>CM074721.1:499790879-500223379 GCA_037306005.1 Rhinophrynus dorsalis | reverse complement strand
AAACCGTCGGGAAGGGGAAACTCTTCCCCTTCCCTCCCTGTCCAGAGAACTCTGCTCTTCCCCTGGTTGATCCGAGAGGACGAAGCCACAGCGTACTGCTCTACGACATCAAGCATCTCCGCCTCGCTTGCGCCCGAGACCATGATGGATACATCGTCAGCATACGCCACAACTTTTAGGGTCCTCCCCGGCCCCCGTGGAACTCCACGTAACGCACTCGCCTCGACCCTTCGCAGGAAGGGATAGATTGCAAAGGCATACAGGAGGGGGCTTAAAGGGCAGCCCTGGCGGACACCAGAAAGGATCCTAAATGTCCTACCCCTCCAACCGTTCACTAGAGGGAAGCTCTCGGCTCCTCGGTACAGTGTTATTAGCCAATTGATAAATTTCCCCGACAGGTAGAGGTGATCGACTCGATCAAAGGCCTTCGACTGATCAAGCGCCACGATAAATTTTCCCCTGCACTGTTCCAGGGTCTCCCGGATCTCGAACGGCATCAAAAACCGTTCGACCCTTCACAGTACAGAATTGGGAACTAGACAAAAGACTCGGTGAGAATTCCCGTAGTCTTTTAAACAAAATCTTTGCCAAGATCTTCCTGTCACTAAGTATGGATATGGGCCGCCAGTTACCCACATCCGCTAAGTCGACCACCTTCGGCTTGGTTAACAATATCACCGCCGATAATCTCAATGAGGGAGGGAGCGATCCCTTCTCCAGGTACTCATTAAAAACCTCGGTGAGATGCGGGGCCAGGAGCGAGCAGAAGGCCTGATAGAATTCGGCCATCACACCGTCGGGACCCGGAGATTTCCCGCAGTTCTGCTCCGCAACAGCCTCCCTGACCTCGTCAACGGTGATAGGGTTAAGCAACCCATCAAAAAGGCTATCCTCTTGCTCGGGGAGTGTGACACCATCAAGAAACTGGTCCACTTGGTGTCAACAGGACCAACTTCCCGAGGAGCTCCACATAATACTCGCGGACCGCATCTAAGATCCCTTTGGGAGTATCCTCCAGGACCCCAGAGGCGTTCCTAAGACAGGTAACGGTCTTAGTAACTTCCTCTCTTCTGCAACTAAGGAAGGGATCTGACGAGTGGTAATGCCAATTATCCCTTTCCTTAAGCAAAGAGGAATACCTGTCATACTGGTAACTCCTCATCAAAGCCTTGATCCTCGATCTCCTCGGGATCACCTCTTTCCGAGACCAAATAGTCCAGTTTGCACAACAGCCCGAAGTACATCTTGTAACGCGAGGACTGAATGTTCAGAGAGGGAGCGGAAGAGAGATCTGGCTCTCGCCTTCACCATCTCCCACCACTCAGACTTTGAGTCGCAGACTTCTGCCAATGTCACCTGATCGGCAAAGAAGTCCTCGAAGGCCCGTCTGACCCTGGGTTCATCTAGGAGGTCCAAATTGAATTGCCTCTCAAAGGGGTGTCTGGTACATTGAGATCACAAGAGAGAAAAACGTGGTCGGAGAATTCGACAGGTGTCAGCGCAGGCGCCGCCACTGTCAGACTCCTTAACGTAAATCCTATCTATCCTACTCTCACTGCTACCTCTCTGAAAGGTGAACCCTGTGAGGCCTGGGAAGTGCTTAATATGCACATCAACCAAACCCGCCTGACTACACATCTTATTTAGAAAAAGGGAGTCATATCCCAGCTTGTTTTTGGCACCCCCCCTGTCCTTGGGCCTAGCAACGGTGTTAAAATCACCGCCAAAGACAATCTGCCGGGACGTATAGAGATAAGACTCTATCTCACTAAACAAGCACTTTCTCTCCCATTTTGTCTGGGTGGCATAGATATTAATCAGACGGAGAGACTGCCCGCTTAGTAAGACATCCATAACCACACATCTCCCCATTCTTAACTCAATCACCTTTTACATTTTAACCTCTTGATCTTTAAAGAGGAAGGCTATCCCCCCATATCTCTGTGGCCAGCGAGAAAAAGGAGGGCCCCCACTTCCAATCTCTCTTCGCCACGTGCATTGGTGCCAGGGAGTCTAGCCGGGTCTCTTGTAGCATAATAACTTGTGCTGAGACCCGGTGGTAAAACTCATAAGCTAAGAACCTGGCCCTACACGCTTTGATGCTAGCCATGTTATGAATTGCCACTGAGATAGAGGGTAAGACCGCCATAGGTGATTTAAGTGCGAGGCGACTTTCCCTTCTTGCGTGCCTTCTCCCCCTCGTCGGAGGGGTACCGCTTGGCAGACAAGCCCGAAGGCAAGATGTCATCGTCTGCCAGCTCAATCACCTCCAAGTGCTGCTCTTCCCCTGCACCTTCTCCTCCTGCCTCCTCTTGCTCCATCATAGACCCCCAGTCAGAACCGCAAAGCGGTTCAGGACCGGGAGGTCGTCCGACAGAGCCGGGTCAGCAGGAGTGCCAGTGCCCGAAGGTGTATTACCCTTGGCTGGTGCGGTGTCCCCCCCGCAGCCGCGGGTCAGCACCGAGGAGTCCTGGGGTTTTGCGGAAGGACCTGCTTTTGCAGGGGACCCACAGTCCACCCAGAGTCTCCCGGGACACCCTGCTTCACAGGCCCCCCCGTCTCGGGCACCCTCCCTCCTAGGTCCCTTAGCTGCCTTAGGGGCAGGGGTAGACACAGACACGGACACAGACTTAGGAGCAGAAACAAGAGTAATGGAACCAGGTGAAACAGAACTTAAAGGGGAAGGGGGGGGGAGCTTGGAGTCGCAGGCTTTGGTGTTAAATTCTTTTTGGGGGCAGTTGTTGACCCTTTGGTCCCGGAGGTATGAGGCTTGGAAACCCCTGAGACCCCGGGGATTGCAGGGCTGATGGCTGCACAGCCTTCAGTGCGCCCGACCACCACCTGAGCAGCAGCGGCCTGACCCTGTGCAGAGACCAACCCTGGATCCTGCAGATCATCTAACTCTCCACTCCACAGCTCCTCCAGATTATGCTCCGCGTAGGGGCAAACCCTGTAGGAATGCCCCATCTGGCCGCAGAGGTTGCAACGGATGTTCTTGCAACCCTCTGACGTGTCCCAAGCCTCCACACAAACTGCACTTCCTCACGTCACAGGTGTTACTCAGGTGGGCTTTGGAGCCACACCTGTGACAAACCTTAGGCTGACCGGGATAGAAACACGTTACCCGGTCAGCCCCAATGAAGGAGTTGGGGAGATGCTGTGGGACACCCCCTATCTCCCGGAGCCTAATGGTGACTGTCCATCCGCCAGTCCAGATTCCATCCTCATCCAGGATCTTGTTCGGGGTGGTCTTGATGTCCCGGAACCTTTTAGCCCACACCAAAATATCCGCGATCGGGATGGACTCATTCCGCACCAGGAAAGTCACTTTTTTCTCCTCCTGGCGTGAAATGGGGATCGCGGCAAAGGACTCCCAGAGTCCCCCCCGACACACTTCTTGCGACCTCCGAGAGCCCAAAACCGCTCCAACCCCCTAGGGGAGTTGAAGCTGATATCAAACTCCCTGGTCCCACTTGCGTGGATAATGGCGAAGTCCGTCGGGATGAAGCCCAGGCCCTTCAAGTGTTGGACCACCAGCTTCCCGTCTGGGACCTGCCCGTTCCCAACGTACCGCAGCTGGACCACGTTCCTGCGCTTGATAGGGGCCCTTGGGGAGGAAGGCCCCTCCCCTGGTCCAGCTACGGCCACCTGGTGTTTGGGAGGTCCAGCAGCCCAGGCGTTAACTGGCGGCACCAGATTCGCACTGTCAGAAGCCTTTCTGAGAGCCCCTCCAGGTGTAGGCCCAGACCCACTCGGGACCACTGCCCCCGAGCCCTGCGCCTCTTGCTCCAACATATTACTCACTTTAATCATAACATTGTCTTCAACATACAAAGAACCGGAAATCATATTTAAAGGGGCAGGGACAGACACAGGGGCAGGGGCATGGGCAGACGCAGGCGTGGACACAGGGGCAGGGGCACGGGCTGGGGCGGACATAGGGGCACGGGCTGGGGCGGACACAGGGGCACGGGCTGGGGAGGACACAGGGGCACGGGCTGGGGCGGACACAGGGACGGACACACAGGCAGGGGCAGGCTCCTTTGGTAGTTTTCTCGCTTGGGGTGGAAGGGCCTTGCAGCCCTGGGGAGCAGCTCGAGAAGCCGAGGGCACAGATACCTTCTCGGAAAGGGCTTCAGAGGGCCCTGGAGGGGCAGAAGCCAAAAGGGACGCAGAAGTGGCCTTGGCCCTCTGCTGGGGTGGGGGAGGAAGAGGAGGGGAGGAGAGAGAAGGAAGGAAGGAAGAATTAAGGAGGGCCTTGGGGGTCCGGCCGGGGTCGTCTCAGGCCTTTGGGGAGGGGAAGCCCACCACCTCCCACAATGTGGGCGGCGGCGGAGGGCACACACCCCACCCCCCCTTTCACAACCTTCCCAACCCCGGCACTGACCTGTCCCCCACTGTTGGTAAGTACAGACCCAGAAGCAGCCACACCAAACGACTCTCCCTCCTGGAGGCCGGACGTGACATCACAGGAAGCTCCGGACCCAGGGCAGGAAGCCCCGCCCCCCAGACAAGACAGCCCAGAGGAGGAGACCCTGTCCCCGGGACCAGAAACCCTGCCCCGGGGACCGAAGTCCCGCCCCTGACAACAGAAGTCCCGCCCCTGGACAGCCCAGGGGAAGAAGCCCCGCCCCCGGCAACAGAAGTCCCGTCCCCAGAAATGGGAGCCCCACCCAGAGGGCCGGACACCCCGCCCCCAGGGGAGGAAGCCCCACCCCCGGAAACAGAAACCCCGTCCCCCGGAAACAGGAGCCCTGCCCCCTGGCCCAGAACCGCCCTCGTGGGGAGCTTTAAAAACCACCCCACGGTCGCCGGCCTCCGGCTGTCTGGACCTACCCTCAGCCCCACAGGCCTCCCCAGGCACCAAGGTACCTGGGAGAGATGTGCTCAGGGCCTTTGGGGCTATGCTCTGGGAGATTCCCCAGTTCTCCTTACCTGCAGCCTCCTCTGTGCCTGGACTGATCACCTGGACAGGGAGAGGGGCCAGCCCTGCAGCGCAGGGGGCAGCGGGAGGTATGGCAGCCCCAGACTGGGCCGCGGGGACGTTGGTATTTGCTCCAGCCTGGAGCCCCAAGGGTGGAAAATCCTCCTCGCTGTAATGGCATTCCTCCCCCGCACTGCTAGACTCAGAGATGGCTTGATGGAGCCAGGTCTGACCCATCTACTTTTTCTTCTTTTTACGCTTGCCAGCATATATGTCCAGACCCGGGTCGTCCGACAGTTCTTCTAAGGAGAACACCAGGAGGTCTGGGTTCTTGATGGCTCCTCCAGTCCCAGGTAGGTCGAGGCTTCACTGGGGGGGGGTCTGGGCCGGTGGTATGGGCTGGGAGGGAGAGGACTCTGTGGGTGCCTGGACTGACTGGTGTAATTCCTGGGAGGCAGCAAATAGTTCTTCTTCGCTGGGCTCCGTACTTATGTTGCCCAGCAGCTGCCTCCTGGAGTCCAGGCACTGCTGTCTGCATTCCTTGGAGGAGCCTACAAGGGAGAGGGGCTTGTAGGGCCTAGTGAGTAGTTCTTGGATGGCTCCCTCTAGTTGGTCCACCCTCTCCCCCAGCTTCTGCTCCTCTAGTTTCAGGACCTTGATCCTCTCCCTCACTGGCTGTCTCTTCTTGGACCCCATATGATTAGACAGCTTTCTCAGCTCCCCCAGCTCTACCCCAACCTCCTTCCTTTTCCTCCTGGCGTCCTCTAATGCCGCTTTTCTCTCCCCCAGCTTCACCCCAACTTTGGCAGGGGTGAGAGGCTGGAGGAGTTTCCCCGCATAACTCCCCGGGTCTGCTGGCAAGTTCTCCTCTTCTGTCTTCGTTTCTTCCTCTCTCTCCTCCTCTCTCTCCTCCTCCTCACACTCCTTCAGCCACATGGATGCCTGGGCCTGGCGTCCCCTCTCCCACTGAACCTTAACTCCTCACGGAGGCTCTTCAAAATCATAAGGTCCAGTGGGGAGATGCTGGGCCCGAAGGGGACGCCTACCCCTTTGTTGAACCTCATTACCTCTTCTGATAGCTTCTGCCCCTCCTGCAGCACCATCTCCACCTGCCGTTCCAGGGTCCTCTGAAGAATGAGAAGGCCCCTTCTCACCCTGGGCCTGGGTATTTCCTTTCCGGGACCAAAAAGTAACTGGGCCCCCAGCTTCTCAACACGCTCCCTCCAGCCCCATATGGGTCTGGAAGCCATGGCTTGGGCTTGTTTGCCTGCCTCCTGCAGCGTGACTGTCTTCCTCGAAGTCCAGAGACAGAATGACGCTCAGCACACACACAGCTCCCCCACAGGAAGGAGCTGGAATTACCGTGGCTGCTGCCCTCAGACTTGCCCTCCAATGGATCCTCGTTAAAGGATTTAAAGTGTACTCATTCCAATTACAGGGCCTTGAAAGAGTCCTGTATTGTTATTTTTCGTCACTACCTCCCCGAGTCGGGAGTGGGTAATTTGCGCGCCTGCTGCCTTCCTTGGATGTGGTAGCCTTTTCTCAGGCTCCCTTTCCGGAATCGAACCCGGATTCCCCGTTACCCATGATCACCATGGTAGGCACAGAAAGTACCATCGAAAGTTGATAGGGCAGACATCCGAATGTATCGTCGCCGTCACGGGGACGTGCGATCGGCCCGAGGTTATCTAGAGTCACCAAAGCGGCCGGGGCGAGCCCTGGATTGGTTTTGGTCTGATAAATGCACGCATCCCTGGGGGTCAGTGCTCGTCGGCATGTATTAGCTCTAGAATTACCACAATTATCCAAGTAACAGATGGAGCAATCAAAGGAACCATAACTGATTTAATGAGCCATTCACAGTTTCACTGTACCGGCCGTGTGTACTTACACGTGCATGACTTAATCTTTGAGACAAGCATATGCTACTGGCAGGATCAACCAGGTAGCTTCCCCTCTTGACGGGGCTGCCGGCGAGGGCGGTGGCAGGGTGGGTGGGGGTCGGCGTCCAGAGAGAGGCAGAGAAACCCCTGCTGCTCTGGCCTGCCTTCCTCCCTCCTCTCCTAACCTCCGCCACGCCGGCTGCGTCGGAGTGAGGCCAGCCAGGCTTCCTGGGGGAAGGGGGGCCTGCTGTCGCCCATATGTCCGCTGGAGGGTGGCACGGAGCGGACCCAGGTGGGACTCCGCCGCCCCAACCCTTTTTGCGGGGAGGGGGGTTGGGGGTTGGCAGAGGCTCACCCGGCCCGGTTGTGGGGACACTCAGGCAGGACCAGAGAGAACCTTCGTGTGCTGCGCGGGGCTCGTGGAGGGGAGGCGTCGGCAGGTGGAAAAGGGGCCCGCCACAGGGGCCCTGTCCCAACTCTCCCAGGCGCTCCTCCCGGGCACTCGCGGTAGCGGACGCCTGCCGGGACTGACTCGGAGCTTCGCAAACTCACCAGCGGCTGCGTTGGCCAACCTCACATGTGACAACGGGGTTGGGGTGGCTGAACCAGCTTCCCCTCCCATCCTTGCGAGGACGCCTCCTGGAAACCGGCTGCGGGGCCGGGTCGGCAACCGAGGACAGGGAGGGACCTCTTCCCCTGTAAGCCAGCTGACCAGCCTGCGTCGAATGAGGGAAGGGGCCTGCCCACTAGGATGCGTGGAGCCAGATCGATCAGAAAGGAGCAATTGTGGGGGATTTGGGAGAAGTTTAAAAAAAAAATATATATATACATGCATATATAAATAAAATAAGAATTTAAAAAAAATTATAAAAATTCGGCCTCCGGAGGGCACTAGTGGTGACCCATGCCCTACACTTTGCCTTGTCCAAAACATCTATGGATAGGGGGTAGGATGTGCTTGGGTGAGTGTATGAAAACCGCCACCAGGGGGCCCTGCGCCTGGAGATCGCAGGGTGATGGACTACAATCCATAACCCGGCTGTTGTGATCTCTGCCCTGGGTACATAAGAGCTACAGGCTGCCCTGCAGATCTCCATGCGCCCCTGCAGATGTTCACGAGCCCTTGCGTGTCCCCAGAGTTGTACCCGAAGATTGCCCCTCTCAGTAATCCCGCGACCCATGCTATGGTACTGACGGAACGTGCAGCTTCCTGCGCAGCCCCGGCGGAAGCACCAGCGGTGCATTCCTATCATTGAGGACTGGCGAAGCCCCACCCCCAAGTAAAAGCCTTTTTATCCATCACCAGTGGCATTCTCCCAGCACTAGTGGTGGTGCATCAGCGCTGGTGGTGCTTTTTACCCGCACCACGTGTGAGGATTCTGTCACTTTTTTTTTGACTCATCCTCCTGGCGGGGGAGCGCAGCAGCCCCCCAAAAACCTGGGAAACTCTGGTAGACTGGGGAGCTCGCTCAGGTTCCTGCCCAGGCTCAGGCACCCTCCCCAGGCTTCACTTTGGGAGTCTCCCTCATTCCCTTCCCAGGCTCGCGGCACCCTTACCGGGCAGACTTTGCAAAGCCTCCCCTCTCCTCCTGGAAGACTCGGAGGACCGGGACCTTCGCTCGATGCGGCGCCTGGCCTTGGGGCACTCACCCCGGGACTGCTTTTGGAGCCCCACAAGATCTGCTGAGAGGCTGCGAGTCGAAGTCAGCCCAAGGACAAATTCTATCGTTCAGGGCTCCGGGCTCTCAGCTGGGCAAAGGAGAGCTTTGGAAGTCTGAAGGATGCCTGACAGTGGAGCCCGTGGGGAGCGAAGCATCCTTGCTCTCTGACAAGTTACCTGGGCAGGGTGTGCTGCTCCTGGGCAAACATCTGCCCCACCTTTATTTGTAAAATAAATATATATATATAGGGCTCAATTTCCACTCGCCACTAGTGAAAATTTAGCCCTGGTGAGTAGAAATTCAGCCCTGGTGGGTATGTTTTGACTTGCAGTGGCGAGTAACTTTTCAGGTGTGGCTAGTAGCAAAGGACTTCAACTTTTAAGCCCTGATTATTTATATATATATATATATATATATATATATATATATTATAGTTGTGTGTCTGCTTGTGTGCGTTTTTATGGAAGTCTCTCAGGTCCAACCCCAAGTCTGGCTTGCTGACTTGCTCACTCTGTTGCTTTTTGAGTCTGACCTCTGTTTGAACTCAAAGCCATGTGGAGGTTTTTTTTTTTTTCCCCTCTGAACAGGAAGTTCAGTAAGTTCCTGTCTGTCTCTCTCTCTCTCCCTCCATTCAAGGGAGGTCAGCGTGTGCAATGCGGTAATACTCTCACGTTCCGGTGCTGCTGCTTGTGGCGGTCCCTCCTGTTCCGAGAGGATGCGTTTGAAAGACTAAAGTCCAGCTGCGCCGTCTTCCTTCCTGTGCCTCTGTCTCCATGCCCCCGGTAAGGATCCCTTGGTGGATCAACCCCAAATGCCTAAGATAAAGATAGGATGCATGTATTGAGACATTCACAGAGTGAGGGGGGATTTTAAGGGTTGAAAGCATCTGCTGCCTTGACTAGCATCCAACCTTTAACCCTTCGATTGCCAAATGAGATTGAAGTTACATTCTGGGCTTGAATACATCTATGTCTCTGTGAGTGTAAGCAAACTGGCTAGGTGCTTGCAGACCCACAGATGCTGCTCTCTCACATAGATTTGCTCTCTTCTGTCTCTCTGCATTACATTGTTTGTGTGAAGGTGCGACTGTGGGGACACCTAAGAACAAGCCCGCAGCCTTGAAAATACACCATAAACTATGTATGTTGAGATTCTTCCTACACCCTGAGACTCGTGCAAAAGACTATGATGGGATCCATTATTTGTTTGTTTATTTTTGTGTGTGTTAGGAGTTGTGCGCATTGTTGTTTGGTGTTTGTGTATATGTACATGGAAATATGTTTATTTAGATTATATATATATATATATATATATATATATATATATATATAATATAGCAGTCATCTCTATTTTCGAAGCTCATTGAAAGCGGCACAATACTGTTTAGCACGGTAAAACCTTTTTTTAACCCTTTGTATGCTGGAAAGGTTTCCAATGCATTGCGCTGCAATGCACTAGATCCCTTTTCTGGCCCTCAAAGGGGTTATGGTGGTAAATCCTCTCCCTCCAACACACACCTTCCAGGAGCTCCCTGTGTGCTGTATATTTGAACATGGATGTCATTGTTTGGTTCTTGGGAAAACTGGTATCTTATCGTGATGTATGTTTATGTTTCAAGTCCGAAGCTCACTGAGAGCGGCACAATACTGTTCAGCATGGCCAAGCCTTTAACCCTGGGAGTGCCGGACAGGCGTCCAGTGCATTGCGCTGCAGTGCACCAGATACCTCTCTGGCACTCAAAAGGGGATGAGATGATAAATCCTACCCCCAACAACAACCTTCCAGGAGCCCCTTGTGTGTTATGTATTTGAACATGGATGTCATTGTTTGGTTGTTGGGGGAAAACTGGTATTCAGTGATGACAATGGCATGGCTTATCTAGGTGACCAGTAAACCCATGCAGCAGCGAAGCCACACTCCCCCTCATTGAGCTACGTTTATGCCCCGGGGGAGGAGGGGGACACGCCTGTTGGGCCCAAGGGATGATTGTTGGGCCTGGTGGATGACCACCTAGCCTGGGGTGGGGGTTGTGACACTTAAGACCCGGTCGACCACCGCCTAGCTGCTGGGGGGTGACATTTAAGGCCGGGGGTGGGGCAGGGCAACCGTTAAGCCCGGTTGACAAGCTGAGCCTGGCCGAGGACTGTTAAGACCCGGCGCGGAGGGGGACCTGCCAAACACCCTGTCTGTCTCTCTCTCTCTCTCTCCCCCTCCCTGTCACTCAGCCCCCTTGCCGAGGGCCCTCCTGCCAACGGTGGGACCGCCTCCGCGCAGGCAAGTTCTGGCTGCGGACGGAGCAGACTTGAGAGAGGGCGCCGGCACCCCCTCACCTAGGTAGACAAAAGCTTGGCTCAAGGGATGACTTTCAATAGATCACAGCGAGGTAGCTGCTCTGCAACGAACGAAACCCTGACCCAGAATCAGGTCGTCTACGAATGATTTAGCACCGGGTTCCCCACGAACGTGCGGTGCGCTACGGGAGAGAGGTGGCCCACTTCTGTCCGCGCTCCAGTCCCAAGGCAAGTGTCTCTGCTCACCGGCCCCGCCCCCGTGGGGAGGAGCTGGCTATCCCAGGCCAACTGCGGCGCCGCGGTATCATCACGTGTAGGGGGGGATTCTGACTTAGAGGCGTTCAGTCATAATCCCACAGATGGTAGCTTCGCCCCACTGGCTCCTCAGCCAAGCACATACACCAAATGTCTGAACCTGCGGTTCCTCTCGTACTGAGCAGGATTACTATTGCGACAACACATCATCAGTAGGGTAAAACTAACCTGTCTCACGACGGTCTAAACCCAGCTCATGTTCCCTATTAGTGGGTGAACAATCCAACGCTTGGTGAATTCTGCTTCACAATGATAGGAAGAGCCGACATCGAAGGATCAAAAAGCAACGTAGCTATGAACGCTTGGCCGCCACAAGGCAGTTATCCCTGTGGTAATTTTTCTGACACCTCCTGCTTAAAACCCAAACATTTCAGAAGGATCGTGAGGCCCCGCTTTCACGGTCTGTATTCATACTGAAAATCAAGATCAAGCGAGCTTTTGCTCTTCTGCTCCACGGGAGGTTTCTGTCCTCCCTGAGCTCGCCTTAGGACACCTGCGTTGCGGTTCGACAGGTGTACCGCCCCAGTCAAACTCCCCCACCTGCCACTGTCCTCGGAGCAGGTCGCGCCCGACGTGCGCTGGACGCATGGAGCCAGAAGCGAGAGCCCCTCAGGGCTCGCCCCCCCCCGCCTCACTGGGTAAGTGAAAAAACGATAATAGTAGTGGTATTTCACCGGAGGCGCCCCACGAGCGGGGGCCTCCCACTTATCCTACACCTCTCATGTCTCTTCACAGTTGCAGACTAGAGTCAAGCTCAACAAATTCACTCCACCTGCCTTCAAGTGAATCCTCAAGGGCCCAGCCTGGCACATGTTAAGGGGCCTCGAAAGCCACTATGGGAACACCACCCAAATAAGCATCCCCAGCCTGATCTGCAACCTGTAAACCAACTCAACAACTGAGAATCCGTGGTAATAAAACCACCAATGGAGCCATCTCCCTGAAGTCCGTCGGTGTGAACACTAGCTGCAATAGGAATCACAGTAGAGTGCCTGACTAATGGCTCACCCTGGGTCCTCACACCCCCCCAGCAACACCCATCACCACTGCTCCAGGCTGGGCACCCCCCAGATTTCCCAACCCAGATGAAACTTGCCTTGAGTTACCAGACAAAATGCAGGTCCTGGCAGTCCCCCGTCTAGACATCCCAACTGACACATCCATACTGTGCCATGCTGGACCAACCCTGGTCACCGTAGGAAGCCTAACTCCATCAGTCAAGTGTCCTCCCATCATTGGCAAACCTGGAGCCCCAACATCTTCTACAGGGCCTCCCCATACAGCATCAGTCCCCAAAGACCCAGCAACTCTCACCCTGTCCTGCCAAGCCTCCAGCAGGTGCCTAAGACCCTCCCACACCTCAGATTCACCACCAGCCCCCAATCCTCCCACCGGCATGGATATAAAAGGCAGTCTTATACCTGCTGCAGTAGCAGGCACATTGGGCATGGACTTTCTCTTGAGCTGCTCCAGGCATCTCCAAACGGCGCTCTCCTGGACCTTGAGCTACTCTAATAGTCATTGGAACTGGCAAAACCTACAGCAGGGGGAAAAAAGCAGCACAATAATCACCCCGCACATGAACACAAAAGCGCAATCTACTATATGCCCCCCCCAGCATGACAACCGCAGCAGTGAAGCAGTCACCCCAACCCCTGTGTGGAATCACCAGATGCACAGTCCACCTCAGAATCCAGCCAGCTTGCGCAGATCCCCCCCCCCCCTCCAATAATGTCCTCACCGCCAGCCAGAGGTCACTGCTGAAACCTCCAATCCACCACTTAACCACTCTCTACCATAGGGGGGAAGGTGGGCCCAGCCACGAGCAGTCCAACACAGATCGAAGGGCCAAGGGGGAAATGGGGGTGGAGGGTAAAGAGGGCTAAGCTAACAGAAAAAGGGGTGGGTGGACAGGAGAAAAACATGGGCATACACAAGGAAAAGGCGGGGGGTTATGGCCAGACGTACCACCTGCTAAGAGCCAGCACATGATTCCTAGGCATGCCAACTGGCCCACTCCCCCACCGATAAACACCAACCTTGCCAAAAAGTAAACACAGATAGCCCCCTATGGTTCTCATCTGCCGTCCAGACAAACTGGAATGTGGGGAACGCCTCTTCTAGCGCATAGAAGATGGCTCTCTGGAGGGGTGCTCATCCAGTCTTCCAGAACTCTCCAAAGCAGGAGCAGCCTCTTCCACATGCTCAGATGCAACCAGAAAACTGGTTCTCTCTCCTTCCTTCTGCTCACCTTGTGGTTTCCACCCTGGCTACCTCATGGTCATCCTCCTGGTATTGGGGGTCTGATGCAGGGAACTCCCACCAGCAGGTCTCAGGCCATGCACCTGGCCTCAGGAATGTCTAACAGCAGGCTCGTTAGAAGAAACAGATGCAAGCTCAGACCTCTGCTTATGTTGCTTCTTCAACTATGAGCCATCCCTGGCCTCAAGAAGCCTCTGCACTTTGTTCAGCAATGCCTCAGAGGAATGTATTCAACAGGTACACCACACCACCAGCCTAAAAACAAAGCAATCTCATGCTGTAAATTCTTCTATCAGAAAGGAAGTAGCACCTACCTAAGGACCCTACCCACAACTCCACCCCACTACTACCACCCCTTTTTCTTACCAACCACCAATCCCCAAACTTAGCCCAGACATGTTTCCCCTTCTTACTTCTACCTCCTTGCAGGGCATTATTTCCCACCAAGTCAAGGCACCAAAGATTGAGCAAATCTCTATCTGCCTCAAATCTGGACCAAACCTGTTTAGTATAATTCAATTAAAAAGCAATGATACCGTCTCACCTCTACCAGAAGTAAACCTCAGTGAGGGAGAATAAAGGAGATATTTATACCTTCCCTAATTGCAAACGTATTTGTGTGCAGGGAGCTGCTAACTAAGTAGTCAAAACATAAGTCTTTACTGTTGTACTTTCTTCACACATACAAGTAACTTTTTGAACACTATTGGTAAGTTAGTTATGGCTCATAAGGTTTTTGTGTACAATTTGTGTGTTGGGAGGTTTTAGCTCCTCCCATCTTACTGGTTAGTAGCTGACAGTAATTAGGGAATGTATAAATACCTCCTTTCCGATCAGTAGGGTTTTTGCTCACAGATGAAGTAAGGCAATATCACTGCTTTGTAATCGCATTATATGAAATACATGTTCACTTCTAATTTGTTAGATAGGGATATTCCTTTACATAGTGGGTAAGCGAAACATTCTTGTGGCCACAAACATCTTTCTAAACCATGTTTTATTATCTGTAGTAAGTCATGGGTTTTGTTAAATATTGGGATCTAATGCTCATACTCTTAATTGACTCTGATTTATAAAATGTGATTGTTTTGTTTACTTATCCTAAATCTACAGCAGGGCTAGTCAGCCTTCAGAGCCTCCAGCTTGCTGGACCCTACAACTCCCATCTTCTTTAACCAGCCAGCAGCTGACTGGGGATGCTGGGCAGTTGTAGTCCCCCAACAGCTGAAGGCCCAAGATTACCTACAGTTGCTCTGCTGAGTCACTTCTGGTTCTTGTGTTTTGTACCTTGGACTGCTTCTTATCACCAGATAGTCTCAAATCACATTTATTCTGCGTAATAAATATTTTGCAATTTGAACACTGCCAGTTAATGCTGGACTTGTGTATAAATCATGTGACTGAGTTATTTTCTAATGCTTCCTGGTTATAAGTAATGAGCTTCTGGGACTCTTTAGAGGGGAACCAACCCTATAAGAATACATGGCTCTTAATGTATTTAACTTATAACTTATAGATGTCCTTATTTCATTTGCACCTTGTAGTCTATAGTTGGATGGTGTCATTTCACTAGCTGGCAGAGGGTGCAGTTGTGCTGGGGCCCTGCATCCAAATGGTCTCCATCTGCCCCAGGCTCCAGTAGGTTCTACTTATGCCTCAATGAAAATATTTTTTATATGTGGCTGGGGCCCTTCAATGACTAGACCACTGCTAGCTGAAATGCTTGTATGGTTCCAAATGTGCCTTTCTCTATGGGAATTATCATTGTGTGTTTTGGAGCTTAAATACAGGCAACTGCAGGTATATAGACTGACCAGGCTACAGTTTGAAATAGGTTATTACGTTAAACACTTAGAGACATTCACTCCTATTGGGATACTACCCCTATAATACTCCCTAAAGATAATATATACATATATAATTGAGATGCAAACTGTGCTAGAAACTGAGAAATAAAATTGTGATGGGCAGTAGCATAATCTTTAAGACAAATGTACCACTCAAGCAAAAGGTTTTTGACCAATCTGTCCTCCCATTCCTTAAATATGGCTGTGAAACATGGACAGAATAGCAAAGCCATACAAAAACTTAAGGTTATGAAGTATGGAGCAGCAAATTCTAACCATAACAAAGAAACCGAAAAACGTTTGCATGGATTCATCAGCAAACAAAGGTCCATGACATTACTAAAAGAGTAAATGCACCTGAAATGGAAATGAGCAGGCCACAAAGCAAGAAGACCTAATGGTAGATGAACCAAACAAATTTTGGAATGTATTCCACTCAATACCAAAGACAAGATGGGTAGGTGAAATTACCTAATTTGTTGGTACACTGTGGCAATGAAAGGCATAGGACTGGAGTTGTTGGAGGCTTGCTGAAGAGGCATTCATCCTACAGTGGATCGACAATGGCTGAAGAGGATTATATATATATATATATATTAAATATTGTGTGCGTTCCATAAGAGACTTCCCTCCAGCCAATAGGAACATCAATAGGGTGTTTAGTGAGGTATGCAGACATGTTCAGAGACACAAATGAGATTAAGTATTGTATTCAGTAAGCTAGAGAGATGCTATTTGGGGACAAACCACACCATAGGGAGCATTCTCTGAATTCACATTGAATTAGGTTATTTAACCCTTCAAATACTAGGTCTCCAATGCATTAAAATTAGTTGTTTAGTGGGAATGTACAGGAGCCGTAGGTTTTCTCCAAAATTGCACCTATTTATATTGCTGAATATGGCCAAAAGGGACTTTTATGTTCAAAAGAAAAGTGGAGGTATTCTGGAACAGGCCAACTGCATTATAGGGGGAAACATCAAAATCCCCATTGACTTTAAAGAATGATTTTAACTCCTTGAATGTGTGAGGTGTCCAATGACATGCAAAGGGGGACATGGGAATTTTTAGTTATGCCCAATAGTACAATTGGTTGGTCCAAGAATTGCTCCATTTTTTCTTTTGGAAATTAGATTGAAGGGCAGCTGAAACATGAAGACCCTAAATGTTTCCTTATATTGGGGGGTTCCAATTATAATTCTGCCAGGGGCTCCAGGAGTTCTTAAAACTACCCGAATTAAGTGGAAGTGCTGTAGGGTACATGTACTATTGCAGTCCAGCCCTGCATAAACAGTCCACTTTAACCCTTGAGTGCTAGGTTGCTCACCTTTTGCTTATCTTAGAAGGATCACTGAATGTAGAAGGTACATCAAGGGGGAGCAGGCAGACTCACTGACAGGAAATATCGGGGGGGGGAGCAGGTAGACTCAGTGATAGGAGATATTGGGGGGGGCAGGTAGACTCTGTGACAGATATATTGGGGTGGGGGGCAGGCAGACTCGGTTACAGGACATATCAAGGGGAGAGCAGGCAAATTCAGTGACAGGAGATATCAAGGGGGGGAGCAGGCAAACTCTGTGACAGGACATTTCATGGTGGGGGGGCAGGCAGTCTCCATGACAGGAGATATATTGGGGTGGGGGGGGCAGGCAGACTCGGAGACAGGAGATATATTGGGGTGGGGGGGGCAGGCAGACTCGGAGACAGGAGATATATTGGGGTGGGGGGGCAGGCAGTCTCTGTGACAGGAGATATATTGGGGTGGGGGGGCAGGCAGTCTCGGTGACAGGAGATATATTGGGGTGGGGGGGCAGGCAGTCTCGGTGACCGGAGGTCTTGGGAATATTCTTTTTAATCTGCCATCAGTATATAGGATTGTTTGGAGCTCTGGAGATTTTTTGCAGTACTTCAGGCCGGGGGGTTGTAGGTGACTAAAAAAGATATTCCCAAGACCTTCGCTCGTCTCCTATAAACATCCCCCCAGCCTAAAACTGATGGTGAAGAGCCCCCTTAAGAATACAACCGAAAACGGTACTTCTCCCTGTCTACAAAAGACAAGTGGAACCTGTGCACTCAAGTGTACTACAGATAAGGTGCACATACCACATTCCCACCAAAACCACAATATAAGAGCAAATTCTTCTGTGGCTTATCTAATGTTATCTAATGTTATCTAAAGTTTGAAAAAGTAATCACAGCATTAAAGAGCTTAAAGGGATAGTAATACTTGAAAATAATTTTATTTTATATTGTAGCCCTTTATGGTTTGGGAGATATTCAGAAGTAAAGTTCCCCTGGAGTGATGTCATTGCTCCACCCTTCAGATTTGGAATCCGGTCCCCCGACCGGCAGTGCCTCTCCAGAAGTGCTAAGATCACCATCTTTAAAAAGAATTTCTTAATTGGAATGGTGTACAAAGTGTGTTTTCAAGCCAGGTACACTTTGTAGATGGTTCCAGTTAAGTAGTTCTTTACAAAGATCGTGATCTCGGCACTGCTAAAGAGCTGCCGGTTGCTCTGTGGACCGAATTCCAAATCTGTACACTAGATGGCAGACTTGGCTGAAACAGCCAGGAAAAGAGAAATTTACTATATTTTACAAGTGAATATCTTCCAAACCATAAAGGTTTGGGAGATAAGACTTATATCATTTTTCATGTTTTTTTTAAGGGCTACAATATAAAATAAAGGGATAGTAATACTTGAAAATAAGTTTAAGGTGACTACTGATTGGAAGTTACAGGACACAGATCTGAGAGTATAAACTGATAGCCAAGTTTAACCCTTTGACTGCCAGAGGTAAAAACGCATTGCAAAACACACTGGCACTCAAAGGGTTAACACTCTGAACTGTGGCCTGAAATGTGACAAGGAGTTTGTAACATTATCCCATACAATAAGCATATTTTGGACTCTTTGGGTGCCAGACAGCTGCAAGTGATAGGTTATGCTCACCCCACTGGTGCTTAACCCACATATTCTATAGATTTATCCATCACTGGCCAAAGACTAAAATCACAGGAGCATCAAAAAGGTAATAAATAGTATTTGTACTTTGTCGCTACAAAGAGACTCTGCAGGAGCCTAGGGAATTAGACTATAAGAAAATTCACTGCCAGTGGAATTGAATTGTTAAAATAACTTGCATGAGTGTTTAACCTGTCAGGCATTGTGTATTGTCTTCATTCTTATTATGCCTAGTTGTCTAGAAAGCTAGCATCCTAGAGCCATTCAGATAGCCAATAAAGGTATCACTTTCACTCTACCACTCTCCTACAGCTTTAGTAGACAGGAGGGCAGCAGAAAAACACGGGGAGAGTTGATAGGAGTAATAGTAAATTGTGATTTAGTGAAAAAATAAAAGAATTTTGATCTTTGTAGTTATAAGATCACAAAAGTGGAAATTTGTTTACTAGAAAAGAACCTATCCTTTGCCCCCTGCAAAATATCCCAGTAGCTTCCATTTACATCTTCATGAAACTATATCGAGAAACCCAGGAATAGCTTATCCATATACCCCACTGGTTTGTGCATATCCTTAAAAAAAACATTGCCTGATTTTTATTCAGAATCTTTTTGCTCAGGAACTAGGGGATAAGCCTAATATTGTTTTTAGAAAAATTGTAATAAGAATATGATTAGCATTTTTTCTAGAAATATCACTAAAAGCAAAGGTGCCACCTGAAGTTGGCTAAGGGAGTTTCTGGGGAGATATAGGTATCCTGTGACACGAAACAGTGTTCAGCCAGCCCGTGTGTATGAAATTGAAGAATTTGCGAATTATGATTGCTTCACCCCATATATTGGGCATTACAACTGCTGGTGAGAAGATATTCAGTGAGAGTCTTACTACTGTCACATCAGGTAGACTATTCTTAGTGTCCCTAACCACTGCCTGGATGTATATAATAAGGACCCCAAGAGAGGTTGTACAGGACCCTGACAGGGTAGTTGAGCAATATAGAGGGAGGGAAATAGCTTGCAACTTTTGAGACAGAGCGACACCTATGGAATATAGGAGCTTATACGTTTCTCCAAGAGGTCTCAATATAGATATTGATTTAGCTGGTTTTGTTTGGCATTCATTTGGCTCATATAGAAATTCCTGTTCTGTCATCTGTACCCTGTGGGTCCTCTACTTATCCTTCCAGCATTTTAGTGGTGAGGCACGCACACGCACATCCATTCGCGCTTGCGCGCATCCATTCTCTCTCATGCACATCCATTTGTGTGCCAGAGGATTGTAAACCATTGCAGAGCAATATACCATTACATGAAACCAACAGTGTAATATACTATTGTATGAGATTAGTAGGATAAAGGGCAATATGAGACCAGTAGGGCAATATACCATTACATGTGATCACCAGCAGAGAGAGAATAGCATTGCACGGACACATGAAGGTGTGGGAAGGGGTACTATAAAGTGGTACAGTAGAGCCATTTGGGGCACTGCATGGCATAGGCATAAAGGGGACACAGTGTTACTGAAGTGTGTGTATGTGTATGTGTGTGTGTATATGTGTGTGTATATATACAAGTAATTTTAAGGTAAACCTGGGCTGTTTTGGGGCATGTGGTAGCCAGCATGGTTATACATGGGCACATTGAGGCACTTGAGGGGAAAAGGATGGCATATGGAGTCCTCTTAGTGGCTATGTGTGGACGTACATATGGGGGCTACTAGTTGACACAGGATGCTGCTTGGGAGGATGTGGGGGCCACTAAGTTGGTATGTATGGAGGCATGCAGGTAAAGTGGAGGCTACTAGGTTGTGTTTGTGTGTCGTTATTGTGTGCTTCTGTGTTGCTATCACCAAATTCCATTGCTTACTTGTCTTTTTATTTCGAAAACATGCTACTACAAGTCACCTTAAAATGTGTGCAGTGGATATGTGCCACTATTAGTGCTGAGTAATCTGATAGTGTGTGTTTATAAAGCCAGCAGACATTAGTTTTGCACCTCAATCCCCTGGGGCACTTGTACAGAAAAAAATCTCAATGGCTGTTTAACAACTGGAGCATTTATTAGGCAGAAGCAGAATCCCTTAACCTCATGGACAACAGAATGATTCATTTATAATACAGTATTGGAATCTTGGCTTTAACCCTTTGGATGCTAGTGACCTTTAGCATTCAAAGGTTTCATTTTTTTTTATTTAAGGTAAAGTGCATGTATGTACTAGTGGAGGAATACAAACCCCCAGTGAATTAAATGGGGCTTTTAAAAGCCTCCTTTGAATCAATAGGGATTTGCAGAATTGTAATTTTCTCCTGAGTAGTTGGTTTCTACAGAATGTACCCTTTTTAACTTCAAGGTCCACGGACCCCTTTTCTCTTAATTTGAACGACTTTGTTTTTAATCTCCAACAATATCATGACTCAAAAATCAAAAAGAAGGAAAAGACAATTATATTATACGTACTGGTTAAAGGTATAGTAATGTTTCAAAATAAAAGCAGCTCCAATTAATCTTAGTATTTGGGCCATGGAGAGTGTTATTTCAGTACTGTCAGAGTTGTAGTTCAAGAGTAATTGATAAATTATCCCCCTCTCGCCCCTTTTACGGATGTAACACTGCTCTCCTCAGAACAGGAAGTTGGTGTCCAGATAGCTTGCTGAGAGGGACCATCTTCAATTAGGCAGGGTTTTCATTGTTCTCACAGTAATAAGATTTTTCCTTGATGTGAGCTGTCTGGTCTTAAGACCAGATTCCACATCCTGAGAGGAAGTGGCTTACACTAGGTAAAAGGGGCGGGAGGCAGATACTCTCATTCAATTACTCTTGTACTACAACTCTGACAGTATTGAAATAACACTCTCCGTGGCCAAAATACTATGAAGATTAATTGGAGCTGTTTTTATTTTGAAACATTACTATCCCTTAAAGGGCCAAGTGTGATGGAGAGGAGCAAGGCAGCAACACAAGTTCACACTGCAGGGGCATAGTCAAGTCAACCAGTCACATCCCCAGACACTTCCCCCCCCCTTTTTTTTTTTTTTTTTTACAATAACTCGTGGATACCTGGGATGGGTTGAAAAGGTCACTGCAAATTTTATTATAAATACATAATAAATATTAAACCTTTACATAACCATTGCAATTTTTTTTTGTGCAAACACAAAAACTGGTGCTTGCTAATGTACAGCCATTGCCTGACTAGCACTTTCAAATAATAATCTTAATATTACTTGGCTGCTGGTCATGCCACTGTTCACCCCTAAACTAATTGAATGAGTCAAGTAGTAGCCCAACAGCCATATCCCACGACTCTTAAGTCCAGGCCCAAGAGTCATGATCCAGTACCGACCGAGAAGATCATGCTTTACCCAGCAAGCACCCAGCCACAGCACAGCCTCTTGACACCTTAAGCTGGCTAAGCCCCACTACACACCAATGAAAGTGCCTTTTTCAACAGCATTGCTCAGCCCAGACAGGAAGATGTCCAACCCGATGTCAGAGAGGTAGACACCACCACCCAGGAGGAATAGAATAGACCTGTCTCCCCCTCCAGCATCCTGTTCCGCACCCCCTGCTTAATGGAAGCCAAGAACTCTGTGCAGTCCCTGGTCATCGTGCCAGGTTTCGCTCCAGGATGCGGCTACAGAGGGGTAGCTGTGCCTGTCCTGAAAATCAGAGTAACAAGTGACAATCCCGCTTAAATAACCTCACCAACTCCCACTGGGAAATGAAACCAAAATCATCCCCTCTTCATGCACCATGAGTACATCGGGTGGAGAACTCGCTCATCCTGGCCGTCTGAACCACCAACAAACGTGCTCCCACGTCATAACCCTGATCCCCAGCCAATGCATTGCCACCTCACCTTCAGGAAAACCAGTCTTATTCTGGCTCACGGACTGCAGCTCTCATCTGGGCTCTGCAGATATTTGAATTGACAACCAAATCAAATTCTTAACAGAACCTGAAACATGAAAACAAAAGAAATATAACCACCCCATGAGCCAAGATGGACAAGCCCATCGACTGATGGGCCACCACTGGACACTCAGGAAAACTAGTCCCATAAAGGGACCGGTTGATCCACCTTGGAATGCTGCAAAGTCACCAACACGCAATCACCCCGGTGTTCACCTGCACATCCCATAGTATCAACCCCCCAGCAGACCACTTGTTATCGCTGACCAGCTCCCCATCTCAGAGGTCACCAAAGAACACAAGTGAAAAAACGGCCTGGAACAGTTTTTTTTGCAAAGGAACAAGTCGATGGCAAGACCTGCAACAAACCCCCAAAGAACTCCCAGCAACAATGGACACAAAAGGTCTTGACACTTGCCCCCCTACACAAACCTTTCAAAGCTTGGAGCATTAAATAAATCCTTAGTAAAATCCTTCCAGCGCTGAGTCTTAAATAGAAAAGCCAAAGCTGCCATCCTCCTATCCACTGAGGACACGGAATGCCCTTCTGCAACTAAGAGTAGCAAGGAACTAGAGTAACACCTTCAGCCAAATGGCATCAGATTCCACACCCCCTGACCACACCAACCCAAACCATTCTTCCCAACAGCGTTGATACAACATCTAGGTCTTCTGCACCACAAATCACTTCAGCAAGCCACCAAGGAGGTGACAAGCACGGCCCACAGCTGGTCCGGGCAGGCCTTTGTCACCACCTCCAAAGATACCTCCCTGAAGTGATCAGCAATTACATTCATGCACCCCAGCATGTACCACACCCTACACCACACGTTCAGCTCCAAGCATCTGAGACCTAGCATCCTAAGCAAACAGACCCCAAACTAGCCAGCACCACCAGAAACAATTCCAGGAAAGTCAAATTACAGCCCAATCCTGAATCTCACAATGACAACTGAGAAACTGAGCCAACTGCAAGAAAGACCTCTTGTTACAGCTGCTCAGAAAGGAGGCCCAAACCACCACATCCTCCCTCATTCCCTTGGTGACTCACAAAAAATAAGTGGGAGTTGGTGAGGAGCCACCTGCCTCCAGCAGACACCCAAAAACCCTACCCAAAGGAAAGATGCAATACTCAATTCAGTTTGCCCAAGAGAGATTGCAACTGCCACAGTGTGTCCTCCTTGGCCCTACACTTCCATCCACCAAAGCCTTAAGTTCTTCCAGTTTGTCTGCCTGTAACTGGCACTCCATCGCCACAGTCAATTTTAAATCCTAAGGAACTTAAGTAGCAGGACCCTCTGTCTTGACCACCACCAAAGGAACCCTAAAGCCCACAGCCACCCTCTCAAGGGTATGCAGAAGGTACAGACAGACCCGCATATACTCCAGATCTTGTCGACATAACAAACGCACAGAGGAGTACTCGGACACCACCTTGCCCAGGATTCTAATGTAAATGCAGACCGTTCCCAAACATCTTGAGACTCCATTAGTTCTCCTCCTCCTGCCTCTTCCTATATAGGGGTGGATGAAAAGTCAGAAAAATCTCACACATGACGTTTCGCGAAAAGCTTACATTTTTTCACTTTTTTTTCATGAAAATTTTCATTCTTTTTTGCCAAAGCAAAAAGGTGAAATATACTCACCGATATTTTTTTCTTCTGTGCCCCTTCACAGCATGATAATGGGTCTTAGCTACGCCCCCCAGCTGGTAAGACCAATCCCAAAGAAATACAAAGCCCCGGTCTTCCCCTTCCTGCTCAGTTATACTGTTATCCAAGCTGTGTAAAGAAAGTGAATATGACTAGTAGATTTAGACAAGTAAAAGTCAGGCTACCATATTAAGGAAGGGATTGCTGTGAAACGGCACAGAAGTAAAATAGATATCTGTAAGTAAATTTCACCTTTTCTTCTGTCAACAGGCTATACATATAGATATCCAAATTATAGGAACCTGAGAGAAAATATGCCAGATAAAGTAAAAATTATATATATATATATAATATACAAAGATCCTACCCTTAAACAGGAACAACTGATTCAATGACCTTTCTTCCAAATTTGGCATCTGCAGAGGCCTGTATGTCCAATCTGTAATGCTTGATGAATGTTGATATGGAAGACCAGGTTGCGGCCTTACATGTTTCTTTTGAAGAAATCAAGGTTACTTCCGCTTTGTTTTTATTTATTTTCTGAACCACTTCCTGAAGAATTGTAACTGGAGGAAAGATGTAAATCAGGTCATAATTCCAACTGACCTTCAGAGCATCCTGCCCTAGAGCCTTTGGATCCGAGAAGTTTGGACTCTTGGTGTTTTGAGCTGATGTCATCAGGTCCACTTGTGGAGTGCCCCATAGGTTTATAATCATACTGAATACTTCTGGGTTCAGAGCCCATTCCTCTGGATCTAGCATTTTTAGAAAGTCTGCCTCCCTGTTGGTTTTCCTGAGATGTACTTTAATGATATATCTGAGTAGGTTCTTTTCTGCCCAGGACAGTATATTCAGTGCCTATTTGTTTAAGGCATGGCTCCTTGTACCCCTTTGCTTGGAGAGGTACATTACCGTGGCCATGTTGTCTAATCTTACTAAAATGGGTTTTCCTTTCAGCTGAGGAAGAAAATGTCTCAAGGCATTCCAAACTGCCTTGAGTTCCAATATATTTATATGTAGAAGTTTCTCCTGATTCAACCACACGCCTTGAGCTGTCCTGTTTTTCCCAGAGTGCTTCCCATCCTCACAGGCTGGCATTGGTTGTCAGAATTTCCCATTCCGGTTATTCCAGTAGGCGGCCTTGGTTCAGGTTCTTGTCTAAGTTCCACCATCTCGGTTCTTTCCTTGTTGACATTAATACTGGTATTATTTAACCATAATTGCAGGAATCCTCCTTCCAGAATTTTAACAAATTCTCCTGAGTTTTCCTGATGTGCATTCTGCCCCAGGATAGGACCTGTATTGCTGATGAAAAGGGGACCGACCAGCCTCGAGAAATCCTTTGCTATGACAAAGGACTTCTGAAAGTTGCAAATGTTCTCTTATCCTGAGTTGTCTGAGTAAAGAAATACTTTTCCTTCTGCTGTATTCCATTGTAGCCCTAGGAATAGGCAGTTTTGAGATTACGGTGTCAGGATCCACTAGTCGGAGAGATGCAAAGGAAGGTAAGTCCGAATCCAGAAGCTGGACCCTAAGGCAAAACCAGCCTCAACAAAGCAGAGTCTACCCTAAAATGGGTGCACGGGAGTCCCTACAACACAACAAACAGAGTTGAGGGGATAAGGGGAATCGTAGGGCCGAGGACCCGTAAGTAACAGTCCGAGTTGGTAGACTCTAACCAACCTCCACCTGAACCCCCAGACCACTCCCATCCAGACCCGGGACTCCTGGTAGAAAGGAGCTACTACCTGCCCCCCTTCACGTTCCCAGTGCACCACCATACCCCAAGAAGAAGGGAGAAATAGGGCTGCCTTCCTCCGTGGAGGGAAGGAGAGAGAGGAAGCCTCCCCACCCAATTCCCAAGACCCTCTCAGCCACCGGGAGAAGGGAGGATGAAAGCACTCCCTGCAAGCCCAATAGGACCTGCAGTACCTCAAAGTCCCCACCGGGGGGAGGCCTGAGCACAGCAAGCCCGGAGCAACAGGGGGAAGCAAACGCAGGGGTAACCCCGGACCGAGGCACCACAGCAGGAGAGCCTAACAGGGAGACTCTCCAGCCCAGCACTCAGGTGTCCAGAGGCCTGAACCAGGCGGCTTGCATACGGCCGCACGCCAACCCGCCGGCAGAGAAGAAGAGGCAGGAGAGATGAAAGTGGGCGGCCAGAAACAGCCGCACCACTCGCAACCGGGGAAGAGCCGGACCGAGAAAGGGAAAGGGAGGGGAGCACTCTCAAGGACGCAGGACCGGCAGGCACCGGGCAACGGGACCGGGGACTGGAGCAACCAGAAGCCGCAAGGAGGAAAGGGTGCGAGGCAGACGGTAGGGAATAGCAGAGACGGACGAACGCAGACTGAGACCCAAGACAGAGCAGGGACGCTAACGGGAGCCCGACAAAAATAATCAGGCAAAAAATGGGCGCAAAAACTCAAATTTAAATAGCCTCCTGACGGCAAGCTAAGGCAGCTGAACAGGACCAAAAAACCCTGACAGTACCCCCCACTTCAAAGGGAGCCCTCCGGGCGCCCAGGTGTATCCGGATGATGAAGGTGGAATTGCCGGATCAGAGCTGGTGCATGAACCTCTTTGACCGGCACCCAAGAGTTCTCCTCAGGACCATATCCCTTTCATTCAATGAGCTACTGTAACGATCTTCTAACCTTTCTTGAATCTAGGATACGAGCCACTTCGAATTCTGGTTCTCCATTAATCAGAATTGGAGCAGGGGGATTATGGGTAGAAGAGAAACTGTTCTTAAAGGGATAGTAATACTTAAAATGTAAAAAAAAAATATGTTGTAGGGTTTATCCCCCTGAGTAAAACAAGAGTACTCCCACTGCTGAGAGGTCTTTCATTCAAAAGTTATTAATTTTCAAAGTTGAATTTTTTAGGTGCAATATCACAGTGGCCTGAAATTGTACAGTGGCGCTGTTGCTACACCATCCTATGGAGATTTATGGTCAACTGACCAGAGTTGTCCATAGGATGGTGTAGCAACAGCGCCACTGTACAATTTCAGGCCACTGTGATATTGCACCTAAAAAATTCAACTTTGAAAATTAATAACTTTTGAATGAAAGACCTCTCAGCAGTGGGAGTACTCTTGTTTTACTCAGGGGGATAAACCCTACAACATATATTATTTTACATTTTAAGTATTACTATCCCTTTAACAACTTTTCTTAGTAGAGAAACATGAAATTTGTTAGGAATCCGCCAGCTGGATGGTAAAGATAGTTCAAACGTGACTGGAGTGATTTGCTTGATAATCTTGTATGGGCCAATGAAACGGGGTCCAAACTTTAGTGAAGGTAACCGTAATCATATATTTTTAGTAGACAATAATACCCAATCCCCCACACTAAGGGGCGGAGCTGGTGAACGATTTTTATCGGCTGCTTTTTTCTGCTGTTGAATAGCTTTAGATAAGTTTGAGTGGACAGATGACCAAAGTTCTTGTAGATTTTCCACCATCTTATCTGCTCCTGGTACTCCCTGTGAGGATCCCGAGGGCAATGAGCGAGGATTATAGCCCATAGCAGCGAAAAATGGAGAACACTGCAGGGAATCATGAAGCCGATTATTAAAAGAAAATTCAGCAAAGGGTAATAATTCCACCCAATCCGACTGGTCAGTGTTCATAAACTGTCTCCGAAATAGTTCCAAGGTTTGATTTGTACTTTCTGATTGTCCATTGGATTGGGGATGATATGCCGTAGAAAAATGGAGTTTAATCCCAAGCCTAGAACATAAGGCTCTCCAAAAACGGGAAACAAACTGATCCTCTATCCGAGATAATATGGGAAGGTGATCCATGAAGGCGAAACACTTCTTTCAAAAAAATCTTAGCCAAAGTTGCTTCTGTAGGAAGTTTAGGAAGAGGGATAAAATGGCCTTGTCTGGAGAAGCGGTCTACGACCACTAAAATTGTAGTCATCCCTTGCGATGGGGGAAGGTCCACAATAAAGTCCATAGCTAAATGAGACCAGGGAACCGTAGGAATGGGTAGAGGACACAGAAGACCTGCTGGACGTTGATGAGAGGGTTTGTGTCTAGCACATGATAGACAAGCCTTGACAAAATCCGTGACGTCTTCTCTCAAAGAGGGCCACCAAAATTGTCTTGCTAATAGGTCAAAGGTTTTTCGAGTCCTTGGGTGTCCTGCCACTCTTGATTCATGACCCCAACGCAGAATCTCCACCCGAAATCGAGGGGGAACAAATAAGGTATGAGCCGGTTGTCCCGGGACTGGGGATTTTTGCTGCTGTATAATTTTGTCCATCACAGAAGATTCTAGCATGGCCACAATGTGATCCGTTGGGATAATGTGTTCAGGAGGAGGGCCTGGACTAGGTTCAAATTGTCTAGATAATGCATCTGCCTTAGTGTTTTTGGAACCTGGCCTGTAGGTAATGAGATAGTTGAACCTAGTGAAAAACAATGCCCAACGTGCTTGTCGAGGATTCAGACGTTTGGCTGATTCCAGAAATAACAGATTTTTATGATCCGTAATAATCAAAACTGGCTGAGGAGTGCCCTCCAAGAGATGTCTCCATTCCTCCAATGCCATTTTTATGGCCAGCAGTTCTCGATTACCTACATCATAATTTTGCTCTGAAGGTGAAAATTTCTTTGAGAAAAATGAACAAGGGTGCATCTTAGAAGACTTTGGGTCTCGTTGAGAAAGGACTGCTCCAGCTGCTACCTCTGATGCATCAACCTCTAAAATGAATTGTAAGGCTGGATCTGGAAAACGAAGGATAGGGGCCGAAGTGAATGCTTTCTTTAAGGTGGTAAACTCTTGTAACGCTTCAGGTGTCCAATTCCGAGGATCCGCCTTGTCCTTAGTAAGGGCCGTTATAGGAGCAATAATTTTAGAAAAATCTCGAATGAACTTTCGGTAATTAGCGAAACCAATGAATCGCTGGATTGCTCTCTTGTCTTGCGGAACGGGCCAGTTTGCTACCGCTTCCACTTTAGCTGGATCAATCGCTATACCATCTGTGGAAATGATGTATCCCAAAAATGACAAACGAGACTGTTCGAATTCGCATTTCTTGATATTGATAAATAAAGAATTCTCCCTGAGACGTTGAAGGACCTCTCGAACTTGAGCACGATGGGCACTTAACGAGGTGGAATAAATCAAGATGTCGTCCAGGTATACTATAACATGAGATAACAACATATCTCTAAAAATGTCATTAACAAATCCTTGGAAAACTGCCGGCGCATTACATAGGCCAAATGGCATCACAAGATATTCATAGTGGCCATATCTGGTATTAAACCCAGTTTTCCATTCATCTCCTGCTCTAATCCGGATTAAATTGTAGGCATTCTGTAAATCCAGACGCGTAAATATGATAGCTCCTCTTAATTGATCCAATAAATCCGAGATAAGAGGCAGGGGATAACTGTTCTTGATGGTAATTTTATTTAACCCTCTGTAGTCAATACAGGGACGAAGCGATCCATCCTTTTTTTTTAATGAAGAAGAAACCTGCCCCAGCTGGGGAAGATGATGCTCTAATAAAGCCTTTAGCTAACTGATCCTGAATGTAGGCCGATAATGCTTGATTTTCTGGAGGAGATAGTAAAAAGGTCCGACCCTTAGGTGGCATTGTGCCCGGGAGGAGATCAATCGGGCAATCCCATTCTCTAGATGGGGGGAGCTTGTTAGCCTGAGATTTAGAAAACACATCCACAAATTCATGATATTCCGACGGAATACTCTTGATCAACTGCTGAGGGTCTTCGATTGAGGTAGCCGCCAATGTGGAAGGTGAAGAAAAAAGGCAGGACTCAAAACAAGCGGAACTCCAAGCAGTGATTTCTCCCAAACTCCAATTGATGGAAGGATTATGCTTCCACAGCCAGGGGAGCCCTAAGATTACTGGAGTATGTGGTGCTGAAATTAAATCAAATGAAATACTTTCTTCGTGCAGGACCCCCGTTTTCATCATTATTGGATGGGATTCAAACAGCACTATTCCTGGTCCCAATGGGGTCCCATCGATGGCCGAAACCAACAGTGGAGAAGTCTTGCGAACCGAAGGGATTCCGTGAGCCTTAGCCCACCTGAGATCCATGAAAATACCTGCAGCCCCTGAGTCTAAAAAAGCAGAAGTCTGAAGACTAGAAGCGTTCCAGGATAAATATATAGGAACCATCAGACGAGAAGGAGGGGAGGATTCAGCTTTCTTATTGCTTAGCGATCTTCCTCCCGTAGTCTCTAAGCCTTGGTGTTTCCCGGCCTAGTAGGACATTGTCTGAGAAAGTGACCCTTACTGCCACAATATAAACATAGCCCCAGTGAACGCCACCGCCGTTTTTCCGCTTCTGATAATTTAGATACACCTCCAATCTCCATAGCTTCCTCTGAACTGGGCTCTTGCTGATGTGGGTGGGAAATATTTCTTCCGCCGCCCTTCACGTTCCGCTTGCCTCTCCTCCATACGACGGTCCAACTCCAAACAAAGAGAAATCAATTCTTCCAAGGATCCTGGAATCTCACGCCAGGTTAGCGCATCCTTCGTCGTCATTGAGTCCCCTCCTAAATGCCGCCATAAGCGCTTCTTCATTCCAATTGGTTTCATAAGCCAACATGCGAAACTCTATAGCATAATCGCTAACAGGCCGCCTCTCTTGATGAATCTTCATTAACGCTGTCTCCGCTGATGCTTTTCTTCCCGGAACATCGAATATCATTCTGAAATGTTTCAAAAATGCTTCAGAGTCTTGCAGTAGTGGGGAATTCTGTTCCACCAGTGGAGAAGCCCATGCTAGAGCCTTATCTGATAACAATGATATGATGAATGAAATACGGGCAGCATGTGATCCAAACCCTTGAGGATTAGTATTGAAGTGAAGAAGACATTGATTGATGAACCCTCTACATCTGGATGGAGTACCGTCGTATCTCTCAGGCAATGGAAGTTTTGGGGGTCTAACCAAGGCCCCCATGCCAAAACTACTAACCGTAGCCCCTATAGTCCCAGAATTTTCCGAAGGTTCTGAAGGCAGAGGCTTGTGTGCCTGAGAAGGGGAGATAGACATTCCTTTTAATAATTCCAACACCGCGTCTAACTTCCTCTCCAAACTTTGCAAATGGGATCCATGAGAAGTCCATATTTCCTCTTGTTGATCCTGTCTGGCAATGACACGAGCTAGTTCTGCAGGGTCCATAATGGCCTGATTATTGTGTCAGGATCCACTAGTCGGAGAGATGCAAAGGAAGGTAAGTCCGAATCCAGAAGCTGGACCCTAAGTCAAAACCAGCCTCAACAACGCAGAGTCTACCCTAAAATGGGTGCACGGGAGTCCCTACAACACAACAAACAGAGTTGAGGGGATAAGGGGAATCGTAGGGCCCGAGGACCCGTAAGTAACAGTCCGAGTTGGGAGACTCAAACCAACCTCCACCTGAACCCCCAGACCACTCCCATCCAGACCCGGGACTCCTGGTAGAAAGGGGCTACTACCTGCCCCCCTTCACGTTCCCAGTGCACCACCGTACCCCAAGAAGGGAGAAATAGGACTGCCTTACTCCGTGGAGGGAAGGAGAGAGAGGAAGCCACCCCACCCAATTCCCAAGACCCTCTCAGCCACCGGGAGAAGGGAGGATGAAATCACTCCCTGCAAGCCCAATAGGACCTGCAGTACCTCAGTCCCCACCGGGGGGAGGCAGAGTACTGAGCACAGCAAGCCCGGAGCAACAGGGGGAAGCAAACGCCGGGGTAACCCTGGACCGAGGCACCACAGCAGGAGAGCCTAACAGGGAGACTCTCCAGCCCAGCACTCAGGTGTCCAGAGGCCTGAACCAGGCAGCTTGCATACGGCCGCACGCCAACCCGCCGGCAGAGAAGAAGAGGCAGGGGAGATGAAAGTGGGCGGCCAGAAACAGCCGCACCACTCGCAACCGGGGACGAGCCGGACCGAGAAAGGGAAAGGGAGGGGAGCACTCAAGGACACAGGACCGGCAGGCACCAGGCAACGGGACCGGGGACTGGAGCAACCAGAAGCCGCAAGGAGGAAAGGGTGCGAGGCAGACGGTAGGGAATAGCAGAGACGGACGAACGCAGACTGAGACCCAAGACAGAGCAGGGACGCTAACGGGAGCCCGACAAAAATAATCAGGCAAAAAATGGGCGCAAAAACTCAAATTTAAATAGCCTCCTGACGGCAGGCTAAGGCAGCTGAACAGGACCAAAAAGCCCTGACATACGGTAACTGGCTCTTCTTTTAGTTTATGATCCAACCCATCCTGGAGAGGTGTTCCAGACATCTGTTTGTTCTTGATCTGGACCTGAGTTCTGATTCTACTGCGGTCAAGCTATCTTACTGGTATGGAATAATATGGATTCCTTCCATCCTTAGGGTCTCCAGGCAGGGTGCCAGCACCTTTGTGAATACTCTTGGTACCAACGCCAGTCCGAATGGGAGGACTCTGAACTGAAAATACTGGTTGTGAAAAAAGAACCTTAGGAATTTCTGGTGAATTGGTCTTATTGGGATGTGATGATATGCATTTCTGAGGTCTATGCTGGTCAAAAAGGAGCCTGGATAGACAGCCTTGATTCCGGAGGAGACTGATTCCATCTTGAGAAAAGAATATATTAGAGCTCTCACGGTAAATATTCTGGAGAGGGAAGGGTTAAAATATATATCATTGGACAATATAATAGAAGATAATACCCATGAAAACAGCAATATTGATATATCTGAGCAAATAATGCAAAATAGTAATAGGTTCGGGGCCTTCCTATGAATAAATTTTGGATGTTTAGGAATTAATATTTTGTCCCCTTCTAAAATCTTCCAATTGTGCCGGATAATTTGTTCTATTTTTCTGGATATGGAAGAATGCCTAGTGATAAATGGGGATGTTTAGGAATTCTTCTCAATATTTTGTCCCCTTCTAAAATCTTCCAATTGTGCCAGATAATTTGGACACGGAACATTACGCTTATGGTGATACAAGATAAAGTATCAAATTTGGAATTTACTGCATACTCTCTTCTGTTAAGAACACACATATATATGGGTATCCTATATCTATTAGCGATGCAATACATGCTGACTAATCTTGATTGGACCGTCTCTGACGATTTATCACAAAATAGCAGGCACATTCAACATTTAGTAACAGAATATTTTTATTAGACAATTCTTAATGTCTGATACCCTCTGGGAAGAGTAGCTTTATTTGTGTCACATTTTTTAGACAAGTATGCTTATTTATTTATTTATTTATGATCGCAATTGTGTCAATAACATATGACCCTAGATGACCCCGTACTTAATTGGACATTTGTCCTTTAAATACTATCTGCCATATTGGTGTTTTATTCAGATTTCACCTTGCCAAAGTTTTATTCCTGAGGAAGGAGTGTAAATGCTCCAAAACGCATTGAATTATATTTACAAGAACCCAAGAGACACTAAATAATCCCGTTACGGATTAAAAGAAGAAAATGGATTCCGTACATCCACAGTGCATCACATTAGATTAACACCTGGACCGGAATCTCGAACGGACCAGAGGCGGACTGCAGGAGTGAGAACAATGGGGAAGGATCTCGCTACAATTGAGGTGCTTTACTACAAGGAGACTTCTGGTGAGCAGACTGTATTTACTATTGTGTATATATTTTGCCATAAAGAATACATCTGGTGAGCATTAACCTATGAGGGGAAGATTGAGAACTCTTCCCCTATTATCACGCTCTACCTCTGCACATTTCCTAGTCTTTTTGTTCTGCCTCACTGGTATCTCCCTCTATATAGTACCCGTTGACTCTCCATTCTTGTGCTCTCAGAAGCACTGGTACTTAAGGTTCCTATTACCTTTTTAATATACTTTTTAATCTCTCCTTATGATTTATATATACTTTTTTAATAGATATATAGATTATATATGTGTGTATGTTTGTTTATTGTTACAATAAATTTTATCCACCTATCTTTTTCATTGCTTCCATCATATGTACTGACCTACTACACTCAGATCTCTGGTGCGCTGTCTTTTTGATTCCATCTTGAACTTAAATACTTGAATAAAGTTGTTAAACCCTTTTAAGTCCAGTATCAATCTGATGCCTCCTGAGCTCTTTGGAACTGAAGAGAGTATTGAATACACACCTTTGCCCTTCTGTGATTCTGGTACTGTCTCTATGACCTGAGGTAATAATAAATACATACAACTTTTATGGCTCGTCTACATTCTGAGCAGTATTTAATATAGGAAGCTATAATACAGAGATTTACATTCAAGAGTGCAATTCCTTCAAACTATACTAGGCAAACTATTTCCCTTACTCTTCCCCTTATTGCAATGTTACCCATAGAATTATCCAGTGTTACCTTGAGATGTCCAGCAAACACTTGAATTCCAGGCCAGCATACAGAGGTAGGGAGGGTCATATGATCTGCCCGGGAGATTTCTCTTAGATCCTCGAAATGCCTACCTTCTTAAAAGGTATCCTGACTTGGATGAGGCAAATTCCCTATGTTTGCATTCTTGAGGGAGGAAAACTCTTACCGCGCAAAGATTTCTTAATTATTTCTTCTAGATGATCACCAAAGAGTCTTTCCTGTGAAAGGTAAAGATACCAATTTTTTAGATGAAACTTTAATCCAAAGGGCTCTTCTTGCCGTTATGGACAGGGCTGAAGATCTTGCTAACAGCTTTGTTGTCCAATGATGCATCACACGAAAAATGTATGGCATATTACATACCTGCGATTTCCTTCAGTAATCTGGATCTAGAAACTGATGAATCGATCTTTTCTTCATGGTCTGATAATATTCTCATGGTCCTGAATATGCATGCAGTTGCTGTGGCTGATTTTAGATTCTGACCTATAATAGAAAACTGCTTTTTTTAGAGCACTATCAGCACACTTGTCCATAGCGTCGCGAAGTGTGGTCCCATCTTCCAGCAGAATAGTAGTCCTTCTGGATATCTGGGCCACAGCTGCGTCAACCCTAGGGGGATTAATCCAAGATGCAACCTCCTCTTCAGGAAATGGATACATTTCCTGTTGCCTTCTTGTGATGGATGCCTTATCTCCTTGATTCCATTCCTTTTTGATTATCTCATGAATTAAGCTGTGAATTGGGAATACTGTTGCTGACTTTTTGTGCCCTACAAATGCGACATCCATGACGTCCAGTTCCTTTTGTACTTCCGTTAATTCTAATGTCTTCCATATCACTCTGATCAGGGAATCCAGTTTCTCCATACTGAATGCCCCTGAATATTCGAATTCTCCTCCTTCTACTGAGGAGGCTGATGAGACCTCCATCAGGCTACTTTCTTCCTCTTCAAAAGGTAGTGAAGAGGTTCCTTCTTCTGGATCAGATAATCTTGGTCTTTTCCTAGCTGAATCTTGCATGGATGATTTCATCCACCCAAGAAACTCTTTTTAAAGAGTTCCAGGACCAGTTATTTTCTTAATGCATTCTTGACATAACTTTGCAGTGTCAGAAATACTCAGTTTAGCTTCACATCCATGACAGGTTTTAATCTGAACAGCAGTTTTTCCTCTTTAAAGGCTGCTGGCTCTACAGCTTTAGGCTTATCTTGGGTAGTTTTAGACATAGCAAGTAGTGTATGACAATCTAGACTTCAGCAAGAATACAAATCAACATATGAAAAGGCGCCCCTTTATATAGCTTGTAATTCAGTCTGCTCGTGTGTTCGTCATGTGTTTCATCCTTGGAAAGCATAAGATAGGAACTTCCGGTTTGAACAGTCAAAGGAAGTTGCATCGAGCCCGCGCTTCCTTTACTGTCAGGGGAACACAAACACTGATACCACGCCATACAAGGAGGGATAGGGTGCAACAACTGAGGGGCAGGCTTCTTTTCTAGTCCCATGCGATCCTCAGCTGCTGGAGGATATCTGGACCCAAGGAAATTAAGCTCATACAAGCTCCATTTGCAGGGAGCCTGTATAGAGAGAATAAAAAAGCAGGAGCGCTTCAGCAGAGGAGGTGTTTCTTTCCTCCGTCTGCAAGCATGGTAGGACTAAACTAAACTGAGCAGGACGGGGAAGACCAGGGTTTTGTATCTTTTTGGGATTGGTCCTACCAGCTAGGAGACTGAGCTAAGACCCATTATTATGCCGTGTAAGGGACACAGAAGAAATTTTCATCCTTTTTGCCAATTCCTTCAAATTTTTTGCCTATGTTTCCTATGGTGCAATATTTCCCACCAGAATATTCCGAGGGTTGTAGTGGTGAAAAAGTAGATGAAAGTCAAAGTTGTGAGTCTACAGCAACATATGCCTTGACAGTTTGTTGGCATGCAGAGTGCCTTTTACCACAACATTAACTTCCTGCTTTAGTTAAGTTTTACAGCAGTTTTTACCATTATCATGTTTGTCAAATGTAAGCTATCCTTCTCAGATTACTGATACACATAACTTATTGGTTATAGCTGTGTTCCCAGGTGTGGAAGATTGTAGCCACCCTTCACATCACTCACATCACTGCTGCTGTTAATATATTTGGCCAGGTTTTCTGTCATGTGTGGTTTCTGCTACCCGATACTCGGATGGTATGAGATGTTGGTTCATTTTTATGAATTAGTCTCCCAACATTGCTGCATGATAGCCGCATCCTAGGGTCATTCACAACGTAACCAGCTTCACTGAAAACCTGCTCAGGCTCCATGCTTGCTAGAGGGCAATGAAGGGTTTCAGCTGTAGTATTTGTGGTCAGGGCCTACGGTATGATATTAGAGATGTGGTGATAAGGGCTGAGTATGCTGCGCATAACTAACTAGTGAAATAATGTGGCATAACCTGGATTCTAAAGACCCAGGCTCAATGACGAGGCTGTCGGCCTGATTAGAGGCCAAAAATGACAAATTATGAATGAGAACTCCTTTGACTTATTGAGAAAGTGAAGAAAGTGCTAGACTAATTTCATCTTTAGGATCGGGGATGTAACGTGAAAAGCAATGGAATTTCCACCTACCTAATTTTTGTATATTGTGTGGTGGCACTTTGTTACAGGAGGCTGCTGAAGCGGCTCCTATCCTAAAGGAGTGACCTGAAAAGGATTTAGGATTGACTCCTAGACAGGCCAAAAGGATTCTGATGTTGAAGATAAATTCTGAGGTGGACAAAGGGCCATGAAGTGTACGTAAGAGTGGACTATTGTCTGGTTGGTTTGACAGTAGGCTGGAGAGTTGTACAAGAGCTTTAAAGGGGCACCACCTGTCTTGCGTGGGATAGAAAGGAATATCTGCTCCAACTCTGTCTTGGTCCGTTTTCGAATGTGGCAAGTGGAGAATGATGTGGTCACAATAAATGGACAGGTCGAATTTTTATTGGGTATCTAGGAGATGTTGGCGAGACCATAAATTCTCCTGGCCTTAGAAGCCCAAAAAAGCCTAGATTGATGGCCACTTAGAGCGTGCAACTGAGGGAAGGGCTGAAAGGGTTGACTGAGAGATTCGTATAGTTATCTGAAAAGCAGACTGGATCTGGAGGAGGGGTTGGAAATTTTAGAGAGACCCTTAAATAATTTTATCTGGTAGCAGGACATGATTGAAGGTCTGTGTGGCTGGAGGGAAGCTAAGTGGTGACGAATTCCTGCTAGATGAAGCTTAATGGTAACGGGGGAGTAGCCTAATGACATGCGACAATGGGTAGCGTAAGCTAAGATAGCTTCTATAGAATAATCTGAAGGACTATTAGACAGGAGCAGGAATTGAGAAAAGCTGGACCAGGCTTTTCAATAAGCACGTTTGGTGTTCGGTGCGAGTGATAGCGGCTGTACAGGTGTCGAGGTGTGTCATTCTTGGGTCAGTTAGTGGAATGCAGGGGCCATAGACTGATGCCGGTTGGCGTGAGGACATAGTATGAAAAATTCCTGTAAAAGGAGATGGGAAAGAGTGTTAGCTGCCTGGTTGGATTGTGGAGGGATGAGAGAACTGAGGATGGTGAATTTATGGTAACGGGACAGCCAAGTGAGTTTACGGATGAATAACATGGTAAAGAGGTGAGGGGATCTACCTTTGGTCAGTACTTGGTGGGTCAAAGGGTTAGTGGTACAGAAAGTAACTGTCTGGTGAGACCAAAGACGACCCCAATGGACTGCGGCAGAAACTATGGGGTGAAGAGAAGCTGTTGTAGGATGTTGGGGGAAAAAAGGGGTTCATTATGGGTATGGGGAGGCCAGGGTGCTATGATCCATTAGGGACCATAGATAACTGCATATCCATGATTGGAATGAGACTCTGTGAAGATGACTTGTGTATTGGGGGACATGGGGAGCGGAAAGAGAACGGCCATTTCAATGCTGGAAAAAAGTGGACCACATGGCCAGGTCGGACTTGACTGCTTGGTTTAGAGAGAGAGTGGAGGATGCATTAGCTGGGGTGGAGAGGAGTGCAAGAAGGTAAGCTACAAATGATTTGCCTTGCGGAATAATACGGGTAGCAAAATTTAAGTATTCTAGGAGGGAATTGGAGCTCCGTTCTTGTGCATGAGTTACGGGAGGAAAATTCTAGGACTGTAGAATGTATACGGGATATTTTATCTGGGGGAAGCTGAGCTTCCATTTTTTCAGAATCAAGGGTGATACCCAGGAATTCTAGAATGGTAGTGGGACCTATGGTTTTATTGGGGGGGAGAGGAATATTTAGGTTCTGGAAAAGTTCGGTTACCTAAACTAGAGGGTTGACTACTGGCTGGTTCGATTAAAAGGAAATTGTCCAAGTAGTGCAGGACCATAGGACATTTACAGTGGTTTAGCAGCAACCATGCTAAGGTATCAACGAAAATTTCAAAAAGCTTGGGGCTACTTTTGGAACTGAAGGACAGACGGGTGGAGAAAAAGTAGTTGTCCTTCCATTTGACTCCTTGGAGGTGCCAGAGAGAGGGGTGTACATGAAGTAACTTAAAAGAGTTTGCTATATCTATTTTGGAAAGCCAGCAATTGGTACCTGCAAGTCTAATTTGAGAAATGGCATGGTCTGTGGAGTGGTACTCAAGAGTATTCATCGGAAGGAATGAGGGAGTTAATGCTGGGAATAGGGGAGGAATGTGGGGCAGAGAAGTCTATAATGAGGCTTTTTTTAAGTGAAAATTTTCTGGTAGCTATACCTAGGGGATTAGTGCGCCAAATGGGAAAAGGAGGGGTCTGGAATGGGCCGATTAAGGAAGTTACTGCTCAGTTCTTTAGCTAAAAGAGAATCCACTACAGAGGGTTCAGCTTGGGAGGTGAGGAGATTTGGACATTCGGTGGTTTGGCTGGGAAGGGTGCTGACTCCTATATGGAATCCCTCTTGGAAACCTGAAATAAGAAATTATACCAACTGACGGTCAGTGTGAGATGAGAGCAATGACTGCAAAAGATGGTAATTAATGTTGCCTAGTCATTTATTTTGTGCTGGGATGCGTGGACAAATGGAACAAGCATGAGCCCTACGGCAAAGGGAACTAACATTGTGCATTCAACATGAATTGAAAAAACAACCACGCCCATTAAAATTATTGCAAATGGGCGTATTACCCATGCAATTAATTGTCCAGCCGAGTTTCTCTAGTGGGCCGAGAGGTAGAAAGGGGAAGGGGGTGAGAGGGGGGCGGGAGAGGGAGAGCTGACTGAGGTGCTGGGGTAAGCGGCTGGACAGAAATTGTGTGTGTGGCCGGCTGACTGGCAGGAGGGACAGACTGGAGCTTGGAGACCTGCAAAATGGAGGCAGAAGAGCTCTTGGTCCAGCGAGCTCCAGTCTGTAACATACTGAAACTGTGCAAAGGCATAGAAATAGAATCCCCCATAGCGATATCCCAGGTCAACTAGTGTATATAAATATTGACCTAGCTCCTGTCTTCGAGCTGGAAAAGAGGAGCAAAGGATATCCCTGAATACGCTAAAGGCCAGTACGAACTCTGGAATATTACATTTTTTGTTAAGCGCCTAGGATCTTTAGCCTTAAGCGTGACCGAGACGTTGCCATAGTTAATGGTACGATTCTCAGCCATGTCCTGGGTTGCCAATAGCAAGGACACTAAATTAATATCTTTCCCTGCTAGGATGTAGTTGCGCAGATGAGCGGGGATCAGATGGGCTGAAGTAATATGAGGGCTGGAACTAATATACCTGGAACTGCCGGAGTAGGACCCATTGCGGCTGCTGGTTGTGGATGTCTGTTGATGGTTTCCAAGGAATTTTCTATAGACTGTATGTCTGACATGACGGATGAAATGTTGGTAATCATTTGCGTGAGATTAGTTAATTGGGATGTTTGGATGGGCTGAGGAAGAGGCTGGGGAGGCGGAAAGGCAGGGGCAGGAATGGGGGGGATGAGGAGAGGAGGAGGGAAGGGGGGGAGGAAATGTCCTGTTGAGGAAACAGAAGATGGAAGAGCTCCGGCTTCCGGGCTGAAGCAGGAAAGGGGATGTGTTTGCGATGCAGTTCTGCGGTGATCTTGGGAATGGTCCAATCTTTATACAGTTTCCTGTTTCTTGGAGTAGATGGCGGTTCGTTACTGGGAGTAGAAGGGGGTTCCACTGCGGGCTCCTGATGAGATGATGCTGCCATGACGGGGCTGCTTTCTCTAAGTTAGCTTAAATTTAGTTTAAATTTAGCTTAAATTTAGCTTAAATTAGCTAAATTGTCAATGTCAGGAATGGGCAATGTGAAGCGCCTCCCATCATCCTCAGGCAGCTATTGGTAGCTGTAGTCCTGTAACATCTGGAGATTCTCATGTTGCCTACTCCTGGTCTGTATAATTATACTGGCTATCCCTGGACTGGGACACACCACACTGTATAATTCTGATGGACATTTCTATTTATTAACAATAAATATTCTACCTTCTAATCAGTTTCACTAATCATTGTTAAAAAAAAAATATAGCATTGTAGCATAACAAGTGTTTCTGTATATGACTAAGTACGTCTGTCTCTCTCACTCCCTCTCTCTCTCTCAGAACTTCTATCACAGGGGTAGGCAACATATGGTTCTTCAGCTGTGAAGAACTACAACTCCCATCATCACCAACCAGCCAACATTCCCATTCTTATTAATGCATTACATTGGCAAAACAAAATGCAAAGGATTCTGAATGTTGAAGTAAATAAACATCAAGTGACCAAAATGGTGTGCAGATACTTACAAACACATTACTATACTCCAGGACATGTAGGACTTGTGAACATGTATTTAAGTCAGGGGTCTCCAACAAGTCACTTATGAGCTGCCAGTGAGGAGGGGCAATATCCCAGTTGCCTGAAATTGTACAGTGGTGCTGTTACTACACTATCATATGGACAGCTCTGGTACAGGGACCAGAAATCTACATGGGAGGGTGTTGCAACAGCCCCACTATACTATTTTGGGCCACTGTGACTGCACCTGAAAATGAAACCTTTACCCTTAATAACTCAAACACCACCTTTCAGCAGTGGGAGTACCCTTGTTTACCCAGGGGGGTTAACCCAACCACATATACTTTTCTTCAACAGATTTCAAAGTATTACTGTCTCCTCAAACCTATGGCTACGTTCACTAATCACAACATCTCATTTCTCCACACAGCTTACGGCCCTCAAGCCCAGCGGGAGCCCGTGGAGGAGGCTATGTCACCACCTAGTGAGGAGTACACAGAGGAGGGGACCAGCCGGTGGTCACTATACCCACCATCCCCATCTCCAACACAGGCTGCACCCCTCCAAGCTACACCTCCCCAGTACAGTGGCTGGATGCAACAGGAGGAGAGGTGGATGTATCCAGCTACCTCCACCAGCTACTACCCTTCAGCAGCACCACCACCAGGGAGGCAATGGCTGCCAGGGACAGTGGACACCACCTAATATGGGCCATATTCATCACAGATCAACCCACCCTCCTGGATGGCTCCAAAGCATGCCCCAAGGTATGATCCCAGGTGGGGTCCAAGCACCTATCAGTGGCCAAGATATGACACTTGGCCACTGGACTCCCCACACCTGGGCTTGATTGGGGAGCCCCAGCGCCCCCTACCCAGGGACATATTCACACCTCCACCAGCACACACATCATTGGGCAGCTCGGAGTCACTTGATGTGGTGGGCATATGCCCATCATCTGCACCTGCCACAGCACTTCCAGCAGCAGCAGAGGACACAGCAGCAACAGGGTCACCTGGCACATCCAACTCCAGCACTGCACTCCCCACAGGGATGGAGGCGGAGTTTATGGCCCTGCAGAGGAGACTACTCCGGTCGAGCAGAAGCACAGATGTGAACATCACCAGGAGCTGGAGGGAATCCAGGAGGAACACAGGCAGACTGGAGAACAGAATCCAAGCCCTGGAGTCGGAGGTGGCCAGGGTGAACATACAACTCCACCAGCTCCAAACGGGGATCATGGACATGTTCACACAGGTGCTGGTGGAGTTGCGAGATATCAACCGCAGGGAGACCCTGAGGAAGGAGAGGGGAGAACCTGCGTTCCATGGAGGGGTCTACTGCTCCCACCACCCCTCCAGTGTTACCCCTGAAGCCACACCTTGTGGGCAGAGGGTGACGAGGTGATCAACAAGGGCATCCACCTCTGGCACCCAGTCTAAGCCCCCCCCCAAAAAAAAAAAGACGAAATGAAAGGCCCAACCTGTTAAAAGCACAATGTTTCTTTATTGAGGGGGCAGTTGATTCCTGTCTGATCTGCTGTGTCTTCATTTATGGATTGGGTGGCAGGGTTGTCTCCAATGCATTGCCAAACAATGCAGTGAACACAACCTCTGCATGGGTGAAATGTTTGTGGGATGCTACAAAATGGGTACACACACACACACACACCGTTGTCCAAATTCACCTGGCAACCGATCCCTGTTGCCATATAATACAACAGTGTTACATGGCCATGTTGTGTGTGTGTTAGAATTGTTCTGAACATACCCCTCATCACAACAACTGGTGCAACACTTAACATTCGTCTGCATCAATTGTTGTTTTTGAAGGGAAAACCAAACAAACAGCTATGTGACTTAGCAGGGAAATAACAAGCAGGACAGATGGAACATGCTTCACTATTGACTTTGGATCAAACTCCTATTGTGCAGCTGACTTACTGGTGAACACAATGTACACCCTAGACTCCTAGGGGGAGTATTGTGTTCTCCAGTAAGTCAGTTGCACAACAGGAGTTTGAATCACAGCCGAACTTACTGGATAACCCAATGATTTTCTTAAGATGTCCATGTGTAGCACACACATTAAAAACGTAGGCTGGGCATTGGGTTATGTACTAAGTTGTGGTGTTTAAGGTTGTAACACACTTCACCAGTGATAACACTTGTCCACTTGGTCTTGTTTTTTTGATGTACTGAGATGTCAACCTACAGCAATCTCAGGACATTGATTATATTGAACAACACACAAACCGTGGACGTGACATCACTGTGGAAGTAATGATGTCCCTTTTATCACCTGCTATCACCACAACACCCATTAGTGTATCACTGCCATCATACCATTGCATGAATACATCACAATGTTCACTCATGGTTAAACAACCAGTGGACTCATGTGATGTGGGTCATGCCTTCCTATGTATGAGGTATACTCTAGCCCTGAGTATGGTTCATAATTGAGAGATGTCAAATCCAACATTTATTCATACAGACACATACTGAATAGTGATGGTACTCCTTTATTGTGTCTCAAAGTACAGTAACACATACATGTGTTTTCTGGGTATATAGCCTATATGCATGAAACACTTGTATGAGCACACAAACGGTACATCTGAACTAAATAGGGATACTTAACACTGGGGAACTGCACATATGTTGTCCACATGGTTTGTCTACTCTGTGATGAACAGGCTTTACTGTACAGGTCTGATACCTGGGTGTTAGTACACACATGAATTCATGTCTATATGTGAATGTTCCAGTAGAGGTTGCTGTGAACATCAGGTCAAACATTGCATCACCAACACAATCACTGGAAACACCAAGGGGTGAGCTTCATGGAAGTGTTGTCCAGTCATATGGAAACTCCTCTGTTCAAGGATGGATCGTGCTATGGATGCCTGTGGGACAAGAGGACAGGATTTAGAACATCACCCTCGAAGTGTTCGTCATGCAACAGCTACATCATCATGATCCTCTTCATCTTTCTCGTTACATGGGCTACACGAACCATTGCTGTGGAATGTGTTGTGTACTAGTGTCACAGTTTTTGGATGAACACTCAGACCCGTTTAGTAAGGTTAAAAACTTTATTCATACAATAAAGAGAGCACATAGTAGCAGCAGTAAAACAAACAGGAGGTAACTGTATACAGTGGAGTGGACCAGTCCAGGACAAAGGAATATGCAGAAACACGGTCATCAGGAACTGGTAGGATGTCTGGCGTGACCCAGAGGATCGAGACAACACAGAAACTAACACTCCCAGCTGCCTAGGAATCTAGGAACCCAACAGGAGCGCAACCGTACTGGCACTGGTACCTCGCAGACGCCTGGAGGCCTAGGAACCCAATGGACAAATGCAACACTGACTCTGACACTCCCAGCTGCCTGGGAGCCTAAGGAACCCAGAGGAGGGTGACAATACTGGCACTGACACCTCCCAGACACCTGGGAAATTCCGACCAGAGAGGAGGAGGTAACTGGTGCAACATAGGTAACCACTGGACCGGGCAACTCTCAAAAATCCCTAGAACGCTAGGGGTGGATCGCAAAGTAGGATGAGGTAAGTGCTACCTGTGTCCCCTAAAGGATAGCACAACGGCTGGCTCTTGAGCCCAAGTCTACAGCAGCGAGAGGCACAACACACCTGGATCACCAGGTGTATACAGAGACTGATAGTAACGCCCAGTGTATGTTGCAACTCCAATAAGAGTGAGCCCAGCAATAGTAGGTGGACACTAGTGATCAGAGTAACACAGTCAGTGTAGAAACACTGCACCGGTACTTTGAATGTGCACACTGCATGAGGCAGTAATGAGTAAATAGCGCAACACACTTAGCCCACGCCCCGCGGCGCACACCAACAGGCAGGAGACGCTACTGCTACAGAGATGGACCAACACGGGCAACCTTGCGGTTAAGCCTAGTAGCAACGAGCGTCTCAGCTCAACGAACAGAGCGAGTGGCACCAGTACGCAGCCTAATCAGAAAGGCAGGAGCTCAGTCGGAAAGTCAACCACTGACAGGAAAACATGCAGGAACTTGGTCAGCAACTCAGCAGGATCACAGCCAGATGTAGTCAGCCACGGAGCAGGTTCTCAGCCAGATGCAGTTAGCAATGGAGCGGGTTCTCAGCCAGATACAGTCGGTAATGGAGCGGGTCCTCAGCCAGATGCAGTCAGCAACGGAGCGGGTCCTCAGCCAGATGCAGTCAGCAACGGAGCGGGTCCTCAGCCAGATGCAGTCAGCAACGGAGCGGGTCCTCAGCCAGATGCAGTCAGCAACGGAGCGGGTCCTCAGCCAGAAGCAGTCAGCAACGGAGCGGGTCCTCAGCCAGAAGCAGTCAGCAACGGAGCGGGTCCTCAGCCAGAAGCAGTCAGCAACGGAGCGGGTCCTCAGCCAGAAGCAGTCAGCAACGGAGCGGGTCCTCAGCCAGAAGCAGTCAGCAACGGAGCGGGTCCTCAGCCAGAAGCAGTCAGCAACGGAGCGGGTCCTCAGCCAGAAGCAGTCAGCAACGGAGCGGGTCCTCAGCCAGAAGCAGTCAGCAACAGAGCAGGAACAAATCGGCAAACAGAAGACGTCAGGCAGGCCGGGTCATACACGGAACAGTAATCATGAAGCAATAGTTCAGCAGCGAGTACACCACGAAAGGGCACTGTAGTATAGACATGACAGAGGTTATAAAGGCTCAGGCAGGGCAGAGACAAGAGACAGGCCGATCATATGCAAGTATGTCAAATACAGTGATAAGTCGCCGCCTGGAGCATGGGCAATCATGGGGGATAATTAAGGGGATGTTAACCATCTTTAGGGATTTATGCCCCTGACATGGTTACATACATCAACAGATATGTCCTGGTAGCTTCCTGATAATATATTTGGGCTGCAACTGTCAGACTGTCCAAATATGTTTGGATCATGGAGCAATCAGGACATATTTCTCACACACACACACACACACACACACACACACACACACACACACACACACACACACACACACGTCAGCATGGTGTCCCTGGAGACGTGAGCCACATATAATGAGCTCTATGTAGATCCATCCCTCTGCTGCTCTTTTCAGCTCTAGCAAACTACAGGTCCCATGTTCGCTCAGATGTCCCCTTAACCCCTGATGTGAAAGTGTTATCCGGTGCATTGCCTTGGATGACACACTCACTACAGGGGTACCACGGTTGCTATGGGTGTGATCCTAGCAAAACACTTTAACCTTGTTCAGCATACTCTACGGCTCCCCAGGCACCAACTAAAGTGTGGTACCTTGGTTTCCAGGGGGACATGCATGATATCCTTGAGGTAGCGGTATCAACATTGACAACAGGGTGTCAGATGTCATTGGAATCTCTAGGCCCAATCTGACTGGTCCATGGAATGGTTGATGGTGGTGGTCCATACTGCAGCCAGTGTCAGGGCTGTGTCACTGATCCTGTGGCGTGAAACACGTGTGTTGTGGTGGGTGTGCATGCATGGATTGTATGCATACATGATAATACTCACAGCTGAAGTGATCCCTGATCAATCTGTGTCTTGTCTGCATCCCTGTTAGGGTTTCCTCACCCTGGACAATGTCCAGTGGGTCATCAGGTCTGGGTGGGGGCTGTACATCATCGATGAGTCTGGGGGCCACCGCGATATTATGGAGGATGGCACATGCCATGACAATGTCGCAGACCTTGCCTGGTGCATACTGCAGTGCTCCCCCCGAGTGGTCCAGACATCTGAATTGGGACTTGAGGCTGAAGGTACACTCAATGGCATTGCGAGTTCTGGCATGAGCCTGGTTATATCTTTCCTGGGCATCAATTTGGGGATTGGCAAGCTGGGTGAGGAGCCATGGTTTGCAGCCATAGCCAGCATCACCTGTGGGAAGTGAGTGACATGGTGAGACAAGGAGCACATGTGTGAATTCTGTTTCATGAGGTGAACATACTAATGTGTGTATGTGGTGTGATTTGTTATTGTTAACCCTTTGAGTGCCAGAGGGGTACACAACGCATTGCTTTGCAATGCGCTATGAACCCCTCTGGCACTTAAAGGGTTAATTCACCCAGAAGCCATCCGCCTGTGTAGGTCCCATTTTCGAAATCTCTGTGCACAGATGAGTTTGAGTATATGGGACTCATGACAGCTTACGGTATATTTTGCACAGACATTCATGATGCCCAGGTTGCTATCACACACCATCTGCACATTCATGGAGTGGAAGTTTTTTCGGTTGATGAACACATGTCCCTGACTTGCTGGTGTTTCGATGCTGACATGGGTGCATTCTATAGCACCCATGACCCTGGGCATGCCTCCCCTTTCGTAAAAGCCCTGCTTGAGATGTGTCCACTCCATGTCGGTGGTGGGGAAGTGTATGTACCTACTAGCCTTGCCTTTGAGGGCTGGCAAGACCTGGGCCAGCACCCTGGAGAATGTGGCCTGGGACATGCCAGATGCGTAACCCTCTGTCGACTGGAAGGCACCACTTGCCATAAATGTATGGCACACAGGAGTTTTTGCAGGCCAGTTAGGGCATGGTTGTGGGTGCATATGGGATCCAACTGATCCTTGATGACCTCGTACAGGGCAATGATGCTGTGCGGCCTCAACCTGTAGCGATCAATGACCTCGTCATCTGTCATTCCAAAGAGTGACCCTTGGGTGGTATACCCTGGGCCTTGGTGGTCTATGCATCCTGGGCTGCTCCAGGGGTCCCTGTGGCAGCTGTGCATCTGCAGACAGGTGTCCTCCAGGTGGGGATGGGCTCCTGTGTGGCTCATGAGCCAAAGCCTCCTCACTTGCAACAGGTGAGGGCTGTTGATCAGGTGTGCCTGGGGGTTGCTGGTGTTCCCTAGCTCTCTCCCTTGCACGCCTTCTCCACAGTCTTCGCAACAGTATGTAACCCAACATACTCATTGCGCTCTCTCTCTCGCTCTCTCTCCTGAGTGGAAAATAAGCCACAAGTGGGTGTGGTGTGCTGTTCGTTGAAGTAGGTGGTGTGATGAGGTGAGTGCTGACCAATGGGAAGGTGTTAGTTGTCCAGGTAAGTGTTTGCAGGTGTGTCTATGTTTACAAGTGTGCTGTGTTCTGGTTGCTGTGTCCCTGTCAGTTGCGGGTGTGGAGCTGTGGGGTGCAGGCTGTGTCTGGATAGTCTGGTGATGTTGCACAGGTGAGCTTGTTTTGTGTTGGCAGGTGTCCGTGTTGTGTGCTAACCCCGACTGTTCCGTGGCATGTTGTGTTGGTGTTTTTTTGTTTGGCCATGTCAATGTGGTGGTGGTTGTGTGGGCATGTTTTGTTTTGGCATTGCATGGGTTAATTTTCCCATTTGTATTCTTGTGCGGGTAGCAGTTTGTCTGTTTTATCATGTAGCGGGTTTTTTTTTTTTTTTGGTCCATTAGGTGTCTTACGCCTAACAAAACTGGGTCTTGCCTCTTGGCCGTTAAATGTATCTTTTTCGCTGCCGTTAGCAGTCCCGCACTCCTTTGAATTGCTCTGGGGAATTTTGTTCTATGGGTCCCAATGCATGCAAATGTATCGGCCATTGTAACTTATGCTCTGCCGTTAGCTGAACATAACACGGACCTTTGAATGGCTTACTGCACCTTAACGCACCCGTTAGTCTCTTTTTTTGGCTAACGGCTGCCTTTAAATCGAGCCCTATGTCTAGTTTAAACATTTATCTCCATAACTGACACTCAGTAATTTTACCCCCTACCTTGAACCAACGGGCCATTGTTTTAACATGAGATAATTTATATACATCTTAGAACAGAATTTCAGTTAATTTTTGGTTTTGAAAATTAACCCTCTACTCTCCACCAGGACAAAGTCTCTGACACACACATACCTCTGCAGTCCTATACTTAATGCAGGGGACACTTCTCAGTTACCCCGAGGATTATCCCACAAGCCTTGCTTATAAGTACAACTAAAACCTTTGTGTAATGCACAATACTAGCAAAATTCTTAATTATATGCTGGCTTAGGTAAGACTTTTTACCTGGAATGCGAAGACACTGTGGCTGAAGCGAGCGCCGACAGATGACGTCTTGGAGTGGCACGAAACCCTGAACTAAGGAAGAAGGATGGAGTGAGCATGAACGGAGGACGTGGAAATGATGCAGAATGACAAACGAGAGCAGCATCCCTACTGAGGGGGCTGCCGGGCTTAAGAACCCTTCGGCCCCTCCCACAAACACAGGGCCAGCCTGTCCACGTGTCAGTGCTGGCCACACAAATACACACACACACACACACTGCTTTGTTTGCCAGTAGTCCATGGGGTCATAGAACGTAGCTATCCTACAGTTATGCAGAAATCATCTCACTTGAATTGGCACCACTCCTAGGAGCTAAATGATGTTCCGGTGTGTCAGTTACCAACCCATACTCAGGGAAAACAAAAAGTGACCCTGCGCTCCTCCAAACCAGAATATATACATGTGCTCTATCTAGTGCATATATAATAACTTTATTAATAAATATGAGGATTTAGTTCATCCAATGGCCAAGAGATGTTAAGCTCACCAACCTCGCCAAGGTATCTCAATTCTGGCAAGTTCCTACTCTAATATACCTTTGTACCCTATCTAAATTAAAAAACAAAAAATAAAACATTTTTTCAAAAACTTGATGAAGGAGCTAATCAGATGTTATAAAGAAACGCGTCATAGAAATTGGCATTGTGTATGCAATTAAAAACAAGGGGACAAACAATTACATTAAAAAAAGGTGAGAGGAAACTTACTTGAAATGAAACTCTTATGGCCTGCAGGAAGTGGTAACTGATCAAAGAGGACTATGAGTCCTTTCATCCTATTTATAGGTCAGAACATACCACCCCCTCAAGGTAACTGGCAAGGCATATAAGCATAAGAGCCAAACACACATGCCTTTGTGCGGAATCGGATTTGGCAAAAAAAATGGTCCCTGGTCCTTAAGTGACCCCCACGTGTGTGTGTGTAGCCGGTCCTTAAGGAGTTAATGTCAATCTTTCAGAACAATCTAATAAAACGTTACATCTCTACCACTTCCATCTAAACTTACTCAGATGTGTAAAGAAGCTTAGGATCTATGTTTCCATGGATGTCATGAACCTGGAACCTTCCTTCACATGTGGTGGGCCTGTCCTAAGGTGAGTTATTTGGAACAAAGTGAACCTCCTTATCGCTCAAATTTTATGCAAGTCACTGAAGCTTGATAGTGCAAAGTGCTTCTTGGAAAAAAAGTGGACTCTGGGTTCAGGATAAACTGGTCTTAAGAATCTGCTCTGCTGTTAGATCTAGTCCGAGCTCTCAATGGATGAAATTAGACATCTCTTGAAGTAACATCGTAGTTAAAATCTTGTCTGCAAATTAGAACCCCTAAGTGCAATTGAAATGGGTAATTTTCATAAGTTTTGTACTACCTGGTCTCCTTGGTTGGAAAGTAGCTTTGGAAAATAGTTACTTTTTACTGAGGCCTTAGCTGTATCCTAATCTGTTTCTGGCTTTATTTATATGTGTAATAGGGTTTTGCATAGGTTCACAAATACCCCTGTGGTCCTTTACCTCAGCAACCTCCTTGTGCTCTGCAGGCCGATCCCGAGCCTCCGCTACCTGGGAGTTGGGGTACATGACTGCAGCAGTGCCTCCACCCAGCTGGGCATCCAGGGTATGGATGAGGGGTCCAGTTGGGAACATATCTAAATGAGCAATAAAACTGACAAGAGCTATCTTAAATAGAACTTTGTATTGCACAGTAAAACCCTATGCAAGAATATAACAGATAAATGAATGTAATGCAGTAAAACAGTTCAAGAATGCAATAGTCAATGATATTCACCTCCTCCAACAATACTGCGGCCCACCTTAGGCTTCACCCTAGTGGCAGTTGGGTGCCATAGTCGGTGCACATAATTGGGACCCAGAATAATTGTAATACACATTTATGGTTTGTGTTAGGCTGTAATCTTCCAATGATCAGTGAAACTATAGATCAAGGTCTCTTAATTGTGTAAACATATTCAGGGTGCCCTGTTGTGAAACAGGGGAAGAGGTATCACGCTTACCACTCCAGTCTGCAGTCAGGTCAGGTCAGGTCAGGAAGGAGACAGCCTTCTCCATTAGCTGTTGCTAGAATTTCTGCACTCTTCACAGCATTCTCGGCCAGGAACAGTTGTGCCTTGGTCTGGTTACAGCTGTCTGCTGGAAGACTTCTTCCAGGATGCTCCATCCCCAGGACTCCCCCACTGCTTAGAATAGACTCCTTCTCTTCAGATCAGCTCTAAAACTAAAATGGAGTCTTGAATATCCAGCCATGTGCATAGAACCTCACCATCTGCTGGTCACTACCAGGAAGTGCAGGATAGTCAGTGACAGCAGAAATTACATATGCAATTGTAAAATGACTGTTGGTTTTTCTCTATGCTTTTCATATAGATTTTGTGTATCTAATTTATACTATTTGTTCAATGATTTGTTTAATATGTTCATGTTTAGAAATGTTAATACATTTTTAGTATAAAAAAACATACTTTTTGCACAGACAGTAGATAGCTTAGCTTTTGGATCCTGAGTTAAGTCTCTCCATACTGTGGACATCATGGACTGAGGGGTTCTTGAGGGGGGCTACTACTGCGGCTAGATGTTGATGCAGTTCTACTGCTACTACTACTAGTTGTCAAAGGTGCAGCATGACTACCAGCAGCAGAGGCACTAGTCATAGTAAGGTTGTGAATGTTTAATAACATGTTGCTGCTGGTTACTCAACACAAGTGTGTGGCTGAGAGGGAATTGGACTTGGAAAGGACAATGATGCTGATGATGACTAACAGGATTACTGTGTACTTTCTGCCATCTTTGCTTGTCCAGAGTCAGGTTTTCCAATGGTTGTTTCAGTTTATAGACCAGCCCCCATTGGCTGGAATACAACTCAGAAGTTTGTGTGTCTCAGCCACAGACTGGATTTTGTGTACAGCCTCCTTGGCTGAAGTAGAGGGTCTATGGGACAGCATCATGCAGGACATAAGTCTAAACTAAGACCACAGTGTTGCAATTTACTCTCCTCTCGTAGGATTGCTGGAGCCCCAGAAGGTCTGTGGCAGCAGATCTGCCGATTAGGCCCTGTCTATGTGATAGTTGTCATGTAAGTTCCAGGGAATATCACATTTTTTGTTTAAACTAGGATTCACATTTCTATTATTTGTAACACATGGTGCCATCATTATAGGGACTTCTATATTAACCCTTTGAGTGACAGATGGGTACACATCGCATTGCAAAGCAATGCGTTACTCACCCCTCTGGCACTAATAGGGCTGAATGACCATTTTAAAACACAGCTGGGGAGATTCTCAAAGGGTCGATGATGACTTCTCCAGTGATATCACTTCTCCAATTCCTGTTGTTATGGATCCTATGCACTCCAGCTTTGGAGATGTTAGTGAATAGACTTTATAGAAGAACATAGGAACTGGAGAAGTCATCTCCACTTTATCACTGCTTAGTGAATCTCCCTCAACATCTGAATGCAATAAGAGATGAAATTTGACAGGGTGGGAGTCAATGACAATCCCCATGATCTCTGTAAATTTGATACAATTCTGTTTAGTGGAAAAATATGACTGTCTAGGAAATACATACTTTCCCCATTAACAATTTGAGTGCCAGAGGGGACAAGCAATGCATTGGTCACCCCTGGCACTGAAAGGGTTAAAGCTTTTCGTGCCATCACAAAAACTGTCAGGGCTACAGCCAAATCTACCAGACACTAAAATGTACACCAAGATAGATGCTATAGTGGACTCATTGTTGCATTTCCACTTTTCACAAGGTAACCAATTTTTGAAATATTTTCTTTTAAAATGATGTCCCTGTGCGAGCACAGTATGTTATTACACAGGGATGTCATTATTCATGAGCATGCTCAGTGATGACTTTGGCGCTTACATGTCCTTATGTAATGAAATCAGTGATGTAATTACTCACTGCAGGGCCACAGTGTAAACACATTTATGCGCCCCAGACAAAAAAAATATTTTCACACATGCACAACTGGAACCTACTGAACCCTGAGCCGATGTGGCTCCCTTGGATGTTGGTCTCTGGAACAACCAAGTCCTCTGCACCCATTGTAGTTACGCCCAGAATAAAATGTACCTTAGATGTATTAAACTCAGATAATTTTATCAGTCTCAAGAATCATTCTCATGTTATGTTCTATTCCGTTAACAAAGCCCTGAACATTATGTACTAACAGGGTGTAGAGGAAATCATAACAAAACAGTTTACTCTTCTTATGCTTCCTGTAGGGGGCAGCATTAGGGCTTGTTCATGTAATAGGCTTGTGCTGGCAAAGTTGTGAGCACCATTATGTACTAAAGGCATTTGTGCAGGTGAAGGGTTTGGGGAAGTCTCTTAACCCTTTGAGTTCCAGAGAGGTAGCCAATGCAATCTGGCACTCAAAGGGTTAAGTGGTAATGGGGCCTTTTTTATGGGCCGTCCGAATTGTATGGGAGAAGTAAAAAAAGAAATTAGGCAAACACCCATTAACTGAAATGGGAATGACCAGCACATGTCCACCACTTCTTCTCTCCAACAATTTTAAATTGGTGAAGGAGAAAAAAATATATAATATTCAGGGTTCTAAGATTCCTGAACCCCATAAAAGGGTATAAATTGTCTGAGCAGGATGTCAATCATTGCCCCCTCTAACCCCCCCCCCTAAAAAAATTGGAGGTCTAATAGCAATTAGTTCTACCCCTAGGCTCCCTTATCTAAATTAGTAGGGGACATTGGTCAAGACAGGTTCACCATACCTAGGTCCATCAGCCTCTCTGGAAATCCAAAGGTTTACAATTCCAATACAAATAATTAGGCTGAGAAAGTAAAATGAAAGAATAAATATAAAATCCTATTAAACATGCCTGTTCAGAAATCCCATTCACTAAGCCAGCGATCAGTATTATTGTACAGTGCAGGTTGTTATGCTGTATACTCACATTCAGCTTAATTATACAGTAAATATTATCCAATACGTGTTCATTTCCAGTGTATAGGGATACAAGGTACCATTACATAGTGCAAGTGTTTTCATTGTCCATGTATAGGGATAATCAATAGCATTGTACAGTGCAATGTATAGAGATACTCATCATTGTATAGCGCATGTCCATTATCAATGCATATAGATACTCAATACCATTGTACAGTACAGCATGCTCATCAGTGTAGAGAGATGCTCAGTACTATTGTATAGTGCAGAGCTTTCATTATCATTGTATAAAGATACACTCTGTACCATTACATAGTGCAGCAGATCAGTGTATGGAGATTCATTATACAGTTCAGCATGATTATCAGTGTATAGAAATAATCATTATTATTTATTAGTGCAGCAGATCAGTGTACAGGGGTACTCATTAATATTATACAGTGCACCATGTTCATTATCTGTGTACAGATACTCTGTATCATTACATTGCAGTGTGGTAGTCATCAATATATAGACACTATCATTATACAGTATAGTGTGATCATTAGGAGTGTATAGATACTCTGTATTATATAGTACAGTGTGATCATTAGGCGTGTATAGACAGCCTGCATCATTATACGGTACAGCGTGGTCATTAGGAGTGTGTAGCATAGACAGCCTGCATCATTATACGGTACAGCGCGGTCATTAGGAGTGTGTAGCATAGACAGCCTGCATCATTATACGGTACAGCGCGGTCATTAGGAGTGTGTAGCATAGACAGCCTGCATCATTATACGGTACAGAGCGGTCATTAGGAGTGTGTAGCATAGACAGCCTGCATCATTATACGGTACAGCGCGGTCATTAGGAGTGTGTAGCATAGACAGCCTGCATCATTATACGGTACAGCGCGGTCATTAGGAGTGTGTAGCAGGCATGGGAAAAAGGAGACGTTAAAATGCCCTATGTGCAGCTAGTTTGCCCCAGAACTGCTCCATTTTGGTTTTGTACACCAGCCTCTCTAAATGGGTCAGTGTATGCAGCCAGCATAAAATATCATTACAGCGAGTTAGTGCTTCAGGGTTAACCCTTCAAAGACCAGATGGATGTGCAATGCATTGCTTTGCAATGTGTTCCACACCCATCTGGTACTTAAAGGGACCCTATCACCCATTGCCCACCTACCCTAGCACTTAAAGGGTTAAGTGTCTGTGAATGGGGGAGGCAATGCAGGGCTAAGACAGTAAGTGCCTCCAGGGCATACCTAAATAAGCATAATATTTACATGAAAAGAACTCCAATTTTTCTAAATTAAAAAATCACTAATGCAACATGCAAGTTATTATGAAAGCTCAAACTTCCCAAAGATTTTTTTTTTTGTGATAGGGTCCCTTTAAGGTGTTAAGCAGGCAGGTTAGAGCAGGCAGTGCTGTGATTGGCTCACTAGTTGGCAGTGTCTCTTCACACTCCCTGCAATGCAGCGCTTCCTTGCTGCAGCTCCCAGTTCCTAGAGGCAAGCCTGGGGGAATTGGAAAAGGGAAGCTCCCAGCACCCAGGACATTAGTATGGGGGGAGCACTATCCCAGCGGAGGAAATCTCAGAAACAGAAGCCCTGCGTTGGGTGAGTAATGGCTCTTTCTACTGTGTAATAAACTTCTGTGTGTCTGCTATGGAGATGAACATGCTGACCTGTTCATTAAGTGACACATCAGTAATACTGAGCATACTGTACTGTTTGCCATTGAATAGCTCTGTACACTGATATTGTACACTGACACTGCACTGTATAACAAGTATCTCACACTGAGGTACACACTGCACTGTATAACAAGTATCTCACACTGAGGTACACACTGCACTGTATAACAAGTATCTCACACTGAGGTACACACTGGACTGTATAACAAGTAGCTCAAACTGAGGTACACACTGGACTGTATAACAAGTAGCTCACACTGAGGTACACACTGGACTGTATAACAAGTAGCTCACACTGAGGTACACACTGGACTGTATAACAAGTAGCTCACACTGAGGTACACACTGGACTGTATAACAAGTAGCTCACACTGAGGTACACACTGGACTGTATAACAAGTAGCTCACACTGAGGTACACACTGGACTGTATAACAAGTAGCTCACACTGAGGTACACACTGGACTGTATAACAAGTAGCTCACACTGAGGTACACACTGGACTGTATAACGAAACTGAGTATTGCTCTACACTGAATGAAAGTGGTACTATTTATATGTGTACACTAAAAGATGCACTGTACTGTATGACTATACGAAGTATCTATATATACACTGATCACTCTGCACTGTGTAGTGATACTCACTGCCATTATACAGCTCAGAGTGATCAGTGTTATCTCTCCACACAGATGATGATCACAATCAACACTTTGCACTACATAGTGCTACTTCATATCTCTATAAGTTACTAATAATCATAATGCACAGTATAATGGTACTGAATATCTCCGTACAATTGAACAGTACAGAATGCTAATTATCAATGTACAAGTATCTATACATTCACTGATGAACACGCTGCACTGTGTAATGGTACCAAGTATCTCTATGCACTGATAGTGATCACGCTGTACTGTATAACGGTGAGGAATATGCACTGATGGTGATCACGCTGTACTGTATAACAGTGAGGAATATGCACTGATGGTGATCATACTGCCCTGTATAATGGTATTGAGTATCTCTATACACTGATAATAAACATACTTGACTGTAATTATAATGAGTATGTCTGTACACTGGTCATGAGTTTTGAGTTATATTGTGATAAATTAGTAAAATACTTTCACTGGGTTTCCAGTCTGTTTGATAGGACAATGTGAGTTTAAAAGTTATATAAAGAGCACAGAACAAATGTGATGAATGAAAATGTAAGTACAAAAGCGCCATAACAGCACATTGTAGGGATATTTTTGGATACTTGTAACTCTCCTAACCTTGAGTTGTGACAATGGTGCATTATAATCATATGGTATAGAGACACCCCTTCTGAACCCAGCTCACAGTTCAGATACAAATTACCTGAGTGTTAGATACTCACTAAAGGAGCTGTACTTATGACTCTGCACTAAAACGGTCACAGTTTAGTGTGTGTGGTTTTGTTTTTTTTTTGTTTTTTTTATATTGCCGTTCCTAACCAATGCCAATTTATTAAGCTACCTTTGCTCAAATCAGTCTTAATAACAGTGGAGTGTGTGCTGGAATACACTGAAGTGATTATACTAGATCTCTATTCTATTTGTACTGTTTAGTGTTATATATATATATATATATATATATATATATATATATATATATATATATATATACATATACATAAAATATATAAATGTGTGTCTCTTCCCTTTTAGACAGCGCTGCAGAAGGTTTACTATCGATATGGCCATTAATGCGTCATTTTGCACCCTTAAGCCATTACACCCAAATAGCGCCATTGTAGCTCGATGTGTCCCTTGTGCCCATGTCGTGCCACTTTTCCACCCATTGCAACCATTGCGCCATTTGCACTCATATGGCGCAATTGTATAGACAGGATGGCCTGTAGGATTGATAGCTGTTATGTACCATTGCGACAGATGATGCGCCATGTAATACACGCGACAATAGCGATGCGCCCTATAATGACGCGCAACATAAGAAATGAGGCATACAATGACGCGCGATATAAGAAATGAGGCATGCGATGACATGCGACATATGAAATGCACCATTTAAATGCGCGCTTTCCGCTACTCGACATATGAAAAGAATACCGCTGCAGAATAGGTCAGTGCTATATAAGTAAAGAATAATAATAGTGGATACCCCAGACTGCAGACACATGATTGGGACATTCCCACAAATAAGGCTGTAGTACTAAGATGGAGTAAGCAACCTTTGGCTCTTCAGCTGTCAGTTGATGGGAGAGGTAGTCAGTAACAGCTGGAGTGCCAAAATGGCCTGCCCATGTACTGATAAGGACTGGAGTAATTACATGGTTAATCAACTGCACCATAGTAGACAAATAACATGTTCCATTGATTGATTTGAAATGGGGTTTTTAACCTCTGTAAGGTAGAGATCTGTAACAGACAGAATCAATGTATTGGAGACATTTCTAGCATTCAATGGGTTAAAATAACCTTTCAAATAATTTTTTACAATGTTTTTGTTCCATTTCTTCTTGGTACTTCAGTCTCCCTAAATTAACATAAGACCCATTTACCTCCTGTAAACGCTAATCCATCCTATAATCCTCCTGATTCAAGTAAAACCTTGATACAGACTTGTACCATAAATACCAAGGTCCTGCTATTTGCCTTAACCCTACGAGTACCAGAGGGTTGACAACACACTGCTTTGCAATGTGATGCACAGACCTCTGACACACAAAAGGTTAAACTAACATGAATTCTTAAATGGAAACTGGTCTTGTATTAAAGTGTTGTAATAATCACTGATGCAAACCTTTCATTATATAAGTAGCAATTAAGATATTTGAAATTGTATCTGCAGCTTTTCCCATACCTCCCAACATTTCAAATTGCCAGAGAGGGACACTTTTGGTTAAGGAGGTGTTACTGGGTGCGTGGCTGGTGGGCGGAGCATTGTCAAGAATGTTTGGATTATTCATGACCTACTGACTCCTATTTGTGTAACTGATTAAATGATTTAGAGCAAACCAAAGTATTTTTTATTTACATGGACCAATTTATATACACACATACTGATGTTTACACAAACAAAAATGTGAGTTTTATTGCTGTGGAGCAACATGATACACTTATATACACACCACACAGTCTGATCTCCTAAACACCGGGACACCATGTGGGAAAGAGGGATTTGGGTCTTTAAAGGGATAGTAATGTTTCATAATAAAAGCAGATCTAATTAATCATCCTAGTATTTGGACTTTGGAGAGTGTTATTTCAGTACTGTCAGAGTTGTAGTTCAAGAGTAATTCAATGACAAAATATCCCCCTCCCGCCCCTTTTACTGATGTAACACTGCTCAGCCAGATCAGAAGGGAGGTGCCCAGGTAGACTGCAGAGAGGGACAACCTTCAATTAAGATAAGGGAAAAACCTGAAAAGCTTGTCAAGGGGGGCAGGGCTTTCATTGTTCTCATAGGAAGAAGATTGTCCCCTGCTGTTATCTGTCCGGTCTATGGACTGCATTCCACATCTGAGAAGAGATTGCTTACACTAGGTAAAAGGGGCGGGGAGGGGAAACTTTGCTTGTGAATATCTCTCAAACCATAAAGGTTTGAGAGATAAGACTTATATCGTTCATGTTTTTTTTAATGCCTACAAAATAAAATAAAGATAAAACGAAGTATTACTATCCCTTTAAGAGGGATATAGACACACTTCGGAGGTATGCAGTACGGTGAATAAATCCTCCAAAATTACAATGTCAAAACAATAACATTGAGAATGTTGTATTGTCCTCTGAAATTAACCTTTTTTACTTAATCTTTTGAGTGCCAGAGGGGTGTGCAACACACTGCACACCCCTGTGGCACTAAGAGTTAAACCATGTATATAAAACCCAGCAGTGGTTAATGTGTGTCCCCACAGCTGTTACTGGATTGCAACATCTGGGGGTACTGGGGCCACAAATTCCCCAGCCCTTCTACCAACCATAGTATTAAGAGAACAGAGTGTATCCTACAACTGGAAGGTTCTACAGAATGAGATGCATGACATTACTGTGTTCAGTTTCTCATGCTGTCTCCACTGTGACATCGATCCAGAATGCAATTAACAATTGGAACATGTCGGTCATTACCTTTAACTCATTGAGCGCTAGAGTTTTCACTCTGGCACTCAAATGATTAAGCAGCTATTAATAGTAAAGAAGTCACATCCTATATAATCGCTAAAACGTGTGAAACGACGCAGTCATGCTCAGTAGAGACTGCCTGTAATGAGGCTGATACAGAGCGGGGCGCCCTCTGTAACAGCCACAGCGCGGGCAGTCTCTACTGAGCATGACTGCCCCACGACAAACTGCAGTGGCACTGTGGCCCGTGTAATGGGCTCTTCAACTAGTAGGGAATAAAAATAAGTGTGCTAGTCAGAGAAATGAATATATACATGAGACATATAGGGGTACCTGCTGCATTTTGACAGTGGTGGGTTACATTCACACACCTTCTCTCCTGTATTCAGAAACAAGCCCCAACCGACAATAGCCAAGAACCCCTTCTTCACTTGTTTGAGTGCATTATGCAGCTAGGAAATAGTTGTACGCACATGTGGCAAAAGCAGAGTTTTGTTAATAGGTAAAGCCTTGGGGGAAGTTTGCAAAATGAACAGCGAGGGCAGCGTAAGCTTCACAGCAGGCTGGAATTCCCAGGACACTCCTTCCAGGTTTCCTTACCCAGTGGCTCCACTGCCGGCCATTTTGTGGGACTTCTTCCATTTGTGCCTTTTCCTCCCGCCACTGCTTCATTCCCGCTCTGCACTGCTAGTATGGATGACGACAAGGGTGGACTTATGCTACATGTGTGAGCATAACACACGCATGTAGCCAATCAATTTATTCTGTCTTGCCTCCGCATGAGCAAGCTCCAGCACAGGAGATGCTCACATAATCAGGGATGGTGGGTTCCCCCCGGTTCCTGACATGAGGGTGGTCTAGGGGGCTTGCTAATCCGGGAACTTTATGGGAATCACAGTGTGACTTGAGACAGACACAGGGAGTAGAGAAGGGTAGATGCAAGCAGCGCAGAAGCTAGGGATGCGGGACATTGATTCTACTTTGACGGGACAGCGGGATTGGGCCTCAAAATCGTGAGTGTCCCGTGTAAATTGGGACAGTTGGCCGCTATGTTTTTTCAGTGGGCTGGGGGAATAATTTTTCCTTGTCGCTTTCTGTTCGGGAAGATGTGTGCTCTACTATGTAAGACAGTACAGGAAGTAAGGAGTGAGAGTAAAGTGCTTCTCCTAGCTTGTGGAAAAACAACACACTACTATATTTTTGCCATTCTGTAAGGCAGATATACAGAGATGTAAAACCGTACAGAGAGAACATACACAAAAGGAACAATCTATTTCTTTATCTGACGACATAATAGGAAGTAGTATTTTACGGTTTGTTCCTTTATGGCAAGGCGATGAGTTGAAAGGCACTGAAAGAAATGCTTTGCTACATACTTTAAAGTACAATACAATTTTCAGCTTGACAGTGAAATCTGAATCCCCACCTAGAAAAAAACTTGTTCCTGCTGGGGCTGTGTATTTTCCTGGCACAAGTGTGGATTTAATGTCAATAAGATTTTATTAAATTTTTAAATGTTAATACAGATACAGATTTAGAAAATAGTCAAGAACCACAGGGGAGGTGGGGGAGGGGGGTAAGGATACAGAAAAAAGGAGGGGGGGGAGGAGGAAGGAGGGAATAGGGTAACATAAGGCACAGGTATAATAGCACAAACATGAGTAAGCACATCGGCAATCCCAATGGGGGGGGGGCAGACGACAAGTGTGGATTTAGCATTTGCTCACACTGCCATGGTGTCTGTCACATTGCCTTCCTTTGTGGGTCACATAGGGAGTTTACATTAAACAGTGGGCAAGCCTAATTTACACCAGTTATACCTGACTGGCTGACATCCACACGGGCTCTCCATTGGATTTGTGTTAATCATTGCATGATTCAATCATTGTTGTGTATATCTGCGGTGGCGTTGACTGCCATGTAGGCTCTCCATTCCACATTCTATGTTAGTCTGTTGTATTATATGAGGTGATCAATGGCAGCCCACGTCATGTTTGGTTGAGGCTGGTATGGGTACCCGCTGTTTAAATCCATGGCAATTCATTTCAGCAATGAAGCTGCCTATAGCAGTGGTTCTCAACCAGGGTGCCGTGGCACTTTGGTGTGCCTTGCGCATCTGCTTTGGGTGCCCCCTTCATTTCTATAAAGCCATAGTCTTTCGGGTAGTCCATGAAAACAAACCCTTATACAAGTTACTAGAGGGGAAGTAAATGAATCTACCAGCGCTTCTCATTGGCCTCTAACTCCAGCACCTGTACTTCAGGGTATGCACTAGAGCCAACATACCTGGCAATGAGAGATCCCAAGTCCCCAGCAAAACACTGTTGAGGGTGGGATTTCCCAAATGATGCATTTCACATCAGATAGTGGCTGGGTGGTTGAAAGGATGAGTTTGCCATGAAATAGGTGGACAAATGGGCAAAACGGGCTGAATGGACTGGAAAGTAGGTCTGGTTATAACTCACCTAAGGTGAAGAATTTGTCCCCAGAGTCCTGGAAATGCAGTTAAACAAACAAACAAAAGTCTCGCCGGTAGATCTAGAGGCTTCCGTACATTCTCCTCAGCGCCACCTAACAGGTCAGGTCATGTTTTAGAATTTAGCTGCTTTTAGGGGATTTAATCAGCTGTGCCGTTATTTCCTTAACCCTTTGGGTGCCAGAGGTATGCAGTGCATTGCCTTGCAATGCGCTGCATACCCCTCTGGCGCTCAAAAGGTTAAATTACCTGTACACAATCAGAGAAATCCTAAAGACATGGCCTGCTAGGCACCTGTGGGAACTACTACACTAGGTCATATGATCACTTTAACCCCTTAAGGACCATGGAGCATTTCTTTTTTTTTTTTGCGCAATCCGATTCCAGACTCCCCAAACAGCATGCAGCCGCGTGGGGAGCCCGGAATTCCATGACTGTCCAGGACCGTCATGGGTCCTTAAGGGGTTAAAGTAGAATGGCACACGTTGCACCCTCGCTAAGGAATTAACTCTTTCAGTGTCAGAGAAGTATCCAATGTATTGTGCTACAATGCTTTGGATAGCTCTCTGGTATTCAAAAGGGTTTAATTGCAGCAGATCATAAATCCCGCCCATCTAGTACATGCAGGAAAAATGCTTACACTTCCATTTCCTGTGTCTTGTTCACCCTTTCAGTGCCAGAGGGGTAAGCAATGCATTGCAAAGCAATGTTGTATACCCCTCTAGCCCTGTAAGGGTTAAAACATCATCAAAGAAAAAAGGAGTAGAGGAAAAGAATGTACACTACAAAATGCCCATACACACCCCAATACGCTCCCCTTTAGGGCAAGTGACATTAATGGGAGAATTTTCTGTGCAAGTATTTTGGTAAACTAGAGTTAGGTAGGTATAGGACTAAATACGGGTCTGGAACAGATTTCTATCTCACTATCCTCCCCTTCTCCACTTGCACTTAGTGGTCATAAAGGTAATTAGGACCTTGACTATAAAGACCCACCCCTTTCCTTTACCAATGCTTCAATGCACTGATTTGGAGCCATCTCAAACATCCCAGAGCAACGGTATAACTACAGGGGGTGCACTTGTGCCTGGGCCCAGCATTCAAAGGGGCTAACTGTGGGCTGGCTGGGGATTATGGGAATTGTAGTCTTAAACAGCTGGAGGGCCTCAGATTGCCCACCAATGCTTTAACACAGGGTTTCTCCACCTTCCCAATGACAAGTACTCTAACGTGCAAGACTTTTTCATAAGTACCTCAATATTCAACTTAATTATACTGAATATATGTAAAAGCTAGTAAAACACAATCACGTGGCTGGAAAAGGAGCAGCCACACTAAAGTTGCCAGATCATCACTTTAAAACAGGACACACAGGAAAATTGAATGCTGCAGAACTGCATTGATTACTACTAGCTGCAGTGGTTCCATGGAGCCCTGCAGCATGTGTTTTTCAAATGTATCCTGTTTAAAAGGATTATCTGGCAGCCCTGATATTACAACAAATAAGTCTCGCACAGATGCACACAACCACACTCATATTTACACACTCTTATACATAAATACACACGCTGTCTTACACACCCATAATATTTACACACGTGCACACATCCATTTACACACTGACATGCACAGATCTCTCACACAAACATGTGCGCGTGTGTGTATATATATACACGGGCTAAAGGGCATCCAGCCGCCCCAGCTGTTGCCCCGGTGCCGGGAGTAGAGACATGACGTGAGCCGTCTGGAGTGGGGCAGCGCGTTCGGAGAGTTTCTACTGAGCATGACTGCAGTCATGCGCAATACAGACTTGCCGAACACGCTAATCCTTAGCAGGGAGCTCCAGATGGCTCACAGTGAAGTTCCCTGTGTGTGAAACCACACGTGCACAGTAGAGACTCTCTGCTGCGCATATGCGGTTATGGCTCACAGTGAGCGACGCATTCTACCGTTTTGATATAGATCTATCTTCTATATATATATATATATATATATATATATATATATATATATATATATATATATATATAAAAGAATAAGCCTCACTGCATAATTTATGGTACCTCACACACAGAACATAATTTGTCTCCTCAGAAAACAAACACACATTGAACAGAATGCCTCATTGCATAATTTGTCTCATTAGGAGACACAACTCCTATTGGGTGATTCAATGGGTACTTTACTGCTTCCATTGGGTGTTTCTATGTGGGCGTGTTTATCATACAGGGAGTTGGCCCGCCCCCTCCAGCCCGCCCACCACTATCCAACTGACAAAAAAAATATAGCTGCCACTCGCTCCTGAAGTATGGGATATCAATAACTTCTTCTGGTCCACACACTCTCACTCAGGATCATGACCCCACAAACACACTGTTTCACCTCCCACAGATAAATGTAACCCTCCATACACACTGTTTCAGTACGAGGATGTAATGTTTACATAAAATACAAACTCAGGGATAAACTTAATAGCAACTCTTTTATTTAACTTTTCATCTCTTCAGTCAACCTCACTAACTGTTTTCAACTGTCACTCCTCCACTTCCTGCTTCCTGATTCCCGCCCTTTCTCCTTAAAGGGAGATATGCTTTGCTGTATGTTACAGAGGGCAAGCCTCAAACACCACTTTCTATTTGTTCCCTCAGCATATTGCTTCGCTGCCTCAACTGAAGAGCCACTGTGTGTTATATTGCTATGTTACTTCAACTTAACCCTTTGAGTGCCAGAGGAGTATGCAACACATTGCAAAGCCACCACAGACACACACTTCAGACAAAAAACACACACACGCTCAATCACATACTCGCACACACACAATCATACACTCACAATAATTCACACACCCTCACTCATACACCTTCTCACACCTTCTCACTCATACACCTTCTCACTCATACACCTTCTCACTCATACACCTTCTCACTCATACACCTTCTCACTCATACACCTTCTCACTCATACACCTTCTCACTCATACACCTTCTCACTCATACACCTTCTCACACAATCACACACATGCAATCAGCACTCACTCATGCTCACTCACACCCCGGGAGCCAGCACGATCCACCTTCTACAGTAGTATGTGCAATTACCACATGAATTTCAACTACATGAATGAATGCCACTCACTCACACCAGGAGCCAGCATGATCCACCTTCCACCATAGTATGTGCAATCACCACATGCATTTCAACTACATGAATGAATGCCACAGTGGAGGCATAAGTACAAACACAAACTCATTATAATGACACATAAGTCACCCCCTTATGACTCACTTCTGTGTGTCTGTGTGTGCATGTGTGTTCCTCACTGTGTGTGTTGCATGTCTGTATCATACTCTGTGTCTGCATGTTGTGTATTGCATGTATGTGTGTGTATGATTATGTCTCTGTTTATGCATCTCAGTGCAAGCATGTGCATTTGCGTGTGTGTTTGTCTTGCATCCGTGTGTGTGTGCATTAATTCCCTATATATCCTCACGGGCAGCGCCGTCCCACATTGCTAGTGTGTGTGTGTGTGTGTGTGTGTGTGTGTATATATAATATAGTGCGTGTGCGCAGTTCATGGAGAGAGACGGCATTCACAGGGTCTTTTTTTTGAAAGTTCAAATGAAGTTACATTTTATTGAAATCGGCTACCGATGCAATCTCCTTAAAAACCCTCTCCCCAAATCAAAACCTGAAAAGAGCCAAAACATCAGGTGCTCCAATTGGAAAACAAGCTAAAACAATTATTCAATTAGTGAGATGAACTGGTGTCAACATTATGCCTAATGTGCACAGTTAAAAGCAATATCATGTAATAGTGAAAAAGATGAGTCCCATTCCAACAATAATAGGGAAATGGCAATGTACAGATAATAAAGACAATTGCGAAACACCTAGCATAAGTAAAAAATAAAGATACAGCTAAATATACTGAGCTATGGAACTAAATGATAATGGCTAGGGACGGCAATACAAGTAAAATCCCCGCAAATAATGTATAACACATTGAAATATGGAAAAAAAAGTCAGGCATGACTGACATGAGCAAAACAAAACACTAGATCGCTATATGACACAAAACTATGCACATCGTCACATTGCACCACATACTGTAGAAGAGATCACATATCAGGACAAGTTTAAGTCCAATGAATGAATAAGTAGCAGCTTGGATATGTATGAGATAACTAGATAGTAAGCTACTATGTTGCATAAAGTATGCGGTCCATGCGAGATCCCCAGATACCGGATATAATAAATCTCATCAACATATAGTGATATAACATCGGACATAATTGTGACTACATATGGGAGAATATATGGAAATCAAGTTCTCTTTACCTGTGAGTTTAAGGATAAGCAGGGATCTCAAGAATTAGTATGTCCATGGTTTCCATTACATTGCAGAGCATGATCTCCAGAGAGAACACATCCAGCAAATGTGTCTAAGCGGCTCTAATAAGTAGCCTGTGTTGTCTTTCCTACAGACAGACAGAACTTAGATACTGTAGCATATAATACAAGACGGTTGAAATGCAAATATCACATACAATTATTCATAGAGCAGGCAGTAACACATATAGTGATAACAAAATAATGACATAGTGTTAAAATAACACAATTTTGACATGTATAATCTGAGTGAAATTAAAGTAGCAGTCTCATGTCTGGGGTTCCAATGTTGAACATAACATATATAGACCCATATTTTACATACAGAGCTGTTCATACATAATACCAGATCTATAGACTGGCACCCAGGCAAGTTACACAGTTTCTACAGCGAGTGCTCCATTGATAACTTTTGTGTGTGTGTGTGTGTATATATATATATATATATATATATATATATATATATATATATATATATATATATATACAGTACAGGGGGATGGCAGCACTCATAACCTGTGGCTTTGGCCTAGATTATCAAGGTTGCTGCTTACTTCCTCACTGAAGCTGAAAAGGTTAGTTTGGCATGATCTATTCATAAAACCATGTTGATTCCTGCTAATCTTATTTTTTTGTGTTGTAATCCTGAATATAGTCCCTTATTATCCCTTCTAGCAGTTTTCCCACTACAGAGGTCAAACGCACAGGTATATAATTCCCAGGTTCTGTTTTAGTTCTCTTCTTAAATAGAGGCACTACATTGGCTCTTCGCCAATCCTGTGGCACTGAGCCTGTGGTAATAGAATCTTTAAAGAGTAAATATAGGGTTTTTTCAAACACTGCACTGAGTTCCTTAAGAAGCCTTGGATGTATACCATCAGGACCCGGTGCTTTGTCAGTCTCAATTTTGTTCAGTCTTCCCATGACATCTTCTTGAGTTAACCCAATATCTGATAATTGTATTGCTTTATTAGCTACTTGTGGAGGCTCTTCTACCGTTCCTTGCTCCCTTGTATATACTGATGCAAATAAAGTGTTTAGAACATCTGCCTTTTCCTTATCCTCTCTAATCAACTCACCCATCTCATTTCTGAATAGTCCAATGCACTCCCTCTTAAGTTTTTTGCTATTTATATATTTGAAAAACTTTTTTGGATAAGTCTTACTTTCCCTTGCAATTCGAGTTTCATTTTTTATTTTTGCTACCCTAATTGCCTTTTTGCAAACTTTGTTGTACTCCCTGTATTTTATGAAAGATTGTTCAGTTGCTTCAGACTTAAATAGTTTGAGTGCTTTTTTTTCTTTGCCATTTCCTTCTTTACATGTGCAGTTAACCACATTGGCTGTGACTTACTTCTTTTGCATTAGTTCCTCATTGGTATATACTGTTGGGTACATTCCCGCAACCTAAATTTGAATTCTGACCATTTATCCTCAGTATTTTGTCTTTAAATAATGTATCCCAGTCTATGTGTTGCATTGAAGCCCTTAATAATTTGAAGTTAGCTTTTTTTAAAATTGAGTTTTGGTTGAACCTATTCAGTTTTGTTTTGCCAAACTGATCTCAAATGTAACCATGTTGTGATCACTGTTTCCCAAATGTTCACTTACCTTAATATTGGATACCATTTCTGTGTTATTCTTTATCACTAGGTCCAATATATTATTTCTTGTCGGCACTTCCACCATTTGTGACATGTAGCTTTCACGAAGTGTGTTCACAAACCTGCTACCCTTAGCACTCTGACAGGTATCATTTTCCAGTTGATATCTGGATAATTCAAATCTCCCATAATTATAGTATGCCCAAGCTTGGGCAGCTTTCCTCATTTGCAATAGGAGTTGGGCCTCAACATTGTCATCAATATTTGGTGGTTTGTAGGATATACTCACCAATACTTTTTTTTTTACCTTTACACCACATTTAGTCTCAGTTTCTACCCATAAGGACTCCACATTTTGGCCAGTTTCCTTACTAATATCACCTCTCAAAATTGGATTTAACTCTGGTTTCAAATATAAGCACACACCTTCCCCTTTTCTATTAATTCTGTTTCTCCTAAACAGGGAATATCCCTCTATATTCACAGCCCAGTCATGTGCATCATTCCACCATGTTTCTGTTAAACCAATTATATCCAATTGGTCATTAACTGTCGGCAATTCTAGTTCTCCTATTTTATCTACTATACTTCTTGCATTTGCTAGCATACAATTAATTTTGATGTCTTTACATATATCACTCCCTACATGCCTTTTATCTACATCTTCATTTACTAGGAATTCCTCCCTATTTTCTACATTTATCCCCACCCTTTCTCCACCCCCCTGGTCATTTACTTGGACCCGTTCCTATCTGCTTTATCTGCCCAATTTTCGCTATCTATACCCCCCCTTTCCTAGTTTAAAAGCTCCTCCAAGCTGCTTAGCATTCGCTCCCCTAGCACAGAGGCTCCTCTACCATTTAGGTGCAATCCATCACTTCCATATAGATTGTACCCAAGAGCAAAGTCGGCCCAGTGCTCTAAGAACACAAAAACCTCCTTCCTACACCATTGCTTGAGACATGCATTAAGCTCCCTGATTGCCTTCTGTCTACCTGCACTGGCGCATGGCAAAGGTAGTATTTCAGAAAATACTACCTTAGATGTCATTGCCTTAAGCTTGCACCCTAAGTCCCTGAAATCATTCTTTAGGGACATCCTTCTTCCTCCTACTTTGTCATTTGTACCAATATGTACCAAGGCAACTGGATCACTTCCAGCCCCTCCCAACAATATGTCAGGCCTGTCTGCAACATGCTGAACCCGAGCACCCGGGACACAGCATACTGTTCGGCATTCACGTTCCTGGGGGCAGATTACCATATCTACCCTCCTAATAAGTCCCCTATTACCACCACCTGCCTTGGTTTCTGCCTACTCTGCATCCCATCTAGCCTGGAAGGAGGGCTGTTCCCCTGGCTGCTAGAGGAATCAGCCCTCTCCAGTGTTTCCAATTCTGAGCTATCCTCATCCACATCTTCACACAATCTTGCAAATCTTTTGGACTGAGTAAACTCAGAATTGGCCTTCCTCTGCCCACTACCTCCCATCCTTACTGTTACCCAGCTGTCTACCTGTTCCTCTTCTACAACTCCACCCTTTTCACCAGTAACCCCACATACTACCTGCTCTGTGAGTTCTAAACTTCTTTCCAGGTTTGAAATGTCTTGCAGTGTTGCAATATTTTTTTTCCAAATGTAATATCTTAGACTCTAAAAAGAAAATATGCTCACACTTGGCACAGCGGTATGACCCCTGGAACAATTGCTCCAAGTGTTCAATTATGTGACAAGAAGTGCATTGTGTGATATTGTCTAACCTGCTATCACTCATGCTTGGTTTTACAAAATCAATAAGATCTATACTGTCCTCTAAAGCTCACTCTAACGTAAGTAACCAACTTTCAATGTGAATGCAGTAAGTCCCTTAAAATTGTCACCTCAGAGCTCTGCTGATTTCCAACTCCTGATTCTATTCCAACTCCAGAATTTTACTAACTCCTCTTCGCTTGTCTGCAGTAACAAGAAATGCAGGCTCAAAGAGCCTGGGGACTATATTTATAGTGACCCTGCAGCCATTTGACTTCCCTTAGCCAATCACCCTTAATCACACAGGCCAGAGAAAATCCCAATTAACAGTTGGTTTATTTAACCCTCACAATACCCACACAAAATGAAAAAAACTTTTATTAAGGTTAAAAAAAACAAAACAAAACAAAACTCTCATATACTTAACCAGATTTTTTCTAACTCCTCTTAAGGAGTCACGAGAATGCAGTCTCAAAGAGCTTGCGACAATAATAGAAAGTAATCAGTGATGATATGAGTGGTGTGATGAGTTGTGGCTGAATCCCCCCCCCCCCGGCCCACGAAAGCCAAGGAGCGTAAATGTGCTATAAGCCTGGAGGGCTCACCATTAAGAGAAAATAAAAAATAAAAGAATAAACAACAAAACAGGAGGGAAGGAAAAGGTGGGGTGGGGCACTAGATGAAAGTGGAAAGAGGCTTATATAGTCCTCCAGCTCCTCCCACAAATAACGGCGAGGCCTTAAACTTTTGGTAAGTGATGCAGAAATAATAGAATGTAACCAGTGATAGTATATGAATGGTTTGAGGAGTTGAGGCTGAATCCACCTGACCCAAGACAGCCAGGGAGCATTAATGTCTTTATAAGCCTGACTGGAGGCCAAAAAGAGAAACTGAAGACACAAGAAGTTTGGGAAAACTTTACTTGCAATGACTGGAAGGAGCACAAGTGTAAAAGTTAATGATAGAGGGGTTAATGCAAGTCTGATTTCCTGAGAGGAGTTTTTGAATGTACCTAGAAAAACAGGAGGACTGCCATCTACCCAATTTCTGTATAATATGGGGAGGGACCTGATTTTTAGAGGCAGAAATGGCATCCCTGATGCAGAATGTGTCCCAAATAATGTCCAGGCCTAAGAGTATAATATATATACATGTCTAGTGTACCGCTCATTAGGGAGACTTCCTAGGCTTTCAAAAATGAGAATCACATTGGTGCACAAATCTTTCCTCTGGGACGCTGAACAGGCTGTGTGTTTAGGATTCCCTTCTTGATCACAGCTGAGTTAATAAAATGACTGACCCTCTGAGTAACTCACCTGTACTCAACAAGGGAAATCTAAATTGATGATCCGTTAGAAGATCCAGAGGATGGGATGGGAAGCGGTACATCAGTGCATAGGCTCCAGAAAGTAAGATACTGGGAAGCAGAACTTTTCTTCATAGGCCCAACAGAGTAAGCTGGGGAATTTCTCACTTTGTAGAGACTTCTTTCACCTTAGTGCATCTCACATCTGGAATTCCAAAAAAGATCAGTGGGGTTTGACTCTTTGCCTGAGCAGTGTATTATGTAATAATGCTTTACACACATCCTTGTGACACTCAAAGGGTTAAAAAAAAAAAAAAAAAAAAAACACAAAGAAAAAAATAACACTAAATGTAAACATGTTGTAACTTTATTGCCAATTTTAACCCTATGAGTGCAATCAAAATTATCAGAGAAATATATTTATATTGTATTGCAGGTCTACATTATCATAATTCAATATTATACAGAAAAGAGAAGACAGACAAGATACGATAGCTATTGGTATCACAGCGAATAGACCAGTTCAATAATGTATTCACTCGGATCGTTCCTGATCTCATCAACTTCTAAAACATTAAAGCTTTATTATTATAATCTATAAAATGAACTCCTATAAAAACCACACATATGACCGCTTGTTTGCATGTCATACCTAAAAAAGCACAAATAAGCTTTTGATGGGGATATATATAAATCCTGTTTAATCATGATCATTTACTTAGCATCTTATAAGACTGATTCACCACACCATCCTATATAATAATTCGCTAAATCGTGTGTAACGCCGGGACATGCGCAGTACACACTGCTGCTCGTGCTGCAGTCATGCGCAGTACAGACTGCCCGCGCCGCTGCTGATACAGAGCTGGGTGCTCCGAAGGAACGTCCAGCTCTGTATCAGCTGCGGCGCGGGCAGTCTCTACTGCGCGTGACTGCCCCGCGACCGGGTGGCAGTGGCACTGTGGCCCGTGTAACGGGCTGTTCAACTAGTATAGAATATATTATCACCATTTGAGACCATTGCTCAGCTAACTCTATTCTAGTACGGATGGCCCTCCACAATTCTCAATCTATAAGTGATTGACCTCAATGTCTCTGTCACTAACTTATTTCATTTTTTAGTACCTTAAAGATAACCCCTAGTTATCAACTCAAGACAGAGACATAGGTCACATCAGCACTATTACTTTACTACACATAGTACTCTTAAATCCAATGTCTCTACCGCCAGCTTGTATAATTTTTTTAGTACCTTTAAAGATACCCCCTAGCTATCAGTTCAAGATAGAGACATTGGTCACATCAATACTATTGCTTGCGGGTATACTACAGTCTATCTACTGCTTAGCTGCAAATGTAAATATTAACCCTCGAGCTGCCAACAATTGTTCACATGGCCTTCTCCATTGTTATAACATACAACAAAGATATATCGATAGCATTCTACTCATTATAAACCACCCTACGCGTTTCAACGGGCACTGCCGGCTTCATCAGGGGTACATTGAATAAGTTGGTGCTGCTTTAGAAGCTGTTATTTATACCCTAAATTAGGGGCGTAGTTTAATTCAGATTCTAGAATGACAGGCTTCCATTGGCTACTGCAGTTCAGCGGATGACGAGTGCCATATTGGTTCATTCTTGGTCATTCCGAAATTAACCCATACTAGTCATCCAGCCTTAACCCCAAATTCATATATATGCATATCTTATTAAATCATAATTTTCTTGCAAATACTGATACCAACATTTAATGACATCACATTATAAGCTATATACCGGGTATCGAAAATGATTACTAGACAATCTATATTATATTATAATACACACTACCCTTTATAGTTAACAATTGTTAATCATTATCACTAGTTTTGTTAATTATTTAATACCATAAAGATATCCACTAGCCATAAATAGAGACATTGGTCACATTCACACCAGTATTAGCCGGTATTCTGAGGTCTATTCTATGCTTAGCGGCAAATGTAAAAATTAACCCTAGAGCTGCCGGGTTGATAGTTCCAATCATCAATCTTATCTTTACTATTGTCTATACATGCCACAACAATATAAATAGCTAGACTTGCTTACTTATTTTTGTCAAATCCAATAAGTGAAAATAGTCATATGTAGTGACCAATATTAATTATGTTGTTACAAGACGATTAGTTAAATTATCATTATAAGTAAACCCCTAATTTAATCCTGAGACTCCCATCACATCTAGCCGATATATCCATTCAGCCTCTTTCTGAAGAAACTTTTTATCAAAATCTCCTTTCCTTGGGGATGGAATAATTGCATATGGATCTGAATTATGATATCTTGTCATATGTCTTGCCACATGTCTTGCCACAGGGGTGTCACGTTTATTTCAGACATTTCCCATATGTTCCAGAATTCTTACTCAAAATTCTTGTGATGTTTTTCCCACATAGATTTTATTGCATGTGCATTCCATCATATATATTATTCCTGATGATCTACAATTTATATAATCTTTAATATTAAAATTCTTGCCATTTTTCTCAGTTAGATCTCTTATTTACTACTTTACAGGCACTGCATTGACTACAGGGAAAACACCCCACTGTTGAAGTTTTTAACCAAGTCTTTTGTACCTGTCTTTGAAAATGACTGACTATTGTCACAACTCTGTGGTGGTGCAGGGAAGGGAGTGCTCGGGTGCGTCGCTTGTGTTTGGAGCTCGTGGATGGGGACTGCTAGCAGCGAGACCTTGCCGAGGACGGATAGAGTTGATGGCCGCAAAGCCAAATGTCTGATCCTGGTTGAGCTGGAACCCAGACCAAGGGGGGAGCGAAGAGTAGTGGTCGAGGCTGGTGAGCGTGGATCACCTAGTAGCTGAAAACTCCCTAGAAGAGAAGACACCTAAGGAGGAGACTAGCAAGAGAGAAGGTACAGACCTGAGTCAGTGGTTCTGAAGAGGAGTGCAGTCAAGCTGGAGGACCTCAGGAGGATGCAGAGAGGTGCACACCAGACTGACTCTGGATTACTGCAGACCAGGAGACCAAAGCAGTACAGGATGCAGGCGAGAGAACAGTCAGTACAAGCTGGGTCGGAACACAGGAGATCTGAAAGCAGAACAAGGAGCAGGAACGTAGTCTAGACTAGCCGGGTCAATACATAGGAAATCAGGCAAAAGAGCTGAGAGCTTGGAGCGAGGTCTGGACTAGCCGGGTCAATACACAAGAAATCAGGCAAGGATACGGGCGCAAGGGAAGAAGACAGGCAGCGATCCTGAGCGCAACGGAACACTGTGAGAGTGCTCCGAATGCCTGGGAAGCGCACCTGATATATGAACCAGAAGATGAGGCCATTGGCAAGATGGCGCAGAGAATGGAAGTACACAGACGCCCAAGCAAAACAGAACCGGAGCGGCAAAGGGAAACAGACGCTGAAAGACCCGTCAGCGGAAGAGTAGGGATGGAGGTAGGAGGATGGACCGTGATAACTATGAACTAATCGGTCCTTCAAATTAGTTCCTCTTCTATATGTTACTGATGGTCTATAACTAATTACTTCCTTCAAGTCAGGATCCAATTGTAAACAGTGCCATTGTCTGTCCAAGATATTAATAATTTCAGAACTTTGTTTATTAAATGTACCAATTAATCTTATTTGTCTACATTCACCTTTGATTTGGTATTGGTCAGTAAAGACGCTCTATCTATATGCAATGCTTTGTGATAGGGTTTTTTTTTTTTTTTTTTAAATCTTTCTACTGTAAACACTTTGTAAGAACCGCTATTGAAGTTCTTTTGCATGTTCTTTAAAATCATCTATTGAGGTACAGAGGTGTCTAATTCGCATATACTGACCTATTGGAATTCCCTGTATCAGGAGTTTTGGATGAGCACTGTTAGCATGGAGCAAACTATTTGTTGCTGTACTTTTCCTATATACAGAAGTCACTCATTTCTTATGATACTTATATCCAGAAAAGTGATTCACCACACCTTATATTATATACTAGTTGAACAGCCCGTTACACGGGCCACAGTGCCTCTGGCAGCCGGTCGCGGGGCAGTCACGCGCAGCAGAGACTGCCGGCACCACTGCTGATACAGAGCTGGACGCTCCTTCGAAGCGCCCAGCTCTGTATCATCCGCGGCGCGGGCAGTCTGTACTGCGCATGACTGCCGCACACGCAGCAGTGTCTACTGCGCATGTCGGGCGTTACACACAACTTAGCAAATTATTATATAGGATGATCACCATTTGAGACCATTGCTCAACTATTCTAGTACGTATGGCCCTCCGCAATTCTCAGTCTAAGTTATTGACCTCAATGTCTGTCACTAGCTGATTTAGTTTTTTAGTACCCTAAAGATACCCCCTAGTTATTAACGCAAGACAGAGATATAGGTTGCATCAGCACTATTACTTTACTACACATAGTACTCTTAAATCCAATGTATTTACCACTAGCTTGTTTAATTATACAAAGTATATAATTATACTTAGTTTTATCCTTATTTTATTTTGTAGGGATTAAAAAAACATGAACGATATGTCTTATCTCTCAAACCTTTATGGTTTGAGAGATATTCACAAGCAAAGTTTCCCCTCCCCCCCTTTACCTAGTGTAAGCCATCTCTTCTTAGATGTGGAATGCAGTCCATACGCCAGACAGATAACAGCAAGGAACAATATTCTTCCTATCAGAACAATGAAAACCCTGCCCCCCCTTGTCAAGCTTTTCAGTTTTTTCCCTGATCTTATTTGAAGATTGTCCCTCTCAGCAGTCTACCTGGGCACTCCCTTCTGCTCTGGCTGAGCAGTGTTACATCAGTAAAAGGGACGGGAGGGGGACACTTTGTCATTGAATTACTCTTGAACTATAACTCTGACAGTACTGAAATAACACTCTACAAAGTCCAAATACTATGATGATTAATTAGAGCTTCTTTTATTATGAAACTTTACTATCCCTTTAAAGTGTAGTCACTCCATCCCACCAACTTAAACTAAAATGTCAGACCCACCACCCTCCCAGCCACAGAGGAAGGGGAAAGACCTTTATCGTCCCACGACCAAACCAACCAAAGCACCCAGTTCACTATGTCAGTGTGGCTGGGAAGATCCCTAACCCACAACAGCAGTTCTGTTCACTCCTCCTGTACTGAAACGTACCACACCCAAGTGACTAGTGACATTCCATTGAGTCCAGTGTGCTAAGTCCCACACCTAAGATCTCAAAGCTCCGCAGAGCATTCTGTGCCCCACTCCTTCGCTCCAGGCCCTCTGGAATGTCTACATCTGCAAGCAAGAGAGCATCAGTTGCCATGTTGTTTACTCCCATTATATGCACTTCCCATAACAAAAAAGTTAAGCCACAAACAGAGCACCAACCAGCGCAAAAGCAGCAGCACGGGGAGTGACCTTGACTTCGTTATTCACAACTGACACCACAGAACCAATGCCACCAGTATGAGGAACAATTCCAAGAACACTAGGTTCTTAGTCAGACCCAAATCTCCCCACCAAACTACCACCCACTTGGCCACTATTATTGCACCATAACCTACCAGTTCAGCAGAGTCCATAAAGAGATCCAGCTCCTCATTTGAGTCTGCTGGCACCTGCCGTTATAACCCTTAAGCAAGAGGTCCCAAACTTCTAAGTCCTTCTGCATGTTGGCAGTCGCCCAAATAAAGTTCTGTGGCCTACACAGCCCTGCTGTGGACTGCACCAGAAGCCCACAAAAGACCCTGCCAATGTGTATGATTCAGCACATAAAGTTAAGCTTGCCCAGAATCAATTGGCGCACCTGCAGTGTGACCTTAGAGGCCCTGCCAACTGCCTCCCTCACTTCCCAAAGCTTGGATTCTGGCAAACGGCATTCCATGGCCAGAGTGAGAATTTCAATGCCCAAGAAATGCGTGCTTGTTCCCTCTGTCTTATGCAGCTCCAGCTGAACACTGAACCCACATAGCAACCTGCTGAAGCATCCAAAGGAGCCTGCCACAGACATCCAAATCTGAATGTGTAAAACATTGTCCAGGTAGAGCAGAATGGAACCAAAGCCAAACTCCTTCCCCACAACCCACTCCAACAATGAGCTGAACACTTCAAAGAGGGATTAGGAGATCAAACACCCCATTGGCAAAGGTCAACGTAGAAAAAAGATAAAACCCTGCACCCCAACAAGTGGTGGTAATCTGGGTGCATAGGTAAGAGATGAAAATCTGATTCCAAGTTGGCCTTTGCCAACAATGCTCCCTGTCACACTTAAGCATAAAATGCATAGTCTTCTCAAACTATGTGTACGAAACAGTGCACAGCTCCCTGTCAATGTCATTACTGACCAAATCCCCAACACGGTAAAGACAAACGGTGAAGTAAATGGTATCTACCAGGCTTCTGCTTACGGACCACCCCCGAAGTAGAGACCCACAGATTCACCAGAGGCAATCCAAGAATGGGCCTGCCATCCATCCCAGAGCCACCTCCTTATCAATCTTCTCTTGCATCACCTTTGGCAAGTCCCACTCTGAACGAAGATAATCTGACACCCTATCCCTATATACTCCCAGAAAGGGGATACAAAACCCCCTGGAATACCTCTCCTCTGCTCCCAGGACACTGATTGCCATAAGGCCATACCGCCATACGCTGCTGCAACTGATCATCATACCTCCACCAGGACAAGTCCCCATAACAGAAGAGGGAGGACCTTTTTGGAGAAATGTTCTCCAATCAAACTTGCAAAATGGCAAAGACCTGGACCCAGTGCCCCAAAACATTCAGGATCTTCCGATAGAGCACCCGTTCTTTTGTCCTCCCATTTCTTATCTTTCTCCTTATCCAGAGGAGTCTCCTTCAGTGGGAAAAGAATATATTCCCACACATTTGTTCTTCCAGATTTATTTCTTTCAACTCTGGTTTTAGTTGAAACCCAAAAAAGCCTGCCCAATACAATTACGCTGCCTTGTATGCCACCACCGGGACCCCAGATAAGCATAAGGAGAGCAGATTCACCATCAAGCTCCCAACACCCAGGCTGACAAGAGCCACACAGGAACCACCAGGCCCCCCCCTGGTCTTGACATGACAAAGGTGGGCCCAAAGTCTGCTACCAGCAAAGAGCCCACCCGACACTAGTGAGCCCACCATGAAGCCTCACACTCTGAAAGCCATGGGGATACATACTGACAGAAACCAGAGTCTCAGCCCCAAAGACTTGCCCAAAAGAGTGATAGACCAACTGCCCCAAGAACCCTCAGCTTCCATGATTGAGTACCCAAGGCCTAATCCTGTCACAAACACAACGAATATCTACAACTCCCCCAACCCAGACATCCCCTGAAGATCAGGGCCTGTAGGCTGTCCCACATCTGACAGTCCTCTCAGTATGGACCGTGATGCCTGCTGTAAAGTTGTGACCTACTCCAGAGGATCCCAGTCAGTCCTCCACTTTACTCTCCTCATTTTATTCCTTCCTTGGGCCTCCATTGGTGGCAAACATGAGGGACGAAACTAGACCAAAAAAAACACGGATGACCAAGGGACATCATGCAGAATAGAAGCAGACATGAGAGAATGACAGCAGAGTCAGTAGACTAACAAAGCCAAAGGATGGCTGAGAGGCCAGAGGCAGACAAGACAGACACAAGGGGAGAGTACAAAGACCATAAGTCAAAACTCTCCATCCTGTCTCCTCTACCAGACCTCAGAGGAGCAGATCCAGCCACATGAGGGGCCTCAGACATGAAGCACCCATTCCTATTCCATTCCCGAGATTACCAACTCCCACTGCTACTCCAGACCTCCTCAACCCACTTGCACCAACTGGAGCATCCACTGCCATTTTTTTACATCAGGCCGCTGGCTCCTCTACCCCAGAGGCCTTCCAGAATCTGCTGCAGCCACAATTGCCCTGCCAACAGGGCTCTTGCTCCTCCTCCTGTTAGCCTCTCCACCAGGACTCAAGCGTTCCAGAGGGCGAGTCCAGGTATTCTGAACCAGGCGCAAACAACTGGCTGTGCAGCCACCTGCTGCAATAAGAGACTGGACCTAGTCTAGCAAGGCCATCTCTGCCACCATGCCTTACCACAGCTGTATTTGTGTGGAAGAGAACATCATTTTTGCACCAACTCCTTAAATAACCCCTAGCCGATCTACATAATCTATTAACTCAGAACCCTACTGTAACAGGTGCCTAAGTCCACGGATGGACTTAGGCCATTGTGCAGGGTTTTCTCTCTCCTGAGTGGGCTATGAGCAGTTAGCCTTGCCGGTCATTCTTACAACGTTCCTTCCTAGGATGGGGGTCAAAAGGAGACCATTGATACCACCCAGTGACAGACACAGGATGCAGTTCAGGTTCCAAAGTAACACACACTTTATTTCACAAACTTCAGCTCTTTTATACATAGTGAGCCACATCAAGATATAATACCAGACAAAGGACAGGGACATATGGTGCAAACATAATACAAAGGGCCAGACATTATTACATTATTTATACAAAGGGACTGAGGAATTGTAAACACTGGGACAAAAGGCTGAGGGACACATTTCACACACAGGGCCAGGGGTTAGAAGCGTCTTTGGCCAGGGGTTGAAGCAGAATATTCAATCAGGAGTCCGGAATCAGATGTCTCATCCTGGCCAAGTTCATCATGGCCATCTCAGCCAATCAGAAGCTTTGGACGGGCAGTTAACTGACCAATCCCTGGGCTGCCTACTTTCCCCCATGTTAACTCTATGGGGGACCTTTAAATTTGTCACCCAGGGCTTTGACCAATCAGGAAGCAGCCTACTCTCTCATGTAGAGTCTATGGGGCTTTTTGAACATGTTGCCCCGCACAGCAGCCAGCCTGGGGACGGTTATAGTTCGTGTATTTCAGTCTTTTAGAAAGAGTTGATACTCTACAACTCCACCTAGTTCCATGTAATGGTCTATGGCCAGTTATACCAGTGAATCCAGTCTTTTGAAGGAGCTGTTCTTCATGTAACCCAAACTACGCTGCAGAGTACTGGTCCACGGCCTGTTACAAGTCTTTCTAGGTAGTGGTCTTCCATAACTTCGCAAATAACCTCCAAGTAACGGCCGAGGGTCTTACACATACCCTCTAGCAGGGACCCCCATCCCAGACATGATCCCCTCCCCCTCCATTTCCCTACTGTTCCGTGTCACTTATAAACAGATTTTAATTATCTTTAAAATGTAAGTAAATGTAAATAAAATTCTACCCAATGGTTTTAGATAAATCAAACGTTTCCTTAATAATAATAATAATCACTTAAAACAATGAGAAGGCAATTTATTTATTCCAAGACCACAGTTAATGTGTTGCATAGCATCACAATATTACAGGCTGGTTATTGTGTGAATAAGATAACAGAAAATTCATCCCTAAGGGGTTTAGAATGTATCATCCTTTTGACTCATGGATGAACTCATTTTAGAAATTCCCCAAGAAACAATAAAAACGATGTGCAATGAATAGAGTCTTTGATTAAGTAATTTTCCTGGAAAGTTAATAAAATGTTTTTGTTTACAAAGGGGATGGAAGATCTGGCACAAGTTGTGTAATTTGGGTGGAAATCTGAAATTCTGAATGTTTTAACCCCTGGAAAAATCAGAGGAGCGTGCAGTTCATTGCTAAGCCATACCTTGTACGTTCATCTTTTCCTCAGCAGGTTACAGGTTAATTCTAGTAGAATAGTTGTCATCTCTGCAGATTTGCTACTGTTAGACTTGTGAGGTAACGGGGTGTTACATAGACTCATCAGCATACTGGGTAACAGACCTGCAAGGCAGAGAAGGAAAGTGTAATCACTGTCCAGTGGAAATGGAGCCAGGGGAAGGTATGTAGGGCAAATTGAGGAGCAACAGGGGCAGCCAACCGTGCATGTTTTCAGGATATCCCTGAATGAACACAGGTGGACCAATTAAATTGAATGAGCACCAATTAGTCCACCTGTGCTCCAGTAGGGATATCCTGAACACATGCACTGTGGGTAAGTCTAGAGAACCAGGGTTGGTTACTTCTGAGTCAGACAATGAAGGTATCTGTTAGCCCTGGCAAATTAAGAAGAAAAGTTAATTGAACACAGATGTACACAATGCAAAAAAAGTCTATAGTGGAGACATTAACAGGTATAATCCAACCTGCAGTACAGACAATAGCCACTAACGGGCACACAAGAACAGCTGATCCAAAGTAATGTACTGGAAAGCAGGTAGGGGCTAAGCATGTGAATTAGGTGCAATTAACAGACAAGTGTCTAGAGGATACAGAGCTAAGCAGGACCCACCTGAAGCAGTTGCTGGTAGGTGAGGCAGTGGAGTATAGATGGCTGGAGTGATATGGACAGTGCAATCAGTGAAGATCTTTCTGGTGATGGTATAACAGTAGATAAGAAATGTTGTGGGAATAGCAGTGGTCCGTGTATGTGGCAGACAAAGTATGATTATTTAACCCTCCAGTCCATAAAAGTTTAAGAAGCCAAGGTTGATTGATGCAGGCAGCTCTTAACTAGCAGTGATCAGAGGAGGTGGCTGACAGGAATGGTCACTTAACAAGAGCATACACTGACTCTGGAAAAACCATGGGTCACCAGGGAAAGGAAAGTGTTATAGCAGTGAGGGGGGGGTATGAGGCCAGACACTTCAGTCTACATGGGCTGTGACTACCGCAAAACACAGACCTCATGGATCCATAGTCCTACTTTACTAGGCAGTGCAATCATTACTGGCAGCTTTTGAGTTTAGAAGTACCAGCACAATTAAAATAATTTGTCACACTTTTACAGTAAAGCTATCATATCAGTATAGCAAAACATTCAATTTGGGAAACTGTTACAATTACTGCAGCTATAATTTCTATGAAATATAATAAACTGTTGACCTCCAACATTTTGGACAACCACTTCTCTCATCCTCAAATGGAGACAGACAGAGAGAGCGAGAGAGACTGAAACAGAGCAGGACTGAGGGAAAAAGACATAATAGAACATTAGGGAAGGGAGAGACAGCAAGAGTACACCATGGGGAAGAAGAATATAAAATCAGAACTAATGAGACAGTGGGGCAAATGTACATGTTTGCCATAAAGTCACACTGGCGTATGTACTACATCACAACTCTGCCAGCATAGAACTTCATGCCCTGAATGCCAGCATTATAACATAAGCTTATACACATATAGTAATGTGCAAGCGTTTTAGGCAGGTGCGAGAAAAATGCTGTAAAGTAAGAATGCTTTCAAAAATAGACATAATAGTTTATTTTAATCAATTAACAAAATGCATAGTGAGCGAACAGAAGAAAAATCGCAATTAAATCAATATTTGGTGTGACCACCCTTTTGCATTCAAAATAGCATCAATTCTACTAGATACACTTGCACACAGTTTGGTAAGGAACTTGGCAGGTTGTTCCAAACATCTTGGAGAATTAACCACAGTTCTTCTATGGATTTAGGCAGCTTCAGTTGCTGCTCTCTGTTTATGTAATCCCAGGCAGACTTGATGTTGAGATCAGAGCCATACCATCACTTCCAGGACTCCTTGTTCTTCTTTACTCTGAATATAGTTCTTAATGACTTTGGCTGTATGTTTGGAGTTATCATGTTGCAGAATAAACTTGGGGCCAATCAGATGCCTCCCTGATGGTATTGCTTGATGGATAAGTATCTGCCTGTTCTTCTCAGCATTGATGAGACCAAGAATTCTGATGAAATGCAGCCCTAAACTTTCAAGGAACACCCACCATGCTTCACTGTTGGTTGCAGACGCACATTCTTGTACCACTCTCCAGCCCTTCGGCGAACAAACTGCCTTCTGCTACAGCTAAATAATTTAAAATTTTGACTCCTCAGTCCAGAGTACCTGCTGCCATTTTTCTACACCCCAGTTTGTGTTTTCGTGCATAGTTGAGTTGCTTGGCCTTGTTTCCATGTCGGAGGTATGGCTTTTTTGGCCACAAGTCTTCCATGAAGACCACTTCTGACCAGACCCCTCCGGACAGTAAATGCGTGTACCAGTGTCCCACTGTTTTCTGCCAATTCTGAGCTGATGGCACTGCTGGACATCTTCCGATTGTGAAGGGAAGCATGATGCATCTTTCCTCCGCTGCACTAAGTTTCCTTGGCTGACCACTGCGTCTACAGTCGTCAACACTGCCTGTTTCTTTGTGTTTCTTTAAAAGAGCTTGGACAGCACACCTGGAAACCCCTGTCTGCCTTGAAATTACTGCCTTGGAGAGACCTTGCTGTCTTGTTGCTGTGCTCAGTCTTGCCATGGTGTATGACTGTTGACATTAAACTGGCTTCAGCAACCTCACCTTGTTAGTGGACAAAACAAACCGAGAAACCTCACAGTGCTAAACCCCCAGACATAGAAATAACACAAAACAGACCTGCACTGTTCCATATTGGTGATATAAATTATGAACCCTGTAATGAGCCTTTATCATAAGTGTGCTATAATATCACTAAATATAATAATAATTAGGGTTGTAAGGGAGCCAGGACCCAAAAGGATCAGAACTCTATATTCAACTTCACAATTTATACAGTAAAATTTTTTCGAAGTTCTAATAAACACAATTATGGCACAAAAAGGGTTAATTAAGGGCATATATATATGGCCTTTTTGTTTACTTGGCTTACCTAGCTTTGGCATTGCCTTTAATTATGGTTTGTCCAGAAGAGTGTGGGCTGGGCCTGTTTAAGAGGATTGATAGAGTTCTGATCCTTTTGGGTCCTGGCTCCCTTACACACTGTGATTGGCACCTGATGGACAACAGGTGAGTCCTGATATGGGGGGCTATTATAGATCCACCATAAGCTGCTTTTAATCTTTTTAATGTTTTTTGACTTGCTAAGATGTTTCCTTAGAGAGGTTTTTTTTTAAATGTAAATGTTATAAATGTCATATTGTCACGGTTTCTGAGTTATGAATGAGTACATATCACTAAAGAGGTGGCACCCTTAGCCCACGAGTGTACAATGGGTTTATCTCAATTCGGTCAACAGAGAAATAAAATGTGTAATTGTAACGGAAGGTAAGGATGCCGGGTTGTGCTTAGCCGTCGTTCCAGGGTCTTTCCCTCTTGGATGCGGCTACAAGCGGGTAGCCTGTCCACACAGCAGGATAACTGGCTTGATCTCTGGATGAACAAGCTGGGAACGTAGAGGTCTTGGATGGGAGTCAAAGGGGACTCTTTATACAATCCAAGAATCATGACACAGGACACTTCTTAGTTCCAGAATGAATTCCGTTTATTGAACCAGGCAGGGACATTTTATACAGAACTTTCAGACATCAATACAATGGGAATACACATAATTACACAAAGGGACGATGGTGAATAATTGTGGTGTTTGCAGTAAACACTGAGCCAGACAATAGAACAGAGTGTAAACACAAGACAATGGGACAATATAGTGGGATTGATACAATCAAAATAGTACAATAGAAACAGGAGTTACAGGCAATCAGGGCCCCAGACTAATCCTATCACAGAAGACAATAGTGAATATACAACAGAGGAGAAGAGAATAGTAAAGTGAAACCCTAATCAAACTCTGGAACAGACAGTGACACAATACACCTTTGAAATAGCATTACCAAAACATAAATATTTAACCCCTAACTGCCCTGGAAAGATCGTAGGCCCAGAATTAACACATGGGTTCATCATGTATTACAGTATATGAAAACACACAAACCATTAACATAACATTAACATAGGACAGTAGGCAGTCAATCAGAATGCCGCCTGGGGAATTCTGAGTGCCCGGTTGTGTTTTGTGACTGTCCAGCCACCCAGAGCTGGGACTTCACCCAGTGCCTTTGTCTCTTTTGGGGTTGTGTATGGCTCCTAACAGAGCCCCCTAGTAACTGCCTATGGTCCATTACAGTAAATATATATATTTGTGGTCAGGGCTTCCAGAGAAGGTATTGAACTGAGGATTGCTGTGTCCCTGAGCTTCTCAGCTTCAGTGGATGAGCGACAAAGGTGATCTGAAAAGAGGCCACCTTATAAAGCCCTTAACGAAAAGGGGTGATGGAGGGGGGCACACTGATGCACTCCGTGGGAGAGGCTGCGGCCCGCTATATAACGGCTTGCAGCCCCTCCCACAAATGCAGGCCCAACATTTTACTTGTGGTCAGGGCCTCCAGAGAAGGTACTGAATGGAGGATTGCTGTGTCCCTGAGCTTCTCAGCTTCAGTGGATGAGCGACGAAGGTGACCAGAAAAGAGGCAAAGAGACTGGACTGGAGTGCAAAACCTGTTTATTGCTTGCGTAAAGATGACTTTATTTGGTTAGATTAGTCGGGGCTCTACGGATTTCGGTAGATGGATTTAGACTATATCTGTTGAAACATGTGGACTGCCATCTACCGAGTTTCTGAATAATATGAGCGGGTACCTGATTCTTGGAGACCGATGAGGCTGCTCCTATTTTGAATGAGTGATCAGAATACTGTTAGGAATTGTAACCTTGGCGTGTCAGGATGGTGTGCAAATAATAAGTGAAGGTGGTAGTGGTGAGAGGGCCTGACAGTAGTGGAAGTAGTGGGCTATCAACTAGGCGTGGTTGGATTAGGTTAGTGAGGTGAATTAGTGATTTGTAGGGGCACCATTGATCGTGAGTATGGGATAATGTGACCAGCGTGACACTGATCAGTTTTAGAGTGCGTGATTAGTAGAGTGAAGTGATCAGAGTGACGGATGAGTTGTTCCTTTTGCACAAAATCCTTAGATCCTGCAAGACAGGAAAACTCTCCCGGATGAAAGCCAAAAAAAAGAAAGCGCTAAGCATTCAGCTGCTTGGAGAACGATGATGGTTTGGTGCTAGAACAGCTTAGTGTCGAGATAATCGTAAATGCTTCTAAATATTTGAGCAGCGATGGGAAGGCGGGTGCGAGGTGAGTGGTGATGTGTTCGAAATGCCTCTAAGGAATAATTTGATACTGTACATAGAAAGTAAAGATGGGTGGAATGGGTGGTGCAATGCGTAATGGTGTTGAATGCCCGCTAGATAAACTTTGATGGTGGAGGCTGATAACTTGAGGCCGAAGTGGCAGTGGGAGGTAAAAGCCAAGATGCTGGATTGACTGTATGGGATGTTGGGTTTGGTGGCTGCAACGAAGTTCCTGAATGATTCCCACGCGAGATCATAGATCTTCCTGGTGTTTGGTGCTAAGGCTTGTTTTATGATAGCAGAAGCTTCTGTGAGTTGGGAATTTATAGACTAGTTCCGTGAATGTTGGCAGTGTTTCTGGATGTTTGTCCGCTGCTGGGTATATGTTGAAGAAATGCTGTAAAAGAAATTGTGAAAGGGTGTTAGCTGGTGGATTGTCTTAGCTAGTGATATGGTTACTGTTGATGGTGAATTTGTGAAGTAAGGATAACCATGTAAGTTTCCTGAGTAATGGTGTGGTCTGAGCTGCTGAGGATCTACCTTTGATGATAGTTCTATATGTGGCCAAACTTGTAGTGTGGAAAGTAATGGATTGACCGGACCATAAATTACCCCAGATGGAGGCTACTGCCACCATTGGGTAAATGTCTAGCAGGGTGTAATCGGGTTTGACTGATGAAGTTCTAGTGATCTCTAATGGCCATGGATTAGAAAACCAGTGTGTGCCATGTATGCCTGAGAAACCTTGGCCTATGGTTGTGTTGGAATACACTGCTGGATGGGGTGGGTGATGGGGGAAAATTGACCTGCTGTTTCAATGTTTGTGTTTACCCACATGCGGAGGTCTAGGGTGATAGTAGAGTTTGGTAGATTACTGGCAGAAAGCAGCAAGAGGAGGTGAGAAATGAAGGAGTGTCCTTGTGGTATGACTCTCATGATAAAGCTAAGATAGCCTATTGGTGTTTGAAGGTCAAGTTTAGACAGGGAAGGTTTGGCCATTTGCTCTTCTATGATTGTTTGCACTCTATTTATTTTTTCCATGGGTACACGAGTTTCGAGTGATTCTGCGTCTAGAGTGATACCCAGGAACTCAATGATTTTGGAGGGGCCGCTTGTCTTTTGCTTAGATAGTGGAATATTCAATGCCTTGAATAACTGAGTTTTTGGAGATTATTAGGATGGGATGGTGAATTATCTATTACGAGGAAGTTGTCTAAATAACGGATCACTGCTGGACATCTACAGTGATTAAGCAGTAGCCAGCATAGGATATCCGCAAAATCATCAAAGATTTTGGGGCTTCTGCGGCAGCCAAAGGTGAGTTTAGTAGCAAAGTAATATTGGCCCTTCCATTTAATTCCTTTCAAATTCCAGAGAGAGGGATGGACGGGGAGGAGTTTGAATGCATCCTTAATATCTGCTTTGGCGAGCCAACAGTCGGGAAGGGCTTGTTTGATTAGGCTAATGGCATGATATATAGTAGTGTACTGCAGAGTGAAAGCATCAGGTGGAATAAGTGAGTTTATGCTAGGGACCAACACAGAGTGGGGGGCAGAAAAGTCAATTAGGCGTTTTCTAGTAGAACATTTCTTTTTGGCTAGAACTATTGGATTAATGCGCCAAATTGGAAAAGGTGGGGATGGGAATGGGCCTAAGAGAAATTCCTGTTCTGCTTCTATCGATAAGAGGACAGAGACTTCTGTTGGATCGGTTAAGGCGGACACTAAGTTGGGGCACTCCACAGAGCTGGTTGGGCAGGTTAAAATGCCTGTATGGAACCCTTCCCTGAGTCCTCTGATTAGTCTGTCAGAACTTTTGTCGGGTGAGAAATAAGGAGAGACTGCAGCAGAGGGATGTAAATTCCACCCAGACTTTTATTTATTGAATTTAATCTTGGACAGATGGTCCTTGAATGGGACTTCTTGCAATTAGAGCACACATGGGAAAGTCGGCAACTACTGAAGAAACACCCCTTTGAATTAAAATTATTACAGATCGGGGTGTTTCCTATGTAATGAATAAGTCTGCCTAGCTTGTTGTGAGTTGGTGCTGATAATGAGCTACTAGTATGGGCTGACGAGTGGTTGGGTTATCATACTGGTTGGGTTGATTATAGAAAAGCGGGGCAGAGGGAGGAGGAGTGATAAGAGGACTGACAGTGGAGGCACAACGGGGCTTTGAGTCCGGTGAAGTGCCTGCAAAATAGTTCCATATCCAGACTGCTCCAATCGGCCATGAAGTTAAATTATGCCGACTTTGCAGCGAAAGACTAGTGGTAGTTGTAAAAGGTGCTACCACCGTACTTGTGCGCCAAGTCGACCACGATGTGGAGGTAATGGTTCAGCTCTTGGCGTCTGTGAGGGAAGGCTACACAGAGAATGTCCCTGTAAATGCCAAAAGCTAGGACAAACTCCATGACCGATAGCTTTTTGGACAGTGTGGGATCCTTAGATTTAAGCGTGACGGAGACATCACTGCAATTGATCATTTTATTATCAGAGAGGTCTTGGGAGGCGATCAGTAATGAGACTAGATTGATCTCCTTCCCTTCAATGATGTCTCACCTGAGGTTGGGCAGGATCATGTGTGCCGGGGAAACTTTGGTACAAGTAGCTTGACATGTACCTGGTATATGAAATTCAGCTGCTTGAATTTCTGGATACTGTTGGCGAGAGGGGTGTTCGAGGGATGCCACTCTATTTTGAAGATCGGTAAATGCTGACCCCATGTCTGTTAGGAGGTGAGTTATATGGGCTAACTGCTCGTTGACTGAGGGGTTAGTAGGGCTTGGTGAGATGGGAGGTGGAGTGGGGGCTGGACTAGGTGATGAACATAAAAGCCGATATAGTTCAGCCTTTCTGGCGGAGGCTGGGAAGAGAATGTGAAGTCTGGTGAGTTCAGCCATTAATTTCCCCACTGTCCATCCACGGAGAGAGGGGCTTCTGGGGTTTGGGTTAGGGACTTCTACTTGGGGTGCTTCAGTGTCAGATGATATTTGGTTCTCCGTGTTAACTGGAAAACGAGAGAGGAGAGGGGAAACACATTGGTATGCGATGACAGATATAAGTAACCGATACCATTTATACCTGTTAATGCCTATAACATAAGGATACCTGAGAGGGTTCTAGGATATTAGAGGGAGGACCTGGAGACTGGGGAGTCTGAGGTCTCACTAGGAGGTGGGGCTGCTAACATGGGTCCTTCAGACTCCTAGATGACTGATTGTTAGGGACACCTTGTCTTTATGGATGTGAGATGAATGTAGCTGGGGGAAAACCTCCAGCCTCTGTGGTGAGGTTAGGTAGCTATTAGGGCCACCGGCTTAAGCGTAAGGTAATGCTAGGACTGGGTACCTGCGGCCTCTGTGGAGAGGTAAGATTACTAACTGGGAGAGCCTTCATCTCTGAGAAGAGGTAAGGCTGCTGCTGGGTAGCCTTCGGCCTCTATTGAGAGGTAAGGTTATTATCTGGGGAACCTTCGACCTCTGTGATGAGGTAAGGCTATGACTGGGTACCTTCGGCCTCTATGAAGAGGTAAGGTTATTGGTTGGGGCCTACTGCCTCTATGAAGAGGTAAGGTTATTGGTTGGGGCCTACTGCCTCTATGAAGAGGTAAAGTAACTACTGGGGCTACTGGCTAGTGATCCTTCTGCCTCTACTGAGAGGTAAGGATATTATATGGGGAACCTTCTAACTCTGTGATGAGGTAAGGGAAATACTGGGTACCTTCGGCCTCTATGAAGAGGTTAGGATATAGGCTGGGGCTACCGGCGTGGAACCTTCGGCCTCTGTGATGAGGTAAGGTTGTTTTGCTGGGGAACCTTCAGCCTCTCCGAAGAGGTAAGGCTACAGATGGGGGAACCTTCGGCCTCTGTTATGAGGTAAGGTTAGTTGCGTGCGTAACGTGAGGGCTGGGATAAAGGCTAGTGATTTAGAGATCGTTTCCCACCTGTCTCTGGACTGGATTGATGGTTACTGGCCTGTAGCCATGGGCAATAGCTGAACCATCTATCCGTTTTGAGGGGGATAGTGTAAACTGATCAGTAGAGAGTGAGTTGAGGTAGAAATTTAGGGAGATGGAGCCCAGAAACAGCCTCCTGTTCCCTTCTGGGTAGGGTACAATGGCCTGATTGGGTGAATTCATCTTCTGACTCAGCCTAGTGAAATGAGGATGGTAATACAGGAGAGACTGTAATTCTCTCTTTAACGTGACATGCCTGTGACAAAGTGAATAACTATATTAATTATAACTAGTCTTTGACGGTTGAGGTTGTAAAAGAAAAATAGGAGTAAAACGACTGGTATTGAGTGAGTAGTTTGAGTCTAGGGTATAATATATTATGGGAAGTTGAAGTGATTATATTTGTTATTAGTTGATACCATCGATCTGTAAGTAGCATCTAGACCAACCATAGTATGATTACAGCAACCAATGGCCTACCATGCTGAGACTTCAGTAACAATAGTAGGCAGTGCGTGATAGAAGGCATATTGTATATAGTTTACTGCTAAGAGAGTGTATGTGTATAGGAATGTATGGGACTACCATTCCCATGATACTTAGTTTACGAAGTGTATAAGATTCATAGCACCCCTACCGACCTTGTTATGCTGATTATAAAAGGCTTGTGAACATTAGTGATGAGCGGTTAGAACATAATAATATGCTGAAAATAACAATACTTAGCCCAGTCATGTATGTGTACTGCATGTTATGGCCTGTTATGTATAATAGAGTGGTAGATTGCTGAAAGCTAATGCCTGTGACAAGTAATACCATGTTAAGAGCACATTTAGGCTTAGATGTATGCGTCGCTAGCGATATGTGGATTAAAGTAAGCTGCAAGTTTTATCATTTATACGGTTGGTAGACTCCTAAAGTGTTCGGAAGGGCTGATGCTGTGGAGGCAGAGTTTGCCGCCACGAGCGGCCTTGATGCTGGGATCTTGGACGGGAAGTGACGTGCCCAGAACTTCCTGTCGGCTGATGACTCTAGACAGCAACGGACGTGAGGAACGCACAGATGATCAGGCAAACGACGAACGTGAAGAACACACTGACTATGCGCTCCGTGGGAGAGGCTGCGGCCCGCTATTTAAGGGCTTGCAGCCCCTCCCACAAATGCAGGCCCAGCCTTTTACATATGTTTGTCCTTTAAGTCTTCCAGCACACATGTTGATTTCCCCAAAATAAGAGAGATCTAACAATTACATAAATACCAAAAACTCAAATGACACCCCATATACATCTAAATTCCTGGCAGTGCTACACATATATTTCATCTGTGAGAATTTTCTTAACTGGAATCAAACCTTGTTGTCAAACATTCTGGTCTAATCTATTTAAGTGAGATATACTCTAATATCTAATAGGTTGCCAAGGATACATTAAGGTATGTTGATAACTCAGGCAGAACATTCCAAACATAATAGTGATCTATATGAATTAACGGTTGTCAGCATAGATGTACATAGAGGGGAAGCACGCACCCATATCCCTACACCGATATCTGTACAAACACATATACAAATGTATAAATGTTTAATTAATATGATTACTTATTAGGTTAGCTTGAATCTCTGACCTGAGGCCTAGTTTTCTGACTATTTGTCTTTCTCGGATCTGAGGGACAATTTAACTTTGAGTAGGTTTTATTGAATCAACAAACTCTTAATTTTTCACTGGCCATACACAGCTGTATCTTCCATTGTCTCTGAGGCCATCTACATTCATCACCTAGTGGTATAGTTATGAATGGTAAACAAGACTGGCCAGGAGAACCACGGTTGTAAACAGGAATGGATTATAGAGATCCTTCCACTTACAAATAATTCTTTCTACAAAAATATACCTAGGTCCCATCTTTAGATGGTTTTTAATTTTTATATAGAGAGCTATTCTATGTATAGGTTAGGTTTAGGACTAACGCTTAATAGGTGCCTTGGCGTGGCGAGTGAACATAAATATATATTGGCCAATCTGAGACCAAAACCCTAATTATTATTATTATATTTAGTGATACATCACACTTGGGATAAAGGCTCATTACAGGGTTTATAATTTATATCACCAGTATGGAACAGCACAGGTCTTTTTTTTTTTTTTTTTTGTTAGTGGAGTTGCTGTTCCTCACCCAGTTTTATTCCTCCTCCACAAGTGTACCTAGAAGAATTTGCTATCTTGAAGGCAAATGGTGGTCATACCAAATCTGATTTCGATTTTTCTCACTATGCATTCTGTTAATTGATAAAACAAAACTATTAAAGGGATAGTAATACTTAGAATGTAAAAAAAATGTTGTAGGATTTATCCCTCTGAGTAAAACAAGGGTACTCCCACTGCTGAAAGGTGTTTCATTCAAAAGTTATTAATTTTCAAAGTTTAATTTTTTAGGTGTAATATCAGTGGCCTGAAATTGTACAGTGGTGCTGTTGCTACACGATCCTATGGACAGCTCTGGTCCCGGGACCATAAATCTCCATAGGATGGTGTAGCAACAGCGCCACTGTACAATTTCAGGCCACTGTGATATTGCACCTAAAAAATTCAACTTTTAAAATTAACGTTTGAATGAAACACCTTTCAGCAGTGTGAGTACTCTTGTTTTACACAGGGGGATAAACCCTACAACATATTTTTTTTTACATCTTTAAGTATTACTATCCCTTTAACATGTATTTTTGAAAGCGTTCTTACTTTAAAGCGTTTTTTCACACCAGTCTAAGACTTCACAGTACTGTATTTAGGAGGGAGATTGTGCACATCCCATAATGGAATTCTCTCTATCTTATTTTTAGTAGATATTTTCTTTACGAGTGTGCCACTATATTTATCAGAATCATCATCATATTCAGCCATTGTCAGTCCTCTGCAGGATGAAGGCCTCCTCAACAAGCCTCCAACAACTTTGGTCATGTGCTTTTTGTTTCCACTGTGTACAGACCTATTTTGGCAATTTCATCTAACCATCTTGTCTTTGTTCTTATTCTTGGACCTTTAGTATTGGGTGGAATCCATTCCAAAATTTGTTTAGTCCATCTACCATCAAGTTGTCTTGCTGCGTGGCCTGTTCAATTACATCATAGACCTTTGACGAATCCAATAACACGTTTTTAGGGCTTTTTGTTATGTGTAGAATTGCCTCTTCATACTTCGCTGTGGAACCTTATGTTTATGTATGGCTTTGCCATTCAGTGTCCATATTTCACAGCCATACGTAAGGACTGGGAGGACACACTAGTCAAAAACCTTTTGCTTGAGGCAGAGTGTCAAATTTGTCTAAAATACAGTGCTACTAAGTTTTCCAAATTCTTGCCATCCCAATTTTATTTGTCGCTCAGTTTCTATCATGGTGTTTCCATCTATTTACATTTCCTGTCCAAGGTAAACATACTTGTCCATTCTTCTAGTTTTAGTCCATCTACTGTGATTTTCCTTGTTGTAAATTTGTTAAACGTGACTTACCTTTTGTTCATATTCATTTTCAGACAAAATTTTTTGCATTTGTCAGTGCTTTCTTGCAGTTCTTCAGGACTACTGGCAAAGTGATGCAGATATTCTCCATTTATCTTAATTCTCTTTTTTGTCCCAATTTAGTTTGCAGAAAATTTCTTCTAAACAAGCTGAAAATAGTTTGGGGGAAATTTGTCTCCTTGTCGGACCCCTTTTTCTATGTTGATCTGTTTGTTTACCTATATTGATGCAGTTGCAATCTATTCCTTGGTTGATTAAAGAATCAATCATTGCTTTCTTTTTCATTGAGTCAAAGGCCTTTTCGTAGACCATGAAGGCATAATGGAATGTTGTATTCGTTATGTTGCTGTTTAACTTGTTGCACTATCTGGATGTGTTCCATTATACTGAAACCACTCCTGTATTTATGTATGTATGTATGTATCTATCTTTATATAGCACCATACATGTAAACAGCGCTTCACAGAAGTTGAAATAGTACAATACAAAAATACAGAACTGTGTTAAGAGCTTTTAGGCTAAAGTGCAATCATTGCATTATTTGTGGGGGAAAGTGCAACAAGGGAATTATACTGGAAACGGGACCCTGTCCCAAGGAGCTTACAATCTAATTAGAATTCATTATGGCATACAGAGACGGTAGTAGGAGGATCATAAGTACACATACAAGGCATTGTGAAGGAAATAAAGAAGGATTCAGATGTGACTATCGGTGTGCAAAAGGAGGATATTGTTACTGGGATGCCTCCTTGAGCAGGTTGTTTTAAGGAGATGCTTGAAAGTGATGATTTTGGATGATTGTTGAATAGTGATAGGGAAGGCATTGCAAAGTCGAGGGGCAACCAGTGAAAAAGATTGTAGCTGGGAGATGGCTCGAGTTGTGTAGGGAGAGGACAGGAAGAACCCTTGAGGAGACCGCAGGTGACAGGAAAGGGTGTAGAGGGAGATAAGAGCAGAAATGTAAGAGGGTGCTGAAGAACAAAGAGACTTACAGGAGAGGATGATAGTTTTGTAAGAAATACAATACTTTATAGGTAGGCATTTGAAGGATTTCAGGAGGAGATGAGAGGGAAGGTATCTGGAAGCAAATGTGGTTATTCTTGCGGCTGAACTGATAACAGATTGAAATGGAGAAAGATGAGAAGCAGGAAGACCATAGAGTAGAATGTTACAGTAGTCAAGTCTGGATAGAATGAGTGCCTGAGAGAGAGTTTTTGTAGTTGACATACAGAGGAAAGGATGTATTTTGGCAATATTTTTCAGGAAGAAGCGACATGTTCTGGTGACAGCTTCTATATGGGGGAGAACGTTACTGTATCAAGTATGACCCCAAGGCAGCTTGCTTTGGATACTGAGTGGATAGCAGAGTTGTTGATTGTGATGGAGAAGGGGGTTGGTGGATGGGTTTTAGTAGGGAACACAACCAGCTCTGTCTTAGACATATTAAGTTGTAAGATGGAGGTGGGCCATCCATGATGAAATAGCTGAGAGACATTGAGTGATTTGAGACTGAACAGCTAGATTGAGGTCAGAGACAGAGAGAGAGATTAGTGTATCATGTGCTACAGATAGTAATTAAAGCCAGGAGATGAGTCCCCAAGTGAGAGGGTATAAAGGGAAAAAAGAAGTGGTCACAGGACTGATCCCTTAGGTACATCTACTGAGAGGTAACGCTTACTAAGAAAGCATTAGCAAAAGAAACACAAAGTATGTTTAGAGAGGTAGTAGGAAATCCATTCTAGAGGTGTCACAGATGCCAGGGGTGTGCAGTGTGTGCAGTAGGAGTGCATGGTTAACAGTGTCAAAAGCAGCAGCTCCTGCAGCCTGCTTGTTCTTTAGGTCGAGCCGTGTTAAGTATTGTCCATTCTTTTTGATCGGTAGATTTTTAGTTCCGCCTTATCACTTTTTTGTACAGTTTTTCTGCAGTTTTCCATGTTTCAGGCACTTTTCTGAGTAGTAGGCATTTTGAATATAATTTAGCTAGGGCTTTTAAGAAGTCCTTTATGTAGGATGTTTGGAGCTTTTAAAACTGTTGTATGAAAAATATCCCAGCACTGGGAGTAACATTGTTATATTTACAGGAAAAGATAAATGTCATGTTTTTCTAGTTCTCCTGTTAACCCTTAGAGGGCCAGAGGGGTACATAATGCATTACAGAGCAATGGGTTGCGTACCCCTCTGGCCCTCAAGGGTGGAAGGAGGAGTTTAAATAAATTAAAAATAAAATCACACCAGCTATGAATAATCCCTGCTTACCTTACTATGGTGAGAAAATCCTAATGGCCCTCTGAATTTTTCTCTTGCTTCAAAATATCACATCTTCAGTCAGTTCTGGTTGTTTTGTCCATAGAGGAGGACATGACAGTTGCTAGCTGGACTTCAGGACCTCAGACTACATCAACTGACTGGTAATATAAACACTTATTAAAGGGATAGTAATACTTCGTTTTAACTTTTATTTTGTAGGCATTAAAAAAACGTGAACGATATAAGTCTTATCTCTCAAACCTTTATGGTTTAAGAGATATTCACAAAGTTTCCCCCTCCCGTCCCTTTTACCTAGTGTAAGCCATCTCTTCTCAGATGTGGAATTCAGTCCATAGACCAGACAGATAACAGAAGGGGACAATCTTCCTATGAAAACAATTAAAGCCCTTCCCCCCTTGACAACCTTTTCAGGTTTTTCCCTTATCTTAATTGAAGATTGTCCCTCTCTGCAGTCTACCTGGGCACCTCCCTTCTGCTGTGGATGAACAGTAAAAGGGGCGGGAGGGGAACACTGTCATTGAATTACTCCTGAACTATATCTCTGACAGAATTGAAACAACACTCTCCAAAGTCCAAATACTATGATGATTAATTAGAGCTGTTTTTATTATGAAACATTACTATCCCTTTAAGGGTAAATACTTGGCAATGCATTGCTCAACACTCTGGTCCTTAAAGGGTTAGGCAGGCTCATGCATTCTGCCTGCTTCAGTTTGGGGAAAAAACTCCTGTCATGTCTGCCTCCATGAACATAACATCCAGGACTGAGTGAAGTCTCATGAACAAAGGCACAAGGGCAAAATTCATAGGGCCATTTAGGATTTTCTGGCCATAGTAAAATAAGAGGGGTTATTATTAAAGATGGGTTAGCTCTCCTTTAAAACAAAATAAACACCGTCTGTGGACTTAGAAATGTAACAATGTTAATAAGTCTTTCCAAGATAAGACATGGAAATGAGATGTCTGACCTGTTTACTGTCTCTGGTCTCCTCCTGGCCCACACCCAGAGCAGGATGTGCACCTGTTCAACCTCTTGTTTGTTTTCCCACTCTAAGCTGACTTACGCTCTGTACTTAACAGGTGTGTCTGAGCTGCTCAACAGGACTTCCCATTCCCACAATAGCATCCAGTAAAAGGCTGCTTTTATCTCCCCTAACATCCCCTGGATTAGACTGAACTGACCTCAACTTCAGCCTGTTTGAGTGCCAGAGGGAATACACCTCTGGCATTGGAAGGGTTAAATGGGGACACATGAAAAAATGCGTACTGCAGGGCTGCTTTGAGTTTTCTGCACAGCACTCAAATATGCATAGTTCCTATGTCTCCAGTTAACTCTGAGTGCCAGAGGAGTGTGAAATGCATTGCATTCTCTGGCACTCACAGTTAAAGGGATAGTAACACTTCGTTTTAACTTTATTTTATTTTGTAGGCATTAAAAAAACATGAAGAATGATATGTCTTATCTCTCAAACCTTTATGGTTTATGAGATATTCACAAGCAAAGTTCCCCTCCCCGCCCCTTTTACCTAGTGTAAGCCATCTCTTCTCAGATGTGAGTCTGGTTGTATGACAGTACAGATAACAGAAGAGGACAATTTTCTTTGTATGAAAACAATGAAAGCCCTTCCCCCCTTGACAAGTTTATCAGCTTTTTCCATTATCTTAATTGAAGATTGTCCCTCTCTGCAGTCTACCTGGGCATCTCCCTTCTGATATGGTTCAAAAGGGGGGGGGGATACTTTGTTTGTGAATATCTCTTAAACCATAAAGGTTTCAGAGATAAGACTTATATCATTCTTCATGTTTTTTTAATGCCTACAAAATAAAATAAAGTTAAAATGAAGTATTACTATCCCTTTAAGGAGAGATGGTCAGTTTACCCTTGCTAATGTTATCAAATAATTGTAACTGGGAACTAGCTTGGAAAGACAAACGTTTCATTTCTGGGTCAAAGCATCTACACTGGTGGTAGCCAATCCTGGTCCTCAAGAGCTCCCTACAAAATGTATAAACACACATACTGAAGTTTAAAGCAGAACTACCAGTGCTAACAAACTTGCCTCCCAATAATTCAGCTGCTCAGTAGCGCTAGTCGCCAGAATTATTACGGCATTAATAAGAATTATCCATTGCTTCTGGACTGACAGGCAGGACGGAGTGCAGACATCTTTCCATAGTGACATCTCCGTGCCTGCTCTAGGAGGCGTTGCTAGGAGCCGTTCGGCTCCAAAAGGGACTGACAGTGCAGGCGCACAAACGTCACTATGGAAAGATGTCTGCGATCCTTCCTGCCTGTCAGTCCGGAAGCAATGGATAATTCTAGTTAATGCGGTAATAATTCTGGCGACCTAGCGCTACTGAGCAGCTGAATTATTGGGGGGCAAGTTTGTTAGCACTGGTAGTTCTGCTTTAAACTTCAGTATATGTTTATACATTTGTGTGTGTGAATACAATACTTTGGATTTGTTAAATCATGTATTACGTCACACTCATAGGTCACTGAATAGCCTCAAAACCCTCTGTAATGCCCCACCCACCAATTACACCCCCACATAAACCATTGGAAACAAGTGTGTTCCTCTTTGACCATTTGAAATGTTGGGAGGTATGCAAAACTTCACCTCCTATAGTTACTCCCCTGTTTGTCTCCTTTTTGCAGTTGGTTTGGCCCTGAATGACTCCACTTTTCATTATGCATTTCTCGTCAGCAATCAAGTGGTTAATCTCCATTTAAATCATGGGGAATTTTAGGAATTATTACTTGTTCCCTATGGTTCAGTTGCACTTCTTTAGCATTCAGTAGTTTTACTTTCATAAATATGGCCCCGCTGTTGTGCACCACACTTTACTTAATGTATAGGCCCCTACAGGTTGATTTAATGTTCACAAAAAGCTGAAGTCCTTGCACATACAGTTACTCCTAGAGGCCTAGTGAGGGTTGAGGAATTAACCTCTTAAGGACCAGAGGCATGTGTAAGGCATTGTTTTGGAGATCTCTTTAGCATCTGTGCGATTGATCTTTTTAAGGACTAGAGGGGTACACAAAGCATCACTTTGAAATGTGTTGCTTACCCCTCTGTTCCTTAAATGGTTAATGTGGTATGCTCTAATGCAGAGGCAGGCAAACTGTTTCACTCCAAGGGTCCCAAGGACCTTTAGGGTGACATGTAAGTGGAAAATGTGCTATTCGTTTAATCAACAAACTTACTAATGCCTGGATTTACTATATATCTTAGGCAGGACACTGTAGGTGCCCTTAGCTCTGCCCATAGCCACGCCCCCAGTCTCATCCAGTATTTCCTGGCACCGTCCTATAACAAAGATTGAAAAAAAGCTTTATCCCCTTGGTTGCTAAAAAGATCTGCACTGCATTGCTCTGCAATGTGTTTGAGATCTCTGTAGCATTCAAGGCATTAAATAATAGTCTGTAAAGGGGTGTAAAACTTGTGCAGGGATGTTGAGATTGCTCTGGCCACACCCACAATTCAGAATGTGAGTGTGACCAGCTGAGATGCCCATCAAAATGTAGAGCTCTAGGCAGTTTCCTACTCTGCCTGATGGGAAATCCAGTCCTGACCTTGATGTTGAATAGAACATGACCTAGATGTTGAATGGTGCATGTTCCTAGATTTACGCCTGAATTCTCCAGACCCATCGAAATGAGAACTAATTGCTTTCCTGAATTATGAGCAATTACTAATCCCATTCTAGCCACGCACACTTTATTTAACATATCCGCTGAAAAAAATTACAAACATTATCTGATGCTAACAATTTAGTAAGTATTTTTCCATCAAAACTACATTGTAAACAATGAATGTTCCACTCTTTTGCACACAGATCTTTGTTACTAAGGAAGGTTTAAAGGGATAGTAATACTTAAAATGTAAAAAAAAATGTTGTAGGGTTTATCCCCCTGAGTAAAACAAGGGTACTCCCACTGCTGAAAGGTGTTTCATTCAAAAGTTCTTCATTTTCAAAGTTGAATTTTTTAGGTGCAATATCACAGTGGCCTGAAATTGTACAGTGTCGCTGTTGCTACACCATCCTATGGAGATTTATGGTCAATTGACCAGAGCTGTCCATAGGATCGTGTAGCAACAGCACCACTGTACAATTTCAGGCCACTGTGATATTGCACCTAAAAAATTCAACTTTGAAAATGAAGAACTTTTGAATGAAACACCTTTCAGCAGTGGGAGTACTCTTGTTTTACTCAGGGGGATAAACCCTACAACATATTTTTTTTTTTTCATTTTAAGTATTACTATCCCTTTAACGATTCTGGAGCAAACCAGCTGCACCTATAGGCCTATATTCCGGAAGCTCAAGGGGTCCAGTTCTGGAGCAAACTATCTCCGATTGATCTAAATTGGCCTTTTAACCCCATGCATGCTAGAGAGGTCACATTTTTAGCATTCAAGGTGTCAATGCTCCATTTAAATAAGTAGGACTTTGGGGACATTTTGTCCGCTATAATGCAGTTGAATTACTCCAGAGTTTCTGCTCAGAATAATGACCTAGAAGTTGTGTAGTTTCAGATACCCTTTACTTACTGCTGAGTAACCTTAGACTCTCCAGGGGTGAGATTCATGAAGGTGTGATAAAGTGGAGATTACTTCTCCAGTGATAGCACTTCTCCAATTCCTGTTATTCTATGGAGCCAATGCCCAGACAATAGAGTGAGAACTGACACTAATGCAGACAAAATAATGTGAGAAGAACTGATAAAAATTAGGGATTATGTTCAGGATTACACCGTGAAGAAAAAAAATATTAGCAGGAATCAACAACAGGGTTTATGAGGAAGAAATCATGCCAAACAGCTTCTGTGAATAAGTATGTAGTAAACTAGATAATGGTCAGTGGCGTAATAATAGGGGTCGCACCTGCGACCGGGCCCGTCAATCCAGGGGCCCGCAGCAACTCCCACTACGGCCGCCGGTTGTAGTAATACAGAGCGCTGGGAGATGACATCTCCCAGCCTCTGCATTACTAGAGCGGTGCGCGGGAGCTTCATTTGTAGAGATCTGTACCGAAATGTTGAGATGAAGGGGGCATTGTTGAAGGGGAAATTTGGAGATTGGGGGGCATTGTGGAAGGGGCACTGTGGAGATGAAGAGGACATTGTGGAGTTGAAGGGGGCATTGTGGAAGGGGCAATGTGGAGATGAAGGGGACATTGTGGAGATGAAGGGGGCATTGTGGAAGGGGCACTGTGGAGATGAAGGGGACATTGTGGAGTTGAAGGGGGCATTGTGGAAGGGGCAATTTGGAGATGAAGGGGACATTGTGGAGATGGAGGGGCAATGTGGAGATGGAGGGGCAATGTGGTTGGGGGGGGCCCATGGCAATTCCTGCACCAGGGCCCGGTGGCTTCTAGTTACGCCTCTGATAATGGTTAGTCAGTAGATGTAGTATATCTAGATTTTGCAAAGGCATTTGATACAGTGCCACACAGGAAGCTGGGGTATAAAATAAGGAAACTGGGGTTAGGGGATAGCCTTTGTTCTTGGATAGAAACCTGGTTGAAGGATAAGGAAAAGTGTGTGGTTGTAAATGTTGAGTGGCGTACATCAGGGTTCAGTACTTGGTCTACTGCTTTAACATGTTTATAAATGACCTTGTTTTTATTAATTTATTTATTTACAGAAAGTTCTATTGTGGAATTCCTAGCTAGCCCAAGGATGTGGTAACGGCAGATAAAATGGATACTTAGTAGAATGCATATCTAGAAGAAGGGAACATATAGGGCTATACTGTTTAGTACTAGGTAAAACAGGAAGTTCTTGTAAACAGACTGATATCCATTTTGGAGTTGGGAAGGCTTATATCATTCTCATTTCTGGGTTATAATGTATAGGTTGGACTTGTGTCTTTGTTTTTCAACCAAATTTACTATGTAACTACTGTATGTAGTACAGACACACTACTGAGGGAACAGAACCGGCACTAAAACAGACACAATACAATCAGAAGAACTAACACAGGCACAATACACAGAGAAGAACTGAAACTAATAGACACAATACAGAGAGAGGAGATGACACCAATACAGAGAGGAGGACTGACACAGAACAGAGAGAACCATGTTCACTGAAGTTTAAATTCTAGAGGCTAAATAAGATGTCCTGCAATAACCACTTATAGTCTCTAGGGGAGCCAGAAGTACATGTTCTTACTGTTCAGTGTGTTTTATAAGAAAAATAAGTACACCTGTGCCTGAACGGAAATCCTACCCAAAATGAATGATGTAATATTATTTTAACCCTTTGACTACCAGAAGGATACACAACTCGGCGCTCTGCGGTGAGTACCCCTCTGGCACTCATAGGGTTGAACAAATTACTATATTATGTCTATACGTTTAATCACCATATGTGACAAGTTTTAAACAAATTACTTTATGATAAAGTCTGATTTCATATCACCAGTCTGCTTGATACGTGCATTGTGAGAAGAAGCTATGCTTTAACCCTTTGAATGCATTGCAAATCCCTCCGGCATTCAAAGGGTTAAGCTAAACTGGCTTTGTTTACTACAAGAAATTACAACCTGTGGCCCTGCAGCTGTTGCACTACAAATCCCATCATCCATAGCCAACTGATGGGATTTGTAGTCTAACAGCTGGAAGATCACAGGTTGCTTAGTCTTAAGCTAACACAGATATCACTTCAGATGTAGACACATGAAAATTGCGTTTTCCAACCCTGTAATGTGCATTTTGCATAAGTGTCCTGTATTTAAAGTGATACTGGTCACCTTCTTAGATTTATTTATCACAACGTTAAAGTGGATGTGTCACCTATGGACAACATCCCATAAATAGGTAGGTGACATAGTCAATATGATGAAAAGAATATTTATTTTTTATTTAAAGATTTGATTTCGCTTAAATTTAACTTGCAAAGTCTGTGCTGCAGCCACTTCCGGGTGACTGCGGTTCTCTGCAGTTACAGATCTCTGCCTCTGCTGTTACAGATCTCTGCCTCTGCTCTCCTCCTTCCACCAATGGCACAGGCTTCTGTCTGTAAACTGGAGCTATCTCATTGGCACAGATCTATATCTAGCCAATGAGACCGCTCCTGCCTACAAACAGAAGCCTCCGTCATTGGAGGAATGAGGAGAGCAGAGGCAGAGCGTCGGGCTGCAGTCTACACGAAGTGGTTGCAGCCCAGACTTTTGTAAGTTAAATTTAAACAAAATCAAAACTTTAAATAAAAAATAAATAAAGTTTTCATCGTATTGGCTATTTCACCTATTTATGGGATGTTGTCCATAGGTGACACATCCACTTTAATAACTATTTGGGAGACATGAAATGGATATAAATGTTGAATAAGACCTGTTCACACAGGTAACTTTAAGCAGTTTTAACAATATACTTAACACCTTAAGGACCATTGCTGTGACGGTCCTGGCACGGCATGGAGTTCAGGGCTCCCAGCAAGGCTGCACGCCGCTCCGGAATCCCTGAACCGGAAGCAAAAAATAAAAGCCCCGTGGTCATCAAGTGCCGGTTGCGCGTTCCAGTCCTTAACGGTTTAATGCACAATTGTAAAATACATTCCACCCAGTGGTGCTGTTCACAAGGAAAATGTCTGCCTTGTGTTCCTTATCCTAATGGGGCATGCTGCACATTGGATGTGTTTAATGCTTTGAGCACATCCAGGTTGCAGCATGCTGATCTGTACAGTGGTTTTTTGGGGATGCAGGACAGATCTTAACCTCCAATGACAGGAGGACCCACATGGGGGGGGTCAGGCTATAATAAAAGTACGCATGGGCCATCTATCTCTTATGCCTCCATGCACCCCCCTCCATTCAAGAGAGGATTGTCAGGGATGGTAAGTAAATGTGGGCAGCTAAACCTGTCACATCCCTGACTGAACAACCTGAGGACCTCCAGCTGTTTCTTGGACTACAAATCCCAATGGCCAGCTGAGAATGATGGGATTTGTTGTCCAACAGCTGAAGGGAAACAGGTTACACACCAATATTTATCATGATTGGTTAGTGATCATTTGGTAGGCATGTTAAAGCAATAGGTCTAGATACGAAGGCTGATGTATATGTTCCTTTTAACCCCTTAAATGAGAGCATATTCAAGGGGTTTAAAGCACTGTTATAATAAATGAGAATTCTGTATTTCTTCCCTATGGTGCAGTTGGTTTGCTTGGAATTGCTCTAGTTTGTCTAATACATCCGCCTCACTGATTTTCATCATAGGCTCCCTTTGCTGTGGCCATGGTCACAACCCACAACCACCCTTACCCGACTCGACCCACATTACCACCCTGGCATACTAAATATCTTTAGCCTATAACATGCTAGTACAAAAAAAAACTTTTAAAAGCCCTTGTTTGCTAGAGAAATCAATAATTGGTTAACAATACATTGGAGTCATTTCTATCTAAGGGGTTAGATAATAATCATATCTGGGAACTTTATGGATCTGCCCCGGAGACTCCGGTTTTTACACTGAATAGCAGTGTCTCTGGGGACAGAGGCTGATTCTCCTGTGGTGGGGAGATTCTTCTACTTCCCAGCCTGTTCCTTCCACCACTTCTCCTTCCCATCCTGTTCCTCCCATCACTTCTCCTTCCCAACCTGTTCTGCCCACTTCCTCTCCTTCCCACCCTGTTCTGCCCACTCCCTGCCCACTTTGTCACACGGATGAGTAAGCCCCGGCCACCTGATTGTCATGTCATTGATATCCCCTGTTTGGCAGCACATGAGTCCTCTCGGGGCTCAAAGAGAAAAAGCTCCCATGTATGATAATAGCCAGTAAAGGGTCATATAACCTTGTGCAGGGACATTGAGATTTCATGGCCACATCCACATTTTGATTCAATGTGGGTATGGCCAGCACAGATGAGGCTCCTCTCAAAATTTGGTACACTAGCTATTTGCCTACTCTGACTAATGGGAAATTTGGCCCTGATTTCCAGCTGTCAGTGACTCATCACCATTTTATCCTGGTGTTATGTGAGATCAGCAGCATAATACACCATTACATGCCACCAGCAGAACAGTACAGCATATTGAGGTGACGTGGTAAGCCTCTGGAGTGTCCAAATTATACAATTTGTGTCAAAGTGGGCAGGGTTGATTGGGGTGGAATATGGGAGGGAGAGGAAGTGGGATTTTTCCTTAATGGTAGGAGAGTGAAAAGAACAGGATAAAAAGTATCCAGAACTGGCACTGAAGTGGGAGGGGACTCACTGAGCCCTGACAATCAGCCTCTGTCCCCATAGACCCTGTACCAGAGCCACTGGGTCAGATCCCAGAGAGTTCCCAGGTATGATCACCACCTGTTTCTGTACACCATTCTACCATATCATTAATATTCATGTGTGGATACCCAGTGAAGTTGGTGTATTAAGAAGAACTGAAGAAATCCTGGAGTAAACCAACTGCACTACAGACAAAAATATAAAAGTTATCATCCATTTAAATGGGGCTCTTGAATGGACTTGCAGTAAAAACTCCTCATTCATACCATGAGAGATCCATTTATTCTCTTGTTGTTATCGCCCCCTCTGATATCAAGTCGGATGGCTTTGAGACCCCATGCTTTCAGAAACTTGGAATTGCTGTCATGATGTTCCAAAAAATGGAAAGCAACATAGGAAATGTTTTTGTCTGAATTCTGAATATCTCTGGATTTGTTGGTTATATTTTTGGTTTGTTGATTATATTGTTGGCATGCTCTCATTCTTATCGTTAATTTTCCCAAAGTTTTGCCAACATATATATGAGGCTGCGCAGGCATTCTAAACAATAAACAACTGATTAGGTCTGACAGATGACGAAATCCCTTATAGTGTGAGTTTTACCGAATCTGTCTGATGGATCTGGTGGCTACCATATGTTGGCAACCTATACAGTGGCCACAGGGATGTGATCCATGAATGTTGGTTGATTTTGGGGTAGCCATATGACTGCACATGAATTTTGTCTTTAAGGTTCGGTGTCCTCTGCCAACACATGGATACATGATCATCAAGAATGGTTCTCAGGTCACTATCAATAGTGAGCAGATGCCAGTGCTTGTTGAGAATTTGAACCAACAATGGAGCCTGGCCATTAAACAAACATAGAAATCTGGTTTTGGGGTCTTTTGGATCTTGCTGTGGATTGAATAGGAGGTAAGGTCTGTGTCACAGATACCCAGAGGACTCAGGAGTCAGAACATAGATATAAATCACCTTTATTAAGGCACAGAACAAGGTAAAGGATGAGACAATAGGAACAGGAAGAAGGTCAGCAGATAAGCACACACTATCAGGAATAGTAGGAAGCCTAGACTGGACCAAACTGCTGAGACTAGGCTGGAGCCATTGGACGTCTCTACAGAAGCCAAGGCTGGAGCAGGAACAGGAACCCCTTAGATCTTCTACCACTGGAACTTGAACTGAAACAGGAACCGGATCCGCCACGGAGGGTATTCTACTGGAACAAGGACTGGAACTATAATGGGAGACATCGACCAGTGTCAATGGGAAACACTAACCTGCTGTTAGTCTAGTAGGAGGAAAGCTGACTCACGCCTGCAGTCAACTTAGCTAGGAGCTGATCGCTGACTCACGCCTGCAGTCAGGACCACTGAGGTCCAATACCGGACTCACACCTGCAGTCGGTATAGAAGAAAGTCTACCAGATCCCCAGGTCTGCGCCAGCTGGATGTCCGCAGGAGAGAGGCAATACTGAGACAAGCCGGACAGAGCCAACTGGCAGCACCAGATAGGATGGTCAGACAAGCCTGGTCATACATGGAGGGATTAGTCAGCCAGAGCCACAGGTTTGCACCAGATCGGATGTCAGACAAGCCAAGGGTCATACACGGAGTGGATAGTCAGAGCCACAGGTCAACACCAGATCAGGTAGACAAGCCTAAGGTCATACACGGAACGGTTAGTCAGCCAGAGCCGCAGGTTTGCACCAGATTGGATGTCAGACAAGCCAAGGGTCATACACGGACCGTATAGTCAGACAGAGCAACAGGTCAACACCAGATCGGGTAGTCAGACAAACCAGGTAATACACAGAGCACACTGAACAGCAACTGCCCTGGAGCACCACGAAATGGCAACTGAAGTGGTGTCCAGGCAGTTTATCTACTAATTGCTTCACCCCCAAGAGCTGGAGCAATTAGTGTAATGTCCCTTTAATACTCTAGGCATGACGTCAGCAGGGAATCCCTGTGACGCGCGCCCGAGTCAGATGCGGCTGGAGCCGCCAGGGGGAGCAGCAAGGAGGCCGGTCGCCTGGATGAACACCAGGGCGTACCGGTACTCCCAACACACGCGGTAACCCGCAAGGACACAGAGACCGGCCGCCCACTGGGTCTGGCGGACGGCTCAAGGTAAGAGAACGCTTACAGTACCTCCCCCTCAATGCCCCATCCCCCGCGGGAGTGGTCGAGGCTTTGAAGGAAAACGAGAGTGAAACCTCCTTATGAGGGCAGGAGTATGCATATCGGTGGACGAGACCCAAGAACGCTCTTTGGGTCCATAACCCTTCCAGTGTACAAAGTATTGTAATCGACCTTGTACCCTACGGGAGTCGAAAATGCTCTGTACGTCATACGCCTCATGACCAAGGGTTTCAATAAGGAGACATGGAGTACATTATGGATGCGCATATTGGCTGGCAGTTCCAGAGCATAAGCGACAGGATTGATCCTACGGAAGACATGAAAGGGACCCACAAACCGAGGAGCCAATTTTCTACAAGGTACTTGTAGGTTCAAGTTTCGTGTGGATAGCCAGACTCTCTCCCCCACCTGAAACACCAGTGCAGGTAGTCGTCTAAGATCGGCCTGACTTTTCTGCTGCAGTGTGGACCTTTGTAAGGTTCTTTGAACCTGTACCCATGTTGAGCGGAGTTCCCTTAAATGCTCCTCCAGAGCAGGAATATTTTGTGCCTCAAATGACGAAGGAAGTACCGAAGGCTGAAAGCCATAGTTAATCATAAACAGAGAAGTCTGAGTCGAAGAATTCATGGCACAATTCCGGGCAAACTCCACCCACGGTAACAGGCTCGCCCAGTCATCGTGATGTTCTGAAATATAGCAGTGCAAGAACTGTTCCAAGGCCTGGCTTGATCTCTCAGCCGCACCAATAGACTGTGGGTGATAGGCGGAGTAGAAGGAGAGTTGGATACCCAATTGCGCACAAAACGTTTTCCAAAATCAAGACACAAACTGGCTTCCTTTGTCCGACACAATTACTTTGGGCACCCCATGGAGCCGAAAGATCTCCTTGGCGAAGATCTTAGCCAAATGCTGAGGGGTACAAAATGAGCCAATTTCGAAAAATGGTCTACAATAATCAGAATGACTGTGCAGCCCTCGGAAGCCGGTAATTCTACCATAAAATCAATGTAAATGTGCGACCATGGACGCTTCCCATTAGGCACTGGAAGGAGGAGACCCACTGGAAGGTGCCTAGGAGTCTTGGTAGTTGCAGAAGTCTGACAAGCTGCTACGAAAGCAGACACATCTGTACGGACACCAGGCCACCAAAATAGTCGGGATACAGACCAGAGCAATTGATCTCTTCCAGTGTGCCCTGTAGCTTTGGAAAAGTGATATGTCTCCAATAATTTTGCCCTTAAAGGGATAGTAATACTTCGTTTTAACTTTATTTTATTTTGTAGGCATTAAAAAAACATGAATAATGATATAAGTCTTATCTCCCAAACCTTTATGGTTTAAGAGATATTCACAAGCAAAGTGTCCCCCTCCCGCCCCTTTTACTGATGTAACACTTTTCAGCCAGGGCAGAAGGGAGCTGCCCAGGTAGACTGCAGAGAGGGACAATCTTCAAATAAGATAACGGAAAAACCTGAAAAGCTTGTCAAGGGGGGCAGGGATTTCATTGTTTTCATAGGAATAAGAGTGTCCCCTTCTGTTATCTGTCCAGTCTATGGACTGCATTCCACATAAGAGAAGAGATTGTTTACAGTAGGTAAAAGGGGCGGGAGGGGGAAACTTTGCTTGTGAATATCTCATAAACCATAAAGGTTTGAGAGAGAAGACTTATATCATTCTTCATGTTTTTTTTAATGCCTACAAAATAAAATAAAGTTAAAACGAAGTATTACTATCCCTTTAAGCCTTTAGGCACAAAGCATCTCCTATGTGGTTTCTCGGCCAGAGCCGTCCCTTGGGCAGCTAAAATCTCTGTCCCCAAGGGAGAGGTAATGCCAGTGCGGATAGTCGCAAGTATACAATCCGAAGGAATCACAGGCGTGGGATTTCAGTCCTCTTTACAAGATACCGAATTGACAGGACAGAGCATCAGCTCACATTTTTGGTACCCGGCACATATGAAACTGTGAAATTAAAGCGGGATAAGAACAAAGCCTACTTAGCCTGCCTAGGGGACAGGCGTTTCGTCACGGATAGGTACGTCAAGTTCTTGTGGTCAGTGAGAATTAGAATAGGCACACAAGTACCTTCAAGTAAATGCTGCCATTCCCGAAGGGCCAGAATAATGGCTAGCAACTCGCGCTCACCAATGTCCTACAGAATTTCAGACTTGGAAAGTTTGCAGGAGAAGAAGCCACAAGGCATTAGTGGCGCCTCTGGAGAAGACTGCTGAGACAGGAGGGTGCCTACTCCCGACTCAGGCGTGTCAACCTCCAAGGTAAAAGGAAGTTTTGGATTCTGATGCCTTAGTACTGGTGCAGCGGCAAATGCTGCCTTTAATTGTTCAAAAGCCTGTAAAGCCTTCGGGGACCACTCAAGCATTAGCACCCTTGTGCGTCATGTCCGTAAGAAGTTTGACAATGGTAGAGAACTGACTTATAAATTTTCTGTAGTAATTTGCGAATCCCAGGAAACGCTGAATTGCTTTGAGTCCCATAGGAAGGGGCCATTGAAGTACTGCCGCAAGCTTCCCCGGGTCCATAGCCAGCCCAGAGGAGGAGATCACATAGCCCAGAAAAGTTACTTGTGACTGATGAAACTCGCACTTCTCTAGTTTACAGAAAAGATTGTTGGCTCTTAAGTGACAACACCTTCAACATCCATTCGGTGGTGGTCCAAATTCGGGGAGTGGATGGAGATGTCATCTAGGTAGACAACCATGCAACTCATCAAAAGGTCCCTCAAAACATTGTTAATGAACTCCAGGAATACAGCAGGAGCATTGCAAAGACCAAAGGGCGTTAGCAAGTATTCGTAATGCCCGCTGTTGGTGTTAAACGCTGTCTTCCACTCATCGCCCTTACGGATACACACCAGATTATACGATACTCGAAGGTCGAGCTTGGTAAAGACAGTTGAACCTCGCAACCGGTCAAACAACTCCGTGATCAGAGGTATAGGATACGCGTTCTTGACCATGAGTTTAAGACCTTGGAAATCAATACATGGCCTCAACTCGCCATCCTTCTTAACAAAGAACCCTGCCCCAGCCGGGTATGAGGATTTCCAAATAATCCCTCTGGTGAGAGCATCAACCACGTACTCCTCCATAGCCTAATTCTCCGCCACAGAGAGAGGGTATTCACGACCCCTCGGAGGAACAGCCCCTGGCACCAAGTCAATTGAGCAGTCGTACGGCCCATGAGGAGGTAAGGTTGTGCCCTGTATCTTGTTCAATTCATCACGGAAGGCTTGATACTCCTCGGGTAAAATGGAGGAGGAGGAGGTGGAGGAGGAGGAAGCCATGCCCAATATTCTGATAGGACAAGTCAAGCACAACTCCAGGCAATACAGAGACCAAGACAAAATGTCGCAACTACGCCAGTCTACTCTGGGGTTATGTTTTTGGAGCCATGGAAGCCACAGAATGACCCCATAATGTGGAGAGATTATGACCTGGAACTGTAGTATCTCATGATGGAGGGCTCCAACCAACAGGGATACCAGTACGGTCTCATGAATAACCTGAGGCGGTTGTAGAGGTCAATCGACAATGGAGATGCCAGTGGTAATAAAGGGATAGCGTGTTTCTCAGCAAATCCAGCATCAATGAAATGCCCCGCTGCCCCTGAATCGATTAAAACCGTGGTAGATACCGAAGCCCCACCCATAGTCCTGCCTTTAACTCCACCCATGTCCCCACCTTTAACTCCACCCATATCAGGTTCTGTCTGATGAAACGGCACTTGTTCTATGTTTTATTCTGGATAAAATTAACAAATATTCAACAAACAATGTACACACATAACTTAAAAGGAAAATAAGTGCATAAGACAACAAGTGGAGACATAAAGTATTTGGTTTAACTGCTGAAACTCTTAATAAACTTAGTGCAACTTTTAAAGATGCTTCCTTTTATTGAAAGTGGCATCAAAGGAAGGTCTGCTTTGTTCTCCCTTAGCTAAATTCCTGATGGAAGATATTTGCTTTTTGTCTGTTGTACAGTAGGCTCAAGCCCTGTGTAACGTCCCCTTTCTGATGAAAAATACCACTTATCAATGGCTGCGTTTGGATTATAATTCTTCAGTGGTGGTCCATTAATAGCAATCATCAGTAGGTCACCCAGACTCTCTAAAGCCAGTGAGGAATGATACAGTCTTTACTCTGTTTTGGTAGCTGAAGCCACGTTCACAGGAGGCTGTTGTTGGAGGCAATACGACAAAAGTTGATGAGAGGGAGCAATGTGGGAAATCTGTCATTCTGTTGGTTCATTTTTTTTCAAAGTCTCACTGAGAGTCCACTTTGAATGGAAAGTTTCATGTCATCCCATTCCACTTCTAGAAGGTCACCTTTGTCCTCAGTGATTGTTATATGCATGCTTTCCAATTTTGTGCAGTTCAGTCACTCCAAAGTTGAGGATCTGTGCCTTATTTGTATTTTATTGTATATTTTTATTTATATAATGCCAACCGGTGTACTTGGCACTTTACAGATTACATTTAATATAGAAGGGGTACAAAAAGTGCGGTGATTAAGTACTTATATAGGCAGTCATAAGGGGGACAGGTGAGTATACATTAGGATAAGAGGTCCCTGCCCCATAGAGCTTACAATCTAAGTATAGGATGGGTGACGTACAGATACAAGCTTGTAGAGGAGGAAGTGCAGTGTTTGGCTTATGATGATAATAATGTTTCCATATTATGCTGTTGCTAGAGATAAAAGGTGCTCTTTTAGTTTAGATTTAAAATTGTTGAGGGTTGAGGCTTGGCGAATACTGGGTGGTAGGGAGTTCCAGAGGTAGGTGGCAGCATGTGAGAGCTTTCAATCGTGAAACGGCGATAGTGGTTAAAGGGGCAGTGAGTCGTCCAGCATGTGTGCTGCATAGTGGACGTGCAGGAATATGGCGGGATATCAAAGATGAGATATAAGGCGGGGACAAGTGATGGAGAGCCTTGAAGGTGATGAGGAGGATTTTGAATGTGATACGCTGCTTTATGGGAAGCCATGACAGTGATTTTAAGAGTGGTGGGGTGAGTACTGTTCTGGAGGAGAGGAAGACTATTCTGGTGGCTGAATTAAGAACTGATTGAAGAGGAGTGATATGATTAGTAGGAAGACCAGTAAGTAAAGAGTTGCAGTAGTCCAGGCGAGAGAGGATAAGAGCATGCATGAGGGTTTCTGTTGTACAGTGAGAGGAATGGCTGGATTTTTGCTATATTCCGAAGAAAGAAGCGACAGATTTTGGTAACGTTGTTAATGTGGGTGGAGAAGGAAAGAGAAGAGTCCAAAGTTACCCTGAGGCAGCGGGCCTTGTCTACAGGGTAAATTGTGGAGCCTTCAACAGTTATAGAAAATGGAGGTGTTGTGCAGGATTTAGGAGGGAAGATAAGGAGCTCAGTCTTGGACAAGTTAAGTTTTAAGCAACGATGAGCCATCCAGGAAGAGACAGCGTTAAGGCAATCTGAGACCCGCTGCTGTATTTCAGGTGATATTGAGGGTGCAGAGATATATTTGTGTATCGTTTGCATAGAGATGGTAGTTAAAGCCAAAGAATTTTATCAGTTGCCCCATGGAGAGAGTATACAGAGAAAAGAGAAGAGGTCCCAGAACAGAGCCTTGGGGTACACCTACTGAGAGGTGGATCGGAGGTGAGGTGTTAGCGTATGTCGTTGAGAGAGAGGATAGAAGCCAGGAATGTGCCAGGCCGCAGACACCAAGTGATTTGAGAATCTGGAATAGAAGGGTATGGTCGACTGTTTCGAATGCTGCCGAAAGGTCTAGGAGGATAAGAAGAGAGAAATGGCCTTTGGTTTTTGCAGTGTGGCGATCGTTTGTTACTTTGAGAAGGGCTGTTTCTGTAGAGAAAGTGGGCCGAAAGCCAGACTGCAGGGAGTCCAGAGTGTTATGGGAGTTGAGGATGGTAAGTAGACGAGAGTAGGCTAGGCGCTCAAGGAGCTTAGAGGCAAAGGGCAAGAGGGATATGGGGCGGTAGTTGGATGGGGAGGTGAACTTTTCTTGAGGATTGGAGATACTATTGAATGTTTGAATGAGGAGGGGAAGATGCCAGAGGATAGGGAGGAGTTGAATACCCGAGTTAGTATGGGTACTAACGTGTGTTGCAGAGGAATGAGGAGGTGGGATGGTATAGGATCAAGGGAGCAGGTGGTGAGTGGTGATGTGGACAGCAGAAGGGAGACATCTGCTTCTATGACTGAAGTAAAGGATGGAGGATCAGGAAAATACAGCTGTGAAGGCTGGGAAGGTGGGATTGTTTGTATTGTGTTAATCTTTTGTGTGAAAGATTCTGCAAAGGCGGGAGGGGGAATGATGGAGGGGAGGGGCGAAGGAGGGAATTCAAGATACAGAAGAGGCGCCGTGGGTTCGATTTGTGAGTATTGATTAGTGAGGAGTAGTAGTAGTGTTGTTTGGCAGAGGATAAAGCAGTGTTGAAGCAGGACAGGAGGAATTCGTAGTGGATAAAGTCTGCATGAGAGCGGGACTTCCTCCACAGGCATTCAGAGGTGCAGGTAAAGCGTAGCGGAGAAGCGTGTTTGTGAGTTGAGCCAAGGGCATGGGTTTGAGGGGCGTTTGTGACGGGCCTGGATGGGGGCATACAGATTAAGAGATGAGGAGGTTGTACTAGTCTACAAGTCTATCCGATTCAGAAAGAGTGTTGAAGGTGGAGAGATTTGAGTGCAATGCAGAAGATAAGGCAGAAATGTCTAGTGAGCGAAGGTTGCGGGTGTAATGCGGGGCCATAGTTGGTGGGGAATGAGGGAAAGGGTTGTAGAGAAGGTTATAAGATGGTGGTCGGAGAGTGGGAAAGGAGATATGGAGAAATCTAGTAAGGAGCAGTTCTTTGAGAAAACCAAGTCGAGGTGGTGACCGTCTGTGTGTGTGCTAGAGTCAGTCCGTTGTTGAAGGGTGAAAGATGAGGTTAGTTGAAGGAGGCCTGAGGCCCAAGAGAGGGAAGGATCATCAATGTGACAGTTGAAGTCCCCAAGTATGAGAGCAGGAGCATCAGAGGATAGAAAGAATGCAAGCCAGCTCTCAAAGTCTGAAAGGAAGGCAGAGGGTGTGGTTGTGGGAGGTCTGTATACTACTGCAACACGCATTGCTACAGGGTGGAATAATTGGATAGCATGTACCTCAAAGGAGTTAGTGGAAAAAGATGGGGAAACAGGTATAAGCTGAAAGCGACACGAGGAGGCAAGCAATACACCTGTGCCAGCACCTCTACCCACTGTGCGTGCTGTGTGCGAGAAGTATAGGCCTCCATGTGAGACTGCAGCCTCCATGGCTGAATCATGTTGGGAGAGCCAGGTCTTCAATTGTTTTAGGTCTTTCAGGATACCTTTTACTTTCGCAGAATCTATGGATCCTTCAGTTGATATCTGCTCAAAATGCCTCACCACAGTTTTCCAGTTTTGAAGTAGTCAAGGCATCAACCTTGCTGCATAACCAGCGCACTGTGTGTATATCATTAAGTTTAAAAATTTCCCCACTTAAAGACTTGGCAATTTTTTTGCAGTTGGTGTAGGCGTTTGACTGAGCCATGATAATATTTAAAAACTCGCCGCATGACATCATCAAATATTTGTAAATATGAAACTTCTTTGCAAACATCCAAGACAGCAAGCTGCAATCGATGAGCCACACAATGAATACGAATCATCTATGGGCAGATGTCTTTCATCTGGACTACTAATCCAGACTTGTGGCCCAGCATGTTTGCAGTCCCATCAGTTCCTAAGACTGCAATCCAGGAAGTGCCTCTATAATTAAGATGCAGCATATCCAAAAAAGCAGTCAATCCTTTCAAATAGCCTATAGCTGTAGCAATTTCCAGAGCAATTGTACCCAAAAAGTCTTTTTATTTATCCATCTGAATCATAACGGACATAAATATTTGTATGTTCAGTGGAGGTTCGGTCAGTAGACCCGTCAATCATAATGCCAATAAATATTGATTTTTTTTTTTAATATTGGCCAAAAGACCTTCTCTGATTACTTTTGCAATTAAATGAATGAATTGTTTGCATTGTACATCATTTCCATACTTCTGGAGAACCGGCACATCAAGTTTAGCAGCTAAGAAATCTCTAAATGGCGCTTCATATTTTGCTACATCATAAACGATGTTAAAATGTGCTAAAACATTGCTGCGTCCATTTTCTTGACACATATAGTACTTTTTTCATGCCATACAAATGATTCCCTTTTAAATGGAACTTTCACACCATCTTTCCATTTTGCATCAGATCTTTGGGGGAACAGATTGCCATCTTTACAAGTAACTGTGTCCGTGTCTTCTGTGTAAATAAACCAAGAAAAGTGTTCCAGCCAATGTGTATTAAAACGGCATCTTTTAAAGCCGTGAGGACACAGAGATCGGCCGCCCACTGGGTCTGGCGGCTGGCTCAAGGTAAGAGAATGCATACAGTCTGGATGTGTATAAGGCCCGCTTGTATGCTTTTTTTTTTTTTTTTTACACAGGACTTACTATAACCTCTGTTGATAAAATGGGTTTTTAACTCTTCTGACCTAATTTTATAGGTGGTGACTTCACTGCAGTTTTACCGGAGTCTTAAAAATTCACCCACCGGAATGTTGTATTTGACTGCCGGTACGTGAGGACTGCTATTGTGTAATAGACTATTGGTAGCAGTGGATTTGCAAAATAGATCAGTTTTTATGATGTCATTAGGACCTTTGTAGATAAGTTATATCTAAAAGAGATTTGATCTCAGTCAGAATCCAAAGTCATTTTTAAATTCATCTTATTGTAATTTAATGCAGAGGTGAACTCTTTCAGTGTAGAAAGAGGTCATTCCCATAAGATGAATAGGTCATCTATATAGCTGAGCCAGAGTAAGATGTTTTGAGTATAGTCCTGGTATCTGTCGGAGAACACCACAGTTTCCTCCCACCATCCTGAGCAAAGATTGGCGTAAGAGGGTGCGCATATACTACCCATAGCAATACCATGGGTTTGTAAAAAGAATTTATCCTGGAAAACAAAATAATTCTTCTTAAGACTGAAGGAAAGCAGATCCAGAATAAATGATTTTCTCTGTGCACACACTTATGTCCTATTGTAAAAGAGAAAATCTACCGCTGTAAGACCAAATTGGTGATTGATGGAAGTATACAGCGACTCAACATCACATGTGACAAGCAATGTTTCAGGGCTAATAGGTAAGGATTTTAACAGAGAGAAAATGTCAGAAGTATCCCTAATATGGGATTTCATTTGTCTGCCAGGAGGAACAGAACTGCTGTTGTGAATTTTAGGCAGACGATATAAAGTTGACACTCTTGGAAACTGGTTCTGTAAATATGTCAGCTCAGAGTTTGTAATACTTCCATCTTGTTTCCCATGTTGGTGTAGTGTGTTGTATGCCTCCAAAAATTGTTCAGTGGGATTACCAAAGTTTGGCCACATGAGATGTATATTGAGGAAGACAATAGGGAGTTAAATGATAAATCTTACTACAAAAGATCACGTTACCCCCTTTGTTCGAGGGTCATCTAGAAGTTTTACACAAAGGTCTCAGTTTCTCCCCATCCACTAAATTGGTTAACTTTGAAGTCATGGTTGATTTATACCATTTCAGTCTCAAACTTTTGCTCCATAAATGCTTTACTATTTGTAATTCAACTGCTGATAGTAACAATGAAGAATCCAACGTTGATGCCCAGGCTTTAGGGGATCTTATGGGTTTATTAAAAGAGGGCCATGTCCAACAATATAGGTTGCCTTCCATGTCCAAGCATAAATCCATTTTCACCCCTCACTCCAGCATCTTTCCAGCAGTTCAAGAATTCTCAGATACCATCATGAAAGCTGTTCTAGCATTACCTGATGTGTTTACCAAAAGGAATCTTACCCCGTTGGTAAATCAGGTAAATGGAAGGCAACCTATATTGTTGGACATGGCCTTCCTTTAATAAAACCATAAGATCCCCTAAAGCCTGAGCATCAACGTTGGATTTTTCTTTGTTGCGATTAGCAGTTGAATTACAAATAGTAAAAAAAAAAAATTATGGAGCAAAAGTTTGTGATTGAAATGGTATAAATTAACCATGACTTTAAAGTCATCCAATTTAGTGGATGGGGAGAAATTGAGACCTTTGCGTAAAACTTCTAGATGGGATCCAGATAGTGTATGTGAAGACAGATTGATTATCTGCATGTCATTTAGAACGGCACTACCCACACCCCTGGCCAGGGCAGCTACCTAGGTGGGGAGGCCTTTTAACAGATGTTCTTAATCCAACCTTCACACACTCCACTGCTGCTTACCACTTCATGCCCTTGGTGTTGTTACCTGGCAGCACCTCTGCCCTTCAGGCTACACCAGCCGCACAACCAGTGTCCTGACTTAACCTGAACCTTCAAGCATGCCGCACCAACACAGTGCCCAGGAGAGCCACATTTCGCCACCCAAAAGAGGGAATGATTACAGGGACATTTTAACCCCACCATACCAAGCCTACATGATCTGGGACAATACTAGGGATATGGCAAATTGAACCTATCCAGACCCCTGTGAGACAAGTGAATGCCATCTGCCCTACAAGGTCTGTGCCACCAGTTCCTTATACTGAAAGATGTAACCCCCGGGGGAGTGCATAAACTTCCTAACATTCTTTCTGGACTTCTCTATTGTTGACTATGCTTCAGGTATGATTCTTATGACCTATCCGACACCACCTGATGATGCAAGTTTTTGGACATTTAGCCTGGGTGGGTGGAAGATTAAAAAGAAAAAGGTATTAGTGACTGCTTGTCTACCTGGGAACTTTTTATACATATAATCCCCACCCCCAACACCTTTACCTGGGGGAGGTGAGGGATCACCTCTCACCCATCCCAGGTTTTTCCCGCCGCACTGAAGTGGCCAGCCCCCTCTATTGTCCAGAGACTGAGCTCTCCAGACCAGCGGGGGGCAATACACATCGGGAAGGTGGGGAAGACAGCGGCTTAATTGTGCTTTAGACGGACAAGCCACCTGCCGCCCTTATTGAGTCATGCATGCCATATCCCCCAACCTTCCTTCCTTACCCCCCAACAACTCCAACAAAACACCACAAACTGCATACACATCCTGCCTACTATATACTTGTTAACTAAATAAATAATGATACAACACAGTAATTTGTGAGAAAATGGAGGTCATTGTTTATTAAGGCCTATCTAACTATTTAAACCCTTGAACCCACCCTCATAATGTGGCTATCCTGGGCCATGGTGTCCTGGCATGGGAATGGAGCTACCCACACTCCCAGCCAGGGCAGCTACCTAGGTGGGGAGGCCTGATGTTCTTAGTCCAACCTCCCCACCCTCCAAGGCAGCTCACACTTTGTGCCCTTGGTGTTGTTACCTGCCAACACCTCTGCCCTTCAGGCCACACCAGACGCACAACTGGTGTCCTGACTTAACCGGAACCTTCAGACATGCCGCACCGACAGTGCCCAGGAGAGCCACATTTCGCCACCCAAAAGAGGGAATGATTACAGGGACATTTTAAGCCCACCATACTGAGCCTACATGATCTGGGACAATACTATGGATATGGCAAATTGAACCTATCCAGACCCCTGTGAGACAAGTGAATGCCATCTGCCCTACAAGGTCTGTGCCACCAGTTCCTTATACTGAAAGATATAACCCCCGGGGGAGTGCATAAACTTCCTAACATTCTTTCTGGACTTCTCTATTGTTGAAGGAGACACTGCTCCCCTCCAATCTGCCCTCTGAATTATTTCAGAGCAAGCAATTATCATCTGGGGAGAGAGAGAGACCATAGTTGCCGGCACTCTTCCTGTACATCTAGAATGAGATGCTTAGAGTTGCGGGAGGTAAAGTCATTCCTGCCTACATGCAGCACTGCAATGTCTGGCTCTCCCTACCTGGCCCTTGCCTGCTCCAAAAAAACTGTCTACCCCTTTTTGAACCTTAGGCTCATCCCAATCTTGTTCCACCTTGCTATGCCCCATTAGTTGGTCGCTGCAGCACAATGGGGCCAGTGTCTAAACCCGCGACACAGTCAGGGTGTCAATGTCCTAGGCCACTGGCCTAGCATCTTCCTGTAATGATATCCAACTTAATGACCTTATGCACATTGGTATCACGGTGCCCGTGCTCTGTTTTTTTTTTTTCTGTCAGTGTAGCCTGTGCTTTGCTCCCATTGGCTACAGTGTGTTAGTCCCGCCCAGTATGACCTTATTATACTGGAAGAAAACACACAAAAGGAGGCGCTTCTAGTGTAGTATGTTAAAATTTCTAATATATCAAATTCACAAAAAGTAATATACTCACAAGTATATTACTCAGTAAGAAATGTATGTCTCCACTGAGATTCAGGCTTGTAGGGAACTCAGACCGTCCCCAGGTCCACTCCACCTCAGAGTACTAGATTCTCTGGCTGCACCTCTTCCTCATCCACAACCGGGAGCTACACAAACAGAAAAAACACAGAAAGAAACAGAGGGTGCCCAATAGTGCCTGTAAATGTAGTACTTGATCCAAAAGTTGAATTGAGAAAGATTATATACTCACAATTTGAAGATGCTGGTTACACTGGCTTATGCCCAAACCAGCTACAGAGCCTGTGGGGAATTTTTAATCTGTCCCCACTCAGATTATCCAATGCTTAGGGATTGACAGGAAAAAAAATAAATAAAAAAAAATATATATATATAGATATATTTTTATATATATATATATATATATATATATATATATATATATATATATAATATAGAGAGAGAGAGATATTGATTGATTGATTTTCCTCCAGGGTAGATTCCTCAAAAAAAATATGTATGGAATAGGCTGCTCAATGTCTAAAAAACATATTTATTTAAAAACAAAAGTAACAAACCAATTGTAAATAGTTCATAAATCCAGTAATGTAACGTTTCACAGTTTAAAAACTGCTTTATCAAACCAATTGGTTGCTAACAATATACCAAATACAAAACAAAGCAAAGGTTTGTTTTGTATTTGGTATATTGTTAGCAACCATTTTCAACCCAGAATTTAAGCCCTGACCAATCACCAAACTTGGTAGGCCTAAAAACCTGCCTACCCCTTTTTGAGCCTTAGGCTCACCCCAATCTTGTTCAACCCTACAGTGCCCCATTAGCTGGTCACTGCATCTCAATGAGGCCAGGGTCTAAACCCATGACACAGTCCTGCCTGTCAGTCCCGGAGCAGTGGATCATTTGCACTAAGGAGGTAATAATTCTGGCAACTAGCAAAAATGAGCAACTAGTCGCCAGATGAGTAATTATTTTGGGGGCGTCTTTCTTAAAGTTGGTAGTTCCACTTCAAGTGTCTGATCCTCAAAAGCCCTATGCCTGACAGCCAAGCCCCCATGCTCCGTTACAAACCTAGACACCCGCCGATTCAACCGTAACCTGCTCTTGTCCAAAGCCTTAGGATACCTAGCCTGTGCCCAGCTACTGCATGGTATGATCTCAGACCACACCACCCACAAACCAGAGAAGCACTACAGTAAATTACCCAAATCACCCTTAATGAACTCAATAACCAAGCCGGAAGGTAGCCCCCAAATGTACCACTGAATATTGTGGAACCACCTCTAAAACAGCCACCGGCCGCATGTTACAGCTTACCTTGGTTTCAGCGTCATCTGCAGGCACGAGGCTCCAAGAATACAGCAGCCCTCTGTTTTATGTGTTTGCTTCCTGTAGTCTCCTCTACCCCGATAACCAAATCAGAAAAACCTGACACATCGAGCAGTTGATGGACATCTGTAAACCACTCTCGAACTGCCTCTCTCCTCGCCCAGAACACACACGAATGTCCCATTATCCAAAACCGGCAAGCCACAGTACCTGAAAAACACAATCAAACAAACAGTAACTAACAGTCCCCACCAAGCACCCTATACTCCAGTCACCCTACCAGGCCTCAATTATGATGAAAAATGACCAATCCTCATAATGGTCTCTGAACCCAAACCCAACTTAGCCGACTCTGTGGCAGCCCCAATCCTGGACTAATGCCCGCCAAAATCCCCTGACTGAACTGACAGACGCGAGAGACCAAATTTAAAAACCAGAAAAAATGAAAGTCAAAACCATGCCTTCACGATAAACCAACAAAGGCCCACCGGCTGAAGGTTGAATATCCAAAAACCAAATAACACAACCCAAAGGGCAAACCTCCGCACCCCCTATGGGAAAAAGTCACCCAAACCCAAGCACCAAACAGATCAGTCTTGGACTTGAGAATCCGAATTTGAAGCAGGCCTCAACTAGCCGTACATCTTCCATCAGAACCCCTTGGGATGAAACTTACTCCCACTTACCAGTTCACCAATGCGAAGGGCCCCATAAAAGGCTAGAGAAAAAGCCACACCTCATAATCACTGCTACAAATACCCCGATAAGCCGACACAGGAGGTGGAACGAAACTGGGAGATGGGAATTCACCAACGCTGAACCCCATAGCAAGCCCCTAAGTGCCATACACACCTCAAAATCCTTGGTAGTGTGTCTCGACCCATGTAATTTGAAACCGAATGCTAAGCCAGACACCTTACCTGCAAGTGCTGCCGAAGACAGACCCCTAGCATGCCAGTCCCACACCAACCACAGCACACCATCCATCTGCTCAGCCTCTGTATCAACAGAGCTCGCCAAACTTTCCAGGCCAATCCAGTCATCCCATGGCACAGAATTCTTCACCCAGGTGGTAACTTCTATGCCAAGGTCCCACAAGAAAGAAGGGTAAGGCATTCCCACTGCCTTCACCCCCGGGCACGTGTCCCAAAATGCTGCCACCTGGAAGCATCAGCTGCAACCTTCAACTCACCAGGCATGTGACGCATCCATAAAGACACATTCAGATGCAGACAACACAAAGCCAAATGTCATAACAAAACCAGTACAGGAGGAGAAGAAGCAGAAAGATTATTTACCGCTTGAGCCACCCCCATGTTATCGGAATGGAACACCACCCTTTCATGCCTATCCTGTCGCCCCACAGAGTCAAAGCCACCACAAAAGGAAACATTTAAAGGAACACAATATTCTTTGTCAATCCCGATAACACCCAGGCTTCAGGCCACCACTCGGCATACCAATAGGCACCAAACAATGCCCCAAAGCCCAAGGATCCCGCCGCATCCATGTACAAATCCAACTCCTCACTAGTTTGCACAGGCGACTGCCATTTAGAACGCCCATTATAGTCTGCTAAAAACAACTCCCAACCATCAAATCATCCCTCAATGGCAGTGACATTCTAATGTGATGGTGGGGGCACAAAGAATCTCCCGTGACTTGCGCCAGACGCCGGTTGAAAACCCTACCCATTGGAATAATCCAGCAAGCAAAATTGCTCTTGCCCAACAAGGACTGCAAACCCCAATAGGAAACCTTCTGAGCCTGCTGGCAAGCCACCCACTCCCTACACAAATCCTTCAGCTTGTCCCTAGGCAGTCTACAATCCATGGAGATCGAATCCAGCTTGATCCCCAGGAAGCACAAACAAGTTGTAGGCTCCTCCATCTTCTCATGGGCCAAGGGGACCCCAAAGTCCAAGCAAACCTGCTGTAACGTGTGCAGCAGCCGCCGGCACACATCCAGACCACCGAGACCCACGCAAAGAAAGTCAACAAGATAGTGCAGGATGGAGGAAAACCCCGACTCCCTATGTACCACCCACTCAAGGAACGTGCTGAAACGCTTGAAGAGGGCACAAGAGAGGAAGCAAATCATGTCCTCCTCCACCCTGCACCCTAGAAGATGTCAGGATGCACCAGTAGAAGACGGAAGGCTGATTCAATATCCGCCTTAGCGAACCAAGCTCCCCGGCCAGACTTATTAGGCAATTTGATTGTCCTATCAAAAGACGTGTAAGAAACACTACAGAGAGGCAGGTCAATCGCACAGAGCACCCGAGAAGCAAGGATAAATGGAGTATATGATGGAACTTCCCCGGTTCCTTTTTGAGAATCACCCCAAGCGGTGATACTCTAAAACTGGGGTGAGGCAGTCATGAAAAATGGACCCACCATCCTACCCAACGACCCCTCCTTCTCCACCTTCTCCCATGGAATCTCCGGTTGCTTGACCACCGATTTAAGGAACTCCCAGGCAAATCCTTCCAAAAAATGCACTGCCTTTTAGCCAAGGGTGCATCCTTTTGATGGACACCGGTGACATCCATCTTTCCACCTACAGCACCCCCTTTGTCTCCCCCTTTGGGTTTCTTAAAACACTTGGAGAATGGATGGGAACTGGAACATACAGAACATTCATGTTCAAACTTACAGGAAACCCCTCCCCCATTTGCAATGTCCATCGTTGTTTTGCCAGCAGTATCCCGCTTTTTTCAATGAGAGTCTGGGAGGGGAGCCCCAACCACCTTGTGCCAGATTGAAAGGACTGCAGGCCCATGGGAGAACCAGCCAGATGGGTCATGATAGTCAAAACCCAATGTCCATCTGATCCCAAGAAATAGACAGCCAAACCACCATCCTCTGGCGGAACTGCTCGTCGTAGGTCCACCCCTCCAACCCCCCATAAATCCTGCAAGCACTCCAAATGTCATGGTAACAAAACAGCAATGAGCATTTCACAGGAAAATGTTCCCCTATAACACTAGCTAGGATGGAAAAGGCACATATCCAATTTCCGAACACCTTAGGAATCTTTCAATACCTCCGGCATTCCCTCTCCTTCTCTGCGTCCTTTTCCACCTTCTCTGGTGGGGCCCCATCCAGCAGAAGGAGGGAGAAAATATCCACAAACTCGTTCTGCCAGATTTTGTCCTGCAACTCCATCTTCAAATGAATACCCAAAGGAACCGCCCAGCACATATAAGTGGACCCAAAGTCTGCCGTCAGCATCCCACCAAAGTGAGCTGCCCCCGGCAAACTACCCCCAGGCCCTGCACCACCCCCAGACCCAGAAGCCCAGCAGCGGGACCTCTTATTGGACCTGGAGCCTACCACACTCCCTACAGTCCCGGGAACCCCCACAGTCCCAGGCAAAGAGACCACAAACTCGCCAGACAGGGATGTTCCCATCACACTGGAGGTAGGAACACCCTGCCCGCCGCCAACTGAGGAGACCCCCAGAGTCGGTCTGCCCTCCAGTGGCCAAACCCACCACACCTGGCCCACGCTAGACAGTCCCAGAACCCCTCCCCAGCCAAGCCATGGACTGGACCACCTATCGCTGATCCCAAACCTGCCCCCAACATGTGCCGGAGAGACCCCACAGTGTCAATTAGCCCAGACAGCCCCATGCCTGCTCCCAACAGAGGAACAGCTGGTACAGACTGTTACTGCCTCTCCTCTTCCAACCTCCAGCTGACCACCGGACCTAGGGTCAATAGCACCTGCCCTGTTCGACCTCTCATCAACCTGCAAAAAGAAGAACCCAAACATAACATAGCCAACTCACACCACCGCAATAACCCCTTAATACACACATTGTCATATTTCTTTTCTTTTTTTATTTTTATTTTCTTTTAAACCTAAAAGTAACATTTGCTACAACAGTCTATTCTCAAGTCCAAGATTTTTTTTTTCATTTTTTATTTATTTTTTTAATAAATCCACCCCACCAATCAAACACGCCCACTCCTACCATGGGAAGCAAAAAACGAGGACTGCTGAGGAGTACCCTGATTAGGGGAAGCAACCCCAGGCCACACCCACCCACCAAAGCCTCTAGGACCATAAGAAAGTAAAGGAGAATGGTAGGAACCGGGATGCAGCAAGAAACAAAGGACCAGAGCATCTGAACCGGCAATAAAAGGAGAGGGGGGTGACAGAGGACCAGCCCCCTAATAATAAAGGGGCCCCATATGACAAGCATCCGAAAATGGTAAAAGGAGTGACTCCGGTCACTCCCGTGGAGCACCTCTCGCACTGCTCAGACCTCTAGCTCTCAGACCTGGCAGTGGTAGCCGACTCCTCCCCTGGTATTCTCTGAATGCCAGGAGGATGCTCTGTCACTCCTTGGGCCAGCCTCAGCACTACAGGCTGCTGTGCAACGGCCAAGTTGGAACCTCCTGTGGCATCTCAGCACCCTGCCTCCGCGCCACTTGCTCCTGCAGCCAGGAGCCTCCAGCAGCATCCAAACCTACTCCAGCAATGGATCAGATGCCATTCCGGTCAGTAAACGAGGCGTGCGCACACTGCACAGAACTCCTATCCCGCTAGTTAGCACGCTGTTGAGGACTTCAGTATAAAAGGAAGTGACACTTACCCAGCTCTCTTTATATATCTTCCTAACCTCCTCTTGCTGCCTCACTTCCTGTCCCTACCTCCTAACTTTCCTTGCCACCACCCAGCTCAGACATGTCTCCCCTTCTTATTTTTCATGGGGAGCTCTTACTGTCTGTCCAGAAAACCACTGCCCTATTTGCTAGCTCCTCATACCACAGCTCCAGAGTAACTAATAGGAATCAGCTATAGAAAGGCCAGGTTTCTAGTCAGGCCGCTGGCCTCCCAAGAAGCTGGCCACCTGCCTGTACACCACTTTCCCCTGATGAACTCGCCAAAACCAATACCCCCATTGCATCAATATATAGTTCCACCTCCTGATTATACTGACCCTTCCATACCCACAGCCTGAAACCTATAAAGTCACTGAGGAACTGATCCCACACCTTAAGGTCCTCCTGCAGCTGTATGGACAAACTGATTTGGAAGTGCGGCTTTTTAACATCTGCTGTTGCCATCTGCAATGTACTACTGAAAAACTCTCCCCATGGGGATAGCTCTGCAAGCAAAATTAAGCAGGCCCAGCAGTGATTGCATGTCTTTCAGTGTAATCTTACTCTGGCCACGCGGCCCTGTCACTTGTTCCTGCTCCCTAATCACTTCCTCAGCGGGCAGTATCACCTCCTGAGCTATGGTATCTATCCCCATGCCAAAAATGCTATGCAAGCAGCTGGACCCACCATTTTTTTTTCTCTGCAACCGGGACCCCTAGGTCTTTAAAGAGTTCAGCCACCATCTCTAGTAGCTGTCTACACTTGGGAGATAATGGGGGGGCTATGAATAAGTCGTCATCTAGATAATGTGCAATGTCTGATGCGCCTTCCCTTCTGCAACTGCACAGTGGAAAAATGTTCTGAATCTTTCAAAGTAGGCACGAGAGAGCGCAGACACTTGTCCATGTAATAGTGACCCTCCCACTTCAAACCCATGCGCCTAAAGATATCTGGGGGTATTTGCAGTAGCCTAAATGCTGATTCCACATCTATCTCAGCCATGAGGGAAACCAGCCATGACACCTTCACCAGTGCCAACACCCTATCAAATGACTGGTAGCTAAAGCTACAGATACCCTTATCTATGGCATTACTGACCGAGGCACCCTCTGATTATGATAGATACGGAATCAGCCTGAAATAAATGTTTTTCCTGCTGAGTAAAACAAGGGTACTCCCACTGCTGGCTGTTTTGTTATACCCATTCAAACTGTCAGGAAGTAACCGCTAAATTCCTGAGAATCAAACTGATGGGAAGTGATAAAGCTGCTACTGTTTACAGTGATTCACCTCTCCCATAGAATGCAACAGAATAACTGTCTGAAATTGGCCACTAGATGGCACTGTTAATGGAAAAAAGTTGGAAGTAACTTGTTTTACTCAACGGGAAAAGCTCTACAGTATTAATATTTTTATTAAAAAGGAGTGGTATTATAAGGAGTGGTATTATATTATTTTTTGCTAAATTATAGGACATCCCCTGCTAAGCAAAACCCAAATGTACGCCTACTTGTGAAAGGGGTTTCAATCAATCTTTTACACCTCAAACCATACCTCCCAACATTTCAAATTGCCAAAGAGCGACACTTTTATTTTAGGAGGTGTGGCTTGTGGGCGGGGTGTTAAACTTCAAGCAAGTAAGGCTTGTTCTGACAGCGGGTTTGACCCGGGGAGGGAGGAAGGGATCTGCCAACCCTAATTTTTTTTTATTTTTTAAACTCTCGTGTATAATATGCACCCCCCACTTCACATAAGGTGAAGTGGGGTAAAATTTTGCGTATTATACCCGAGATTTTACGGTAAATCAAATAAACCTCTGCTATACACATGCTGTGTCTGAGACATTTTGTCCAGTAAGTACAGCTGAAGGTTCATATGTCATTATCTCTACCAGATGATCACATGAATAATACTGTTCCTAACTGGGAACATGAAGCACTTAGTGGAGAAGTGTTGCTAAGCATACCAAGTGGAATCAAAATAAAAAGCCACATAATTTACAAAATAATGTGGTTTTTTTTTTTTTTTTTTCTTCAAACCTTGCAAAAAAGGGTAAACCCGAACTAATACACAAGGGGGTTGATTCAGTAAGGCATGATAAAGAGGTGATAAAGTATAGATGACTCCTCCAGTGATATCACTTCTCCAATTCCTGTGTTGTTCTATGGAGCCTATTCACTAAGATTTCTTCAGCTTTGGAGATCCTAGTGAATAGACTCTATAGAATAACATAGGAACTGGAGAAGTGATATCACTGGAGAAGTTATCTCCACTTTATCACCTGTTTATCACCGCTTAGTGAATCTCCCCCAAGGTATTTCAGACAAATATCATAGTCAACAATAACAAAACTAGTTTAATACTGATAAATAAAGCTTGCCAGTCGAAAAATGAAACAAATAGTGAGACACCAAAGACATTGTCAAAAACAAGTCATAGCATAGGACGGCATGTGATAAAACCGGAAAATAATACTCAAAGACTGATTTTCTCATGAGTTAGGTTTACACACCTCAAAATACAACTGCTCTTTATTTATACATAGTACAAACAGGTTAGTATTTATAAACAAAAAGTATTGTGGCTCACAAAAATATTCTTTAAACAACACGTTGATTCCTCATACACATCTACGCCCTTTTGAAATCTTGGACTAGCTTGCATATTTCATAGAATAGTGAATCTTCTTGAGGATATTTTTATCAGTGAGTTTCTCCACAAATTCAACACAGGACAATTTGAGGTTTGATTTTACTATGAGAATTGCTTTTATAGTCTCCACCTGGAATCATGACTTCTCTGGTGTCCATACATCATTCATGAGCAAGAATACTCTTTCCACAGGGGCATTGCTGCCTGTCAGACAGAGGACTACTTCAGCTAACTTCTTAAGGTTAATGTGGGGTACCTCAACTTTTATGAAATGGCTTATAACTGCATTCCATCTGCAAGCAACAGATATGGCAGTTGCTGATGCATTCCATTCTGTTATTCGTTCTTTTAAGAACTCGTTAAGAAAAGTCACTTCATCAAAAAGTGCATCTTGATCCACTGTTACATTTGGGCATTTCACCTTCAGAAGTTCTACTGCCCTCTCAATCTCTGACCTTGAAGGCACCCTTTTCAAAAGCAAACAATGCAGGTGTTCAAGATCATCTGTGTTTCCCCCAAGCATGCAAATACTGAATTGCAGCTTCAAAAAACGAATGAGCAACCTTAAAGTATAAAGCTTGTGTTAAAAGGCCATCTGTCTCCAGTTCCTTAATGTTTTCTTACCATCACTGGCACAAAGTCTTCATCATACCTTCCACTCAGCTTCTTTTTAAAAGTGTTGAGGATGTCTGCTGATTCTACTGCACAGCGTTCTAGCCCCTCAAGGACTTTAATTGTGTCATGGAAAAGTGACAGATTTCCGTGGATAAAACTGAGCCAAGACTCAGTTGTAGGGTCTTCAAAAATCTTCCTAAGAACAACTGGACACTTTTCTTTAGATAAAAAAAAATGACTTCAGTGGCTCATAAAGCATGAGAACTTTCTAGTGCAGGTAATATTGAAAGCCATCATACATTACTGTGTCCCAGGATGTTTTGATATTCTTGTCACACAATCTCACAAAAGCTCTTTAGTCTTTCTACAAGAACAGTGAAAATATGAAAAAAGATCTTTGTAAGTATATATTCCACATCCACTGGTATCGTATCTAGGGTTGTTCGGGCACAATTATGTACGATATGAGCTGGACATCCAAGGCCTATAACTTCTCTTTGGAGAGCTATTCTAATTTACTGTGAACATTTTCTCTACCTTTCCTCTGTAGCCCACCAAAGTTTGTTTGTATTGTCAGCAGAGAATGCCACAACCTTATCTTCAAGGAGGAATTTCCTTATAGAAGTCATAGGTTCAGCTGAAATAAGTTCAGCGATTTCACCTTTCAGTTCCAAAAATTCTAGTAATTTTTTCTCTACAGAAGTGCATCCCTCTTGTAGCTTCATATAACGGACAATTGACAGCAACTTCACATTTCCATGATTTGAAGTATCCACTGACAGTGCTACAAAATGAACACTCTCTAGGTCATGTTTGAGCTCATCTGTTCCCCAAGGAGCAAAAACATTTGTGACTATTGCATCACACTTTGTCCGGGCACAGGAAAATTTGGGATTAAAGAACTTCCTTGCTAAACTTTATGTGCAGTCCATTGATCAGAAGCTATGATTGTGGGCAACAGTGTGGTATGAAAAAACTCCCTCCTGTATAGCTAGATCATATTCGCACTGTGTTGGTTCAACTTTACGGAAAAAGGAAGTTACAGATGTTGAACTTGCACGGGCAGTTAAGGCAGCTTTGTGTTTGCTTGTGGCTTCATGTTCTTTTATTGATGTCCTACCTCCACTTGAAATGGTAAATACAGACTGACATATAGTGCACAAAACAGAAGATCCCTTCCCTATATTTTGCAGGAAAGGAAATTCTTTTTGGAGCTGATCACTGAAAAGACACTTTCTTTTCTTGGGCATTGACATGGCAGTTCTGTAGTCAATACAATGTCAAACTGGTACAGAATCTGTAAAGAGACACAAATGTCTTAAGCAAAGGAGACCAGTTCAGTGTTATGAAATAGACATCCGAGGTATAAACATGTATTCTTTATTAGTCATCTAAATAAAATAAACCATAAAAACATTCTTATGGGCCTGACCTAATTTATTTCTTCTGTACATTAGTACAAGACAAGCGTAGGAATAGAGAGCACCAGTCATACAGATGCTACCATCCAGATACTTTTTAAATTACCTAGATAATGCTTTTGGAGTCATGTAATAAAACACAGGCAATTATTGCCTCATTAAAATGCTACTATCTCGCAGCAACATTGGAACAATCATCTGCAGGAATCATTTATCCTATATACACACACAATAAATGGGTATTCACATCCGTATAGGAAGTACTGTCCAAGATAACTAAACATGCAGTTTTGATCCACAGCACTGCGTGTCAATGTCTCCTAGTTACGCAGGTGATTATACTCTTATAAGTAGCTCTGGATGCAATACATCAAGCTATTCCAATAATGATGATATATGGTAATAAACCTCAGTGCTGCATATCTATTAAGACCTCTATATTTTAGGTCTTTATGTCCGCGTATATGGTATATGCTTGGTTTGTAAGTCAATATAGGCACAGATGACCAGACTAAATAATAACTGGCTTTGGTCCACAACGCCATATGTCTTTGTCTCATGGCTAAGCGGGGACCAAAAAGCAGCGCATAAAGTAAACTTGTATTTCAGTCTGGATGTGAGGAAAATGTCACTCTCCTCCAAGGTGTAACAGTTTGTGATACTTAACATTGCTAAACAACCATAAGAAATAACTATACTCGGGCTTTTACAATTGGTCCACAACACTGTGTACCTCTACATAAGGCTTCACATGGACCAAAGAGCAGCAGAGAATCATTTGACACAGCCACATTTTTTAATGGACTCTTTGAGTGCCTGAAAGGTAACAAACACATTATCTCTCTGGTACTCAAAATGCTGCATTGCGTGGAAAAAATAAATTGCACATAAAAATACATTACACTGTAACCATAAATAGTTAAACAAATCTGCATTCAGACAAATTCACAAATAAAACATGTAGGCACACACACACATACACACACACTTTCGGTCTGACCCATATAAATGCTCCCATGTATCCGCCAGGTGTTTCTCTGTAGTGCTGCTCAGCCTCCCACTCACTTCTCAGGGTGACAGGCTGCGCATAATATAACAAATGTGTGGCACGCATGTGCACAGTGAGTAGATGTCTTGATGACACGGTCACATGATCAGTGTGCCATGCATCTTAGGCTGCTGGAGCAGTAGTGTGTGGGCAAAACTGGAACAGGCCAGGAAAAACGTGACAAACACCTATGCGGGCAGGACAGCGGGTTTGGGCCCTAAAATTGGGCTGTCCCGCATAAATTGGGACAGTTGGCTGGTATGCTCAAACAAAAAATGGAGAGCCGTAGACTCTCAAAAGCTGTCCCATATAGTTCTTTAAATAAGAAATAATTTTACTTTTGGAAACTAATTGCTTCTCTATGTTGAATACCTCTCCAGCAATCAAGGGGTTAAAGGACCATTTAAATCATTGGTAAGTTTGATTTGTCCCCTGCACTGGAGGTGCTTTGCCCCACAATTGCTGGAGTACACTTGGTTTACTTGGCAGCAAAAGCATGTGATATATTATTGTCATAAACAAAGTTCTGTCTTTAACCCTTTTAATGACAGAGGGGTACACAATTCATTGTTTAGCAATGTGTTTCAAACCCCTCTGGCTCACAAAGGGTTAAATGCATGCTTGATGTTATATAAGCAATATTTTCTATACAATGCATTTGAGAACAAACAACCTTGTTGTACCAGTTCAGTGTGAACAATAGCACTACTTAGTGGTATTTGGAGAATGTCTGCCCTTTTGGTTTGCTAAGAGATGCTTATCAGGAGAATACACAGTCAGGGCATACGAGGCTCGCTTTGAGTTATTGCATTGTTCAGTGTCCACTACTGTACCGTCCACCACAGAAATCAGGAAGTAAGACTCCTATAACTTTATATTTTTGTCACTTCACACATACCTGTTAGTTTTTTGTTTTATGTTACAAAACTGTGAAGTGAATAAGTTAAATTTCAGTTACAGTTTTGACTTTTCATTCAGTAATATCTCCCAAGTGTGTCAGTCCAAAGTGATCCCATTATGTTAAAAAGACTGTCAACTTCCGAGTTTAACCCCTTAAGGCTGACATGCCAGGACTGTCACTGGATTCCTTTCCTAAAGGACTGGCGATGGTTCTGGCACGTCACATATTTTGCACTTACAGTGCTCCTGTGGGAGCGCTGTAAACACTAGCGGGCTCTGAAGTTGACGTCTCGAAGGACGGAGTGATCTCTCTCTCCCCCGATTTGGTGTGCTGGTAAACTTCATCAGTCACATCTGCCAGCACACAGAACGTCCTGTATGCGGCCCTTAACTGCAATCCACCCTAGGATGTCTGGTCCTTAAAGTGATCATAATGTCACAAAATTATTTTATTTTGTATTGTAGATTAAATAAAAATATGGTTTGAGAGAGATTTGCTTTGAAAGTCCCCCCCCCCTTCTCCTGATGTCAGCTGTAAAGCTGACAGCAGGAGACTCGAATCGTGCGACTCGGAGGCTCTTTAGCAGAGCCAAAATCGCGTTATTTAAAAATAATTACTTTATTTGTACGGTCTACAAAGTGTGCTAGTAAACCAGGCAAACTTTGTAGACCTTTCCAATGTAGACCTTACGGCTCTGCTGGTCCCTGGACCAGGATCTCCTGCTGTCAGCTAGACTCTGACATCAGGAGAAGGGGAAAGAGGGGCGAATTTTCAAAGCAAATATCTCTGACCATAGAGGTTTGAGAGATGGGGTTTGCGGCAAGTAATTTTTATTTAATCTACAATACAAAATAAAATAATTTGGGGACATTACTATCACTTTAAGTGGTTAAGGATGGAATTCCTCTCGCAAAGGCAACTATTTTCAGCAGGTGTGGCACATTTTCATGCCCAGCTTTTTTGTGTATTTTTGAACATTTAATATCAGAATTAATGTTACCATAATTTCCTGTATAGGTAAAAGCAGACTGCAGGTGTGGATATAAAGAAGTATTTTCTTCATGAAGTTTATCCATGGAAATAAATTTCAAATTCACATGCTCAAAAACTGCTGTTACTAATGTAGACACTGGATTTTACACACATTGTCAGAAAATTCAAACCACTGTTTTAAGTATGCAACCGCTTTGAGCTAATCTTTTCCAACTAGAAATCCCAAAAAAAGTCAGTTTGTCTTTCACTGACAGACATAATTTCATAAACTTCTACTGAAATTAGATCTTTTTGTTTTAATGTGGAAGTTTGAAAACAGGCAAGCAAATGTGGAGAAGTAAAACCTGCAACTCTGGAACTTGACTGTAAGATAGCTACCATATAATCGTTTACCCACTAACCCTCCAGAGTCCCATATGGCCCTACTGGCCACCCCCTACCCAAACAATGAAACACCAGATGTAAAGGGTGGTAACAGCTGTGGCAAGGTTAGTCAGGAAACCCAGACCAGCCTTCCTCAAATTCCCTTGTGTGATGTGCTAGCCCTCCACCCCCCCCCCCCGTAACGGGTAGGGTGGGAGCGTACGCCATGCCAGCCACCTTCTGGTGAGTATGTACCCTAACCAGAACAGCCCTGGGTTGCCAACCCATACCAAAGTAGGCCAAAATTACCCGGAAGGCTGGTCAATGGGAGTTAAAGGGCCTGCATTGACTTAACATGGGAGAAAGTAGGCGGCCCAGGGATTGGTCAGTTAGCTGCCCGCCTAACAGTTCTGATAGGCCAAGACAGTTATGACACTCTTGACCAGGATTGGTCAGCCGATTCTAGGCTCAGGATTGGCCAGGGGTTGAAGCGGAATATTCAAAGATGCTTCAACCCTCTGGCCATTGTTTGAAATGTGTATTCGAGTCCCTCAGCCCTTTGTCCTAGTGTTTGCACCTCATCAGTCCCTTTGTCTAAATAATGTAATCATGTCTGGTCCTTTGTATTATGTTTACACCATTGTCTGTCCTTTTTGTTCCACACTGTATAAAAATGTGTGTTTTTGTGCCAATAAACAGTTCTGGTTACCCTGACACTAGTTTTGCCTGGTGATTGGGGTATATCGCTTCTCAGCCTTTTGGCTAAGATCAAGTGTAGTATCTGTTCTTATCAGTTCTACCTTTTTCTTGAAGTGTATAAAAACACTGTTGCCTATCTCCAACCCCCAGGGGAGATTAATGCTTGTAGTGGTTCCAGCCACTGCATAACACCGGTGAGGTTAGAGAAGCACAGTATTCCTAATGGAAGGCACTTCCTCTGGCGGCAGAGAAGGTTTCCATCTGACGCTGATTCGTCAACACCCGGGGGAGATTAATGCTGGCTGGGCTCCGCCCCTTCCTAACACCAGTGAGGTAGAACACGCTCAGAATCCCTTTTGGGAAGGCACGCTCTCCGGCAGTGGAGAGAGCTCCCAAGGGAACAATCCACAAGCCAAGGCTTGAAAGAGCAAGATACTAAATGGTGAATTCGTGGAAGCTGTGCAAGCTCTTGGCGTTGAAAGAACAAAGACTGCGCAGGAATCTCAGCTCCAGGAATCCAGCGCACTCCGTTTAGAGTAACTAAGGCTCCAAGCAAGCGACCACACTGAAATCGAATTCGAAGAAACGGCGAATACGCTGTGAAAAAATGGTGAAGACTTCATAGGCTCCACCACCGATCCCTGTGCAGCACTTTGACCAGGATCGCAGAAGGGAAATATGGAGGGAGCTCATCTACATAAATTTACATAGCCACGCCCTCAGAAACAAGAAAAAATGGCAGCTGTCACAGCCTCCAGCAACCTCCAAAAGGAAGCCAAGTAGGCTGAAAGCAAGACAGCGCAACAGACTGATGCCAACTTGCTGGGAACCAGCGGCAAGTATCTGGGTAAGCCAACCCCTAAAGACAGAAGGTGCAGGAAAGCCAATTCGGGGCTCTGATGACTGCTGCCTTCAGGGCCCCAGGAATGGTGCGGTGGGGGGAGGCAGCCACCAAGGGGATCTCCCCTCTCTGGAGCCTTGGATGCAGCAGGCTGTAGTGCTGAAGCTGAAAGAGGTGGAAGGCAGAATCCCAGACCTGAATGCTGAGACCTTCAGCAAACAAATTATATTGGACCACGGCTTTACAGCAGCAGAAAAACTCAGTGTGCAGAGCTTCCTAAGCGATATCACCTTCATATTCATCAGCGTATGCAAGAGGGACTGGGAGATGTTCAAAGCGGCGAGGCCTGAATCCCCTCTCTCTCGCTTTGTGGGCAATTGCCCTATCCAAAGAGAGGAGAGGCAGGTGACTGTTTCAATGTGGAACCCAAACACACTGGGAAGAGACATCTCAACATTCCTGAAATGTTTCTGCACAGTCGTAAGGGAGCCAACACAGATGAAAGACAAGTATGGCTTCTGGATAGGAAAATGGTCAATAGTGGTCCGGCTGAGACAAAACCAGCAGTCTGCAGACGGACTACAGCACCTGCCCCAAAACTTTTCCCTGGGAAATTTTGCTGGAATACTTTTTTACCATGACCAGCCAAAGAACTGCAGGAAATGCAGCCAACCGGGACACCAGGGTAAAGAGTGCAGACAGATGGCCTGCAGGATCTGCAAAGTGGCAGGGCATGAAACCAAGGACTGTCCAAGGAAGACATGCTGCAATCTCTGTGGTGAGGCATCCCACATGTACAAGGACACAAAGCAAAGGACCAAGACCTATGCAGCAGCTGCGGAGAAAGGGCTACAGAAAATGGGACCAGCCCCAGCCCTGCTGGCAAAAGGAAAGGTACCGCCTACAGCCAAGCCTAGGAAGGGTAAGACCACATCGGCCCCCATCCCTGCAAAGGCTCAACTGGCTCTGCCGGAGGCCAATGCAACCCTCCTACCCCCCCCCCACTTGAGATAGAAAATCCAACCTCCTCTGCTGCGTCAACCCCCCCCCCTGCTTCCCTCCCTGTCCTCCTACCCCTCTCTGCTGCAGTATTAACCCCCTCCCAAGCTGCAGCAGACCACTCCCAGGACCCCTTTCCCCCCCTCTTCCTTCCGCTGCAGGTACACCTCTGGGCTTACAGCTGAAAAAGGTGCACAGAAAGAAACGAAAGAAGGAAGAGGATGGGATGAGCCCCTCCAACCAAAATGTCCAAAAGAGGGCCCAGACATCTGCCCCTCCAGTGCCTCTAGAAGCAGCAGAACTAGAGGTCCATATGGAACAGATGGTGCAGGAGCTAACCCCTTCAGATGATCCGGCAACTGAATCCGAGATCCTCAGCCTGAGCCATGAGGAATTAGAAGCCCCAGACAACCTCCTTGATGAACTAGTGGAACAGGGGATTGTCGCCCCCTTGGACATCCAAGACCAAGGAGGAGGAGGGGTAGAGACAGAGGAAGAAAGAGGTAATTAATGTATTGGTCTGTACTAACCTACCTTTTTTCTCCCAACTAATGGCATCAATATCTGTATTTACCATTAATGTGAAGACCATTAGGGACCAGTTTAGGAGACAGAACATACTAACCTTTCTTTCTTCACAGAAATGTGACATTTACATGCTGCAGGAATGCTCCATCCCCTTCTCCCAATCCTATCGTCACCTAAGTAGGCAGTGGTCCCATGGCCCATCATTCTGGTCTGGAGGAAACTGCTGTAAGCCTGCAGGTGTTGCCATCCTGATTGGGGTGGGGGCGGCGTTTCTCGGTTGACTCCACCCAGGAGCTAGTCTGCGGCAGGCTTCTTGTTGTGGATGGCTGTAAGGCTCATAACCGTGTATGCCTCCCCTGAAAAGGAGCAGCGACTGGAATTACTCCAGTGCCTTCGGACCCAGCTGGTGACCTCCAGAGCAGTAGTGATTGGCGGGGACTTTAAAGGGATAGTAATACTTTGTTTTAACTTTATTTTGTTTTGTAGGCATTAAAAAAACATGAACGATAGTCTTATCTCTTAAACCTTTATAGTTTAAGAGATATTCACAAACAAAGTATCCCCCCCCCCCCGTTCAACCAGATCAGAAGGGAGGTGCCCAGGTAGACTGCAGAGAGGGACAATCTTCAATTAAGATAAGGGAAAAAGCTGAAAAACTTGTCAAGGGGGGAAGGGCTTTCATTGTTTTCATACAAAGAAAATTGTCCCCTTCTGTTATCTGTCTGGTCATACAACCAGATTCACATCTGAGAAGAGATGGCTTACACTAGGTAAAAGGGGAGGGAGGGGAAACTTTGCTTGTGAATATCTCATAAACCATAAAGGTTTGAGAGATAAGACTTATATCATTCTTCATGTTTTTTTTAATGCCTACAAAATAAAATAAAGTTAAAACGAAGTGTTACTATCCCTTTAACTGCCCAATTGAAGAGGGGGGCGGAGCTCCAGCAGCCAAGCCAAGCTAGATGTAACATCTAGGCTGCTTAATGAGATGGTCACTGAGGCATCCCTGCTGGATGCTGTGGGATCCATGGGGACGGGCTCCATAAATTATACTTGGAGCCGCCCCGATGGTTCACAGCATTCCCGGATTGACTTTGTGTTCACATCCCGAGCAATACAGCACAAGCAGCACTCCATGGTCCCTTGCTATTTCTCTGACCACAGGGCCATTCACTTCCAAGGTGCCTTGGGCAAAGGGTTTCCTCCCGGCCCGGGCTCCTGGAAGCTGAACTGTACACTGTTAGAGAGGAGGGACATAATGGAGGAATTGCGCAGTGCACATGGGTCTTGGCAACAAGATAAAGCATGCTTCCCCAATGTAGCCCAATGGTAGGGGTTAACCAGGGTTAAAATTTGCAGTTTCTTTCAGGCAAAAGGAAGAACCATGGTGTGTGAAAGAAGGGGGAACTTAAGGAGACTGCAAAAGAAACTGCAGTCCCTGCAGGACCTCCAACTCTGCAACTGGGACTGAGACTTCTGATCCTTTTCCCTTCCTCATCAAAATCTTTGGGATCTGGGTTGGTGGAGAAGGCGCGGCCCTGAAAAGCTGGGAGGAAAGACTGGCCAAAGTCAGGCAACTGATTGGATTATGGAGCCTCGGAGACCTTACCATCGAAGGGAAAATACTGGTGCTGCAGAACGAGACACTTCCTGTTCTGCAGTACACGGCCCAAGCTTGGCCCCCACTGGCAACAGTCAGCAGAGCCATCACAAGGGCAGTTTTCCACTTTATCTGGGGCTCCAAAATGGACAGAGTAAAGTACACAGTGATGTATAAAGACCCTCGAAAGGGAGGAAAGGGAGTGCCAGATATCCCCATTATGCTGAGGGCTTTCTTTGTCTGCAACTGTGTGCGAAGGACTTTGAGAGACTACGACCAGAGCTCTGCGGGTAACTCCATGTCCCGTTTCTTCCTTCTCCTTCTATGGAGGGGGCTCATCTGGGACAAGTGGGACAGTTCCATCCCTTACAACTGGAACACCCAATGGTTCTACCTGGATGTTTCCAAGATTGTGAAGGAGCACCAACTGGAAGGAGTCAAGCCCGACTTGTGGACTCCAACAGTCATTCACAAGCTGATCAGAGCCAAGGACACGATGGAGCAAATTTCAGAGCTCCCAGATGCCACAGCAGAGACAGTCTGGAAAAATGTGGCATCAAGCAGGCTGACCAATAGACACAAGGACATGGCATGGATGACCATACAGGGAGGCCTCCCCCTCAGGATATTTATGCATGTGAGGGGGCTGTGAAGATAGACATTGCCCCACATGCATTGTGGCAGAAGAAACAGCCCTGCACGTGTTTTGGCATTGCCCATTTGCACAGGCTTTGTTGGATGCCTTGAAACTTGAACTCAGAGACAATGTTCACAGGAAGCACCTGTCTTACCATTTGGTGCTTTACAGACTCTTTCCAGGCACACACACATTGGACGCTATTCAGGATGCCTGGCGCATCATGTGTTGTGTAAAAGACGCTTTGTGGTTTGCCAGAAATCTCCTGGTACTGAGGAGAGGGCAGGTGTCAATCCAGGACTGCAGAAGGCTAGTTCAGAGCCTTCTCAGAGACTATTCCATCAATGACAATCCGGAAGTAGAGGAAGATTAAATCTCCCTCCCATGGCCCACTCTCACCTCGCCCCAGCCCCTGGCCCACCACCACCACGCCCCTAGGCTTTTTCTTGATGTAACAAAAAATGTATAAACCATGTAAAAGTGCTATACTGGGAAATGTAAAATGAATATTTGCATTCTTGATGTATATGTTATGACTTATGTATTGTGAATTGTATCTGTCAAAAGAAATGTATGTAACATGATTTGAATATGCAAATAAAGATATTTTGGGGTATATTGCGGTATGCTGTTGGATGTCCATCTGGCTCATAGCTGAAGAAGTGACCATTGATGGGGACACCAAGGCTGGGTGTCCTCTGGTACCGTCACAGACACCATGTTCCATATGTTGTGGTTTTACAATTCTCTTCACCTGTTTTGGATTTCCTTTACTGCTGCTATTAGCTCTATCCTGTCTCTTCCACTTCCAGTGGTCCCTCTCCTTTGTTCTTTTTTGCAGTCTCTCTACCTGGAGTCTGTCTGCCGTCACCTCAACTATGTTTAATACACTCTTATAACCATGGCCAGGTCCTTAATAACACTTCACTGGAAGTCACTAAGTATCCTTACTTTGCACGAGTGGCATGACAAAGTTCTGCAGGCCATGACCTTTGAGAGCTCCCAAGCTCAGAGGCTTGGCAATTTGGATTCCTACACTACGTGTGCCTGGTTTGAGGCAGGCACACTTTCTAGATCGTTCTCATGAAGATTCTATTTGTATGCCATGCTGTTTTAGCTCTGTAGACTTTCGGTCCCGGGACCAGAATCTAAGTTTGTCAGCTAGAGTGCTGATGTGGATAAAAGGGGCGAGAGGGGGGAACTTTAGAAGGATTTTACAATAAAACAATACAAATTTGAGCTACAGGATCATTTGCTTTATTTATTTAATAAGAATATTAATGTCTAAAGAAAGTATTACTATTCCTTTTACTCTATGATGCAATTCAATTGTTGTTCATTTTTAGATTTGTTAATAAAAGTCCCCACTGTTTGCCTAATGTGACCAGACCACCATTTTAATGCACACTATCTATATTTTAATTTTGCAGGACAGCATAGGAACCAGTGCAATCCTGCAGTGTTTGTGATTTTCAGTAGCGTCCTGCATTAAAGGGATAGTAACACTTCGTTTTAACTTTATTTTATTTTGTAGGCATTAAAAAAACATGAAGAATGATATAAGTCTTATCTCTCAAACCTTTATGGTTTATGAGATATTCACAAGCAAAGTTTCCCCTCCCCGCCCCTTTTACCTAGTGTAAGCCATCTCTTCTCAGATGTGAATCTGGTTGTATGACCAGACAGATAACAGAAGGGGACACTCTTCTTTGTATGAAAACAATGAAAGCCCTGCCCCCCCCCTTGACAAGCTTTTCAGGTTTTTCCCTTATCTTAATTGAAGATTGTCCCTCTCTGCAGTTTACCTGGGCACCTCCCTTCTGATCTAGCTGAACAGGGGGGGGGATACTTTGCTTGTGAATATCTCTTAAACCATAAAGGTTTGAGAGATAAGACTTATATCGTTCTTCATGTTTTTTTAATGCCTACAAAATAAAATAAAGATAAAATTAAGTATTACTATCCCTTTAAAATGGCGATCTGGTCATATTAACTGTGCCTAATGGGAAATGAGCCTTGCATCCGTTAGCGACATTCCCTTTCACTCTCTAGAGCAGTGGTTCTCAACTCCTGTCCTCAGGACCCACTAACAGACCAGGATGTGATGATTTCCTTGTTAGAGCTCAGGTGAGTTAATCAATGTGAATGAGCCTCTGATCACCACACCTGTGCTCTAGCAGAGTAATCCCTAAGTCCTGGCCTGTTAGTGGGTCCTGAGGACAGGAGTTGAGAACCACTGCTCTAGAGGAAGTCCAAGTACAGATCTGTGATGAAGAAAAGCCACTGCTTCTTGCAGAGTACTTCCCAACATTGCAAATGGACACTTGTTTGTTTTTAGGCTGGTTTCTTGGGGGTGTGAGTGGTGGATGGGGGGTTACTGAAGTTTTAGGTTATTTCATGATGTTTGGACACCTTTATGTAACTGAATAAATTAAGAGCAAGACCAATGTATTTTATTTATACAGACTAATTTATAAACCCACATACTGAAGTTTAAACAAACATTAATGTGAGTTTTACTGTTGCAGAAAAATGTAATAATTATATGCACACCACACTGTGAGTTCCTAAAAAGAGGGACACCAGGGTGTTACTCATTAGAAGGGACTGTCCCTCTTTCCCACCCTGGCGATCTGTAGCTCTGTTAGCCGCTGTGTTTTATGTTAAAGTTAATGAGACATTGGCAATGCACCTGACACACTGCCTCTGGCCAGGAAGACAGGAATGTGCATGTTTTCATGGTCAAGGACAGAAGAATGTTTCTAAGTAGACACAAGCATATCAGAACTTGCTGGCCCCAGGCGCACAGTTGAAATTATGCCTGGACCTGCCCTTACCCACCTCCATCTGGGGCAATTTGCAGAGATCATAGTGGGAGACTGGAGAGGCAATCAAGGAACCTTATACATAAGCAAAAGAGGAGCAATTCTGGAACAAAGAAATTTCACCATAAAAGACAGTCTTTTTAACCATGTGAATGGTATAGAGATCTCCAAAGCTCTCGACAGCAATGGGAATTTTGGGATGTATTGTGTTCCCCTACAGTGAATTTGATTTGCTGTGAATTGCTCCTCTTTTGCTTATATGTCCGGGGCAGAGATGGGCAGACTGTCGCTCTCCAGCTATTGTCAGACTGCAGTTCCCTCCCAACATTTCAAATGGCCAAAGAGGGACACACTACTTTTAGGTGGTGATTCTAGGGCCATGTTGGGTGGGCAGGGCATTGCTGAGAATGTCTGAGTTACTTCTTAATCTCCTGGCATCTCTTTATGTAACTGAATACATTATTTAGAGCAAGACCAAAGTATTTTATTTACACAGAGTAGTTTATAACCACACTACTGTAAAAGCCCATGTACACGGGCCAAGGTTTAGGTGATGTTAACCCTTTGAGTGCCAGAGAGGGACACAACGCAATGCATTGCGTGCCCCTCTGGCACTCAAAGGGTTAAGAGGCCGGTCCTGCTCTGTGTCCTGCAACCGACGCAGTCATGCACTGTAGAGAATGCCTGAAAGCACATAACTCCCAACATTCTGTGCGTTCAGGCAGTCTACTGCGCATGACTGCTTCTGACAAACATCCTTGGTGAATTACAATATAGGATATACTGAAGTTTAAGCAAACCATTAATGTGAATGGTATTGTGTGGAGCAAAGTGATACTTATAAACACACCACACAGTCTGATCACTGAAAAAGAAGGGCACCAGGGTGGGAAAAAGGGACACAGGGAATTTGGTCTCAAAGAGGGTCACTTAGGAGGTATGCAATTCTTATCCTGATTTCTAACAATTCATATTTTTAGGATATCACAAAGGTGGCATTTAACGGTTCAAGTATTTGAGAGCAAGTAGGGAATTGTTTATTTGGCTGTGCCATTTACAGCAATGGGCTCCAGTGGTTACTTCCTTGTTTGGAGCATTCCGGAGGGAAATAGTGACTGACAGGACTAGATATGTCTATATGTGATGTAAAAGATATTAAACAATGTTAACAAGTGTCATAGCTTCAATATGTTATACGAAATACAAAGGCCCTTATTAAGAGAGGAAAAGAGAAGCAATTTTGATGTAAACAACCTGTGCCGTAGGTAACAAAATTAAAATTCATATTAATTTAAATAGGGGTTTTAACCTCAACCTCTTAAATGCTAGAGAGCTCTCTGGTGCATTGCTAAGTAATGTACTGGACCTCTCTAGCATTCAAAAAGTTAACAGCCTCATTTAAAGGAACACTAACACACAAAAATGGACCATGTGTCCCAGATTACCCAGGACAGTCACATATTTTAAGTGTGTGTCCGATACAATACAAAGCCCTGGAATGAAGACTCCAGAGGACAGAGTTCTAAATACTAGAAGAACTGTCAATTGCCTACTGTAACAAAGTGATGCTTCTACTGAGCTACAAGAAAATGGCTTCCAGACAGAGATCTAAGCACTAGAACAAGAACTGCCCATTGCTACTGTGACAGAAAGTGATGTCTCTAGTGTGCTGTACAAAAATGTCTTCCAGACAGATCTAAACACTACCAGGCGACTTGAAGAACACACACACACACACACACACACACACACAGCACTAATGTGAGGTTGCAACCTCAGTAGCATGGTAAACGGAGTTTGCTGTAACGCTACATCACAGAAATCCAGCTTCGAAGGGCAGCGTGAACGCGCTCCCTGGGGCAGCTGGGAAGTCCTGAGACGGTACAGGGTCCCGTAGAACGCGAAAGTGCCCTATTTTGCAGGGCAAATATCTCCATTACCAGGCGACTTGAACACACACACGCACATCACTAATGTCGGGTTAAACATTAAAACACCAGTGAACATATTGCTGTAATGTTCAGTGTATATACAAACCTTGACAGGGGTTTTTTTTTTTTTTTTTTTTTCTTTCACACTTTGAGCTACAGAGAGGAATACAACGCACTGCAACAGAATGCGTTGGATACTTCTCTGGCATTCAAAGGGACAGCCAAGGTAAAAAAAACTTGTCAGTGGGGATTTGAGGGTTTATTGTTTGTGCCCACAAGTGTAATTGCTTCACTTTTGTCTCTCTTGAATTTGCAGCTGGTTTCACCATCCCTTTACATCACATGTAGAATTATACATACATTTGGCGTCAGTTGGTATGCTTCTTGTGTTGGTGCAATACTATGTACACACACCTCCCAAGTGTCCTCCTTTAGAACGGACAGTCCCTCGTTGAGACCCAAATTCCTCTGTCCCTCTATTCCATCCTAGTGTCCTTCTTTTTTTAGGAGCTCATATAGAGTAGAGTGTATAAGTGTATCATCTTGCCCCACAGTAATAAAACTCACATTAATGTTTAACACCTTAACCACTGGCGAACGCACGTGCGGGCGGCACTTGAGCACCCCGGGGCATTTTTTTTTTTTTAATTATAGATCCAAGAGAGGAGCCCTGAATTCAATGACGTGCCAGTACCGTCACTGGTCCTTAAGTGCCGGACAGCTGTGACAGTCCTAGCACAGCTTTGGACGTTAAGGGGTTAAGGACCGGTGACAATCAGTGTCCTTGCCAAAAGGACTGATGACAGTCCTGGCACATAATGTATATTGTGCTCACAGTGCCCTGCGGGAGAGCTATGAGCACTAGCTGTGTCTGAAATTGATCGCTCCAAGACCGGAGCAGTCACTATCAGACCACCTTTCGGCACGCCTGCACACATGATCAGTCACTTGTGCCAGTGTGCCGACCAAACCAGTCCTGAAGGTGAATCCACTCCCTGGATCACTGGTCCTTTAAAGGGATAGTAATACTTAAGTATTACTAATCCCTATAGCAAAGTACTTAAAAAAAAAAAAAAAAAACTTATTGCCCCCAGTGTCATCTCTCAAACCTTTATGGTTTGAGAGATGATCGCTTCTAAAGTTGCCCTCTCCCCTGTAGTCAGCATGTTAGCTGACTGAAGGGAAGAAAGTCGTACGACTTTCAGGCGGTTCTCCAGCACAGCCGGATCACGTTCCTAAGAAAGAAAACTTTCACTGAAATGGTCTTCTACGTGTGCTTGGTTTGCAAGCACACATAGAAGACCGTTTTAGTGAAAGTGTTTTTTTAATTAACGCGATCGCTGCTCTGCTGCAGAGCCGCCTGATGATCTCTGACCGGATTTCCCTTCAGTCAGCTAGCATGCTGACTACAGGGAAGGGTGAGGGAGAGGGCAACTTTAAAAGCGTTCATCTCTCAAACCATAAAGGTTTGAGAGATGACACTGGGGGCAATAAGTTTTTTTTTTTTTCTTTTTTTTTTTCAGTAGTACTTTCCTATAGGGATTAGTAATACTTAAGTATTACTATCCCTTTAAGGAGTTAAACTTCAGTATATGTGTTTATAAATTAGTCTATGTAAATAACATACTTTAGTCTTGCATTAATCATTTATTCAGTTACATAAAGAGTTGTCAATAGGTGAAGAAATAACCTAAAATTGATCAGTAATGCCCTGCCCCCAGCAACACCACCTACAACAAAAATGTCCCTCTTTAGCCATTTTATGTATTGTGAGTTGTGTGTACAATCTAAACTATTCTTAAAAGCAGGAGCAGAATGGTGCTAATTGCAAATCCACTTGATGCAACAATGATATGTACCTTAACTCAGGGGAGGGCAACACGTAGCACTCCACAATAGCAAACTGATAGGGGATCCAGCTGCCCATAAAGCCCTTTGTGTGTTTTTTTTTTTTTTTTTTTTTTTTTTAAACCTCAATTAGGTCAGTGTGATACGAAATCTTAGCACCCGAATAATGAAAACTATTTGCTTCTGCTTCTTTTGAGAATATGACTATACCGGGGGGAACCTTGCTATCCATTCAACAGTTGGCTAACCATTAATGATGGGAGTTGTAGTCCAACAATAGCTTGAAGGATGAAGTCTGCTCATTCCTGACCTAAACCCACTGCAGGTGCTTTGTTAATCGGTAAAGATTTGCATAAAAACAGCCTAGTAATGTTCCATACTTTTTAAAGCCTTCCTGAAAATTATGAGCTTGTCATTACTTAGCAGGTCAAGGATGATGGTAATTGTAGTCAAACAACTGTCCAACCCCTGCTTTACCTCCCAGTGTATTGTGTACCCACTTGGTGCCCTGGTTATGTCGAAAAATACATTCAGTGACATAATGTGCTAGTGTTTCACTGAATCTTAGGGTGGTGAAGATTTACAAAATGACCATGATCGTTCTGTACGTTTAAAAAATTGTATTTTTTTTTTAAGCACTTCTCTCTGGCACCTGTATAGTCCTCTTTAGGAAACAGTGCTTTGTCTCCTCCAAAGGCTATTTTTCTTATAGGTTACAAATCTTCTGGGACATTCTCAAGTACAGGACTGATCATATTTATAAACACGTGCCAATATTTCAAAGACTGTTTCCCCCTGGGCAGTCACATGACATAGAATTGCTAGTGATACATAGTGTTGTGTAGCCTGATGCCAGCAGAAAACCTTCTACATTTACATTTAAAGGGATGGTAATATGTAAAAAATATATATTTTAGGCTTTGTTCTCAGGAGTAAAACAAATATTCCCCTATTGCTGAGAGGTGTTTTATTCAAAGTTATTACAGCTCAAATCTGAATCTTTTAGGTGCAGTATATCGGTGGCCTGAAATTGTACACTGCCGCTGTTGCTACACCATCTAATGGACAGCTTTGGTCAGTTGACCACAAACCTTCATAGGATGGTGTAGCAACAGCGCCACTGTACAATTTCAAGCCATTGCAAAGCTGCACCTACAAAAAAAAAAAATCAAGTTTGAGCTGTAATAACTTATGAATAAAACACCTTTCAGCGGTGGGAGTTCCCTTGTTTTACTCATGAAAATAAATCCTACCATACATTTATAATATTACCATCCCTTTAAACATATTGTAAAGTGTTTTCAGGCTACACAGTACTATGTACCACTAGTGATGCTATGTCATGTGACTGCACAGGGAAAGGGTTTGCATGCACACCTCTCTGGTCCTTAAAATGCTTTGCGTACCCCTCTGGCACTCAAAGGGTTAAGAAAACTATGTTCTGTGGTCCTGCCTCCAGGGACATGATATCTGACTGAAGATGTTATCTGCTGAACAAAGGCTCCAGTGGCCTTAAGGATTTTCTGGGTAGAGTAAGACAAGTGGAGGTTATTATTAGGAGGTGGTAGATCTTTAACACTTTCAGTGCCAGAAGCAATGCAATTCATCGCGTAGCTTTCTGGCACTGAAAGGGTTAACCCTTTGAGTGCCAATAGGGTGCGTTGGACACCTGTCTGACACCGAAAGGGTTAACCATTTAATTGGAAATGCGTTCTACATACTCCCTCGTGGAACTCAAAGAGTTAAACAATTCAAAGAAACAAAACAAAAAAGGGAACTGCCTCAGAGCTGTGGCTTCCTGTATTCAGAAGCTGTTTAGCAGGAAGTTTTGGGGTCTGAACAGCTGTGCACCATGGAACTAACTCTGTGTTCAGGTTTCCTATTACAGCCTCACTTTTTGTTCTCTTAATTCCCCTACCGTTCAGGCTGTACCATTACACATCCCGGAGGGGAGGGGTACAAAAAAAAGCCCAAATCTAATTAACATCTATAGTCTTAATGGCAGCAGAGTCCCACCCCCCACCCCCCCTACACAAATTGGCAGTGTCCAGAGAGGGAAGGGATACAGTGAGTGATGGGATCTCGTCAGATGATTTTTTTAAGGGTGTGGGGGGTAATGGAAGACTATCTGAACAGATTAATGACACACTCCTATGTGAAATATGTATGAGATGGGCAGGTTGTAAGTCCAAAACAAATGAAAAGTGGAGTTGGTTTTTGAGGAAACCAACTAAACTGTAGAGGATGTTTAAAAAAAAAAAAAAAAAAATATATATATATATATATATATATATATATAATAATCCCAAACCAGTAGATTTTATTAACCCATCCAATGGTAGAAAGTCTCCAGCGCATTGCATCGCAATCTATTGGAGCATTTTCTAGCATTGAAAAAGATTTAAACCCCATTGTGCCCAGTGTTTTCTTTCTGCCCCCTATGGTGCCATTGGTTAGCTCCACTATCCATTGTGCATTTGGCACTGAGTTCAGACGATTTCCACCTGTTGAACGCGTTTATGCCACTGCAGCTGACTGGGGGGGAAAACTCCTAGAGTCATCCCATATGTAAGATTAGACGGTAAAATTTACCCTACAGGGCAGATCACTGGGATCTGGGGGGCAGGAGGGTGTTTACTGGGTCATCCTGTGATGATATGATTTCCCTGTACTGCTGATCACATCGCGGGAAGTTCAGTCGGACGGAAACCCCATAGACATGAGCTTTGTCTCCCTGTACAGAGCTGCGTGGGCTGTGTGATCCTCCCTGCGGTGTGCAGTAGTACAGTCTGATAGGGGGAGGGATGGCACACAGCTGATTCCAGATCGCCAGACAGGGAGCACATCCAACGGATCAGGGATCATCAGATCATTAGGATTGGGGTTCGGGGAACAGATTCGATTCGTACACGAATCTGTTTTGTAAGACTGGGGTATAGGGATCTGTCTCTTTGGGGTACAAGCAACAGATCTGTAAGATCAGGGGTATAACGAGTTATATGAAACTGGTCAGATTTTAGGACTTAGGCTACAGGAATAGAATTTAAGGACTGATGTGCGGGGACAGCAGATCTGTAAGACAAGGGGTAAAGGGATCCGAGTTGTAGGATCGGGGCAAATGGATCATATTTGAAGAATCGGGGTAAAAGATTGGTGGGATCTGAGTACAAAGATCTGATCTATAGGATTGGGGTTCAGTCTTTACATTTTCGGGGTCCTCCGGTGCCATGTTGTGAGAAGAGGTACCCAGATGTGAGCTGCGCCGCGCTGTTATTGTCAGTACATTCCTGCAGTGCCTGGGTGAAGCGCGTGTTTTGGGAGGTGGGTATTACTGGTAGGGTGGGGGCATCAGGATGGCGTTCAGTTCTTGGCAAATACTGTCACCAGTTCAGTGGGCAAAATGGACCTGGTCAGCGGTGAGAGGAGGAGGAGGGGGAGAAGAAGAGGACGAGGAACGATCCCCGGATTCGGGGTAAGTAGCAGCAGACCCCGATGAGATCCCCCTAATTGTGGAATTGGGCTCTGATGTCTGAAAGAGGATGGTGCACCAGTCGTGTCCGGATTTTGGCTTCCTTATACCGATCATGTGGTTCTCCAGCTGGTTTTTGACCACAACTCCCATCATTATTAGCCAAATAAAGATGATGGGAGTTGTCCAACAACAGCTGTAGAGCCACATTTTTGTTATTGAATCACCCTATATTTCCTTTCCCTTGTGCTGGCCATACTTCATTCTGTAATGGTAATGAGTGCCTGTAACACCTCTTGGTAATACAGTGATGGCTCTTTACCCAGTGTTACAGATCACACTGCGCTGTATAATGGTATTATCTATTCTATACACTGATAATGGTTATGCTGCACTGTATAAAGTACTGAGTATTTCTGTAAAGTGTTAATGAACATGAACAGTATGATATGGAGTCTCTATATACAGATAATGTACATTCTGCACTGTGCAATGGTAATGAGCTCCTGGATACACCAATAATAATAATAAACACCTGCACTATACAGTGATGCCAAGTATCTCCTTACACCGATAATTAATGCACTGTGTGGCATAATGGTAATGAGTATCTCTATATTTTGACAATGAACACCCTGCACTATATAATGGTAATGAGTGTCTCTGTACACTGATAATGAAGATGCTGCCCTATATAATGCTAAGAAGCATCTCTGTGCACTAATGATTATAACACACTGCATAATTGTACTGAATACATATACACACTCATAAGGAACATGCTTTACAGTGTAATGAGAGAGAATCTTGATTTATTGACGATGAACATGCTGTGTTCATTATAAATAATGTAGCTAGGCCTTTCTGTTAGGTGGGATGTTTAACAGCACAGGGCGGAAATGTTACTGACAGCTAACGGTTCACTTGCAGAATGCCAGGCTGCGCTGGCACGGTTCCTGGAGCCATTGTATCAACTTCCTAAAAAACAAAACAAAAAAAAAGTGTCTCCTTTACTTCCTTACTACATTGAAATCCTAAATTCCAGCATCAAATGCTTACAGTCTTGATTTTGTCCAGCAGATTCTGGGTTTTTTTTTCATTGAGATTTTTAGGTTTAGGATTTGTGGGCTGAACTAAAACCTATTGACTTATTTGTCATATTAGTTTGTTCAGATTGGTCCTAGGAAGGACTGACGCAACAAACGTGATTAGTTCGTTATGGTCCTAGGAAGAATTAGTCCATCAATATGTCATTGTCAATAGTGCACTTTGGTATTTGGAACGATTAACCTATCAATGTCATTCTCATTAGTACACTTTGGTCCTAGGAAGGACTGACTGAATAAACATGTCAGTAGGGCACATTGGTTCTAATGAAGTAATGACCCTACAAAAACATTGTCGTTAATACACTTAGGCTGTAGGAAGAATTAAACCATCAATGTGTCATTGGTGCATTTTGATGCTAATGAAGGAATGATCCAACAAACATTGTCATTAGTACACTTTGATCCTAGGAAGAGCTGACCCAAAAAACATGACATTGTGATTATTGCAATTTTGTTATAAGGAAGATTGACCCTACAAGCATGTCATCATTAATACACTTTGGTCCTAAGAACAACTGGCCCAATGTTTGCACATTATTGCACCCGAGGAAATTAATAATCCTTACAGCCTGAAAATTAGTTGCCAATTTTGCTATCATGCCATTGCCATCAGAACATTTTAGTGTGATAATAGAATCTGAAATGTAGGCAACCTTGGCAGCTACAATTCACTTCATCCCCAATCAGCCATTGGCTGGTTGGGTATGATGGAAGTTATAGTTTCCAGTGGCTGTAGAGCCAAAGGTTGCCTGCCCTTGGGATGAACTGAATATGGTCATCATATCATATATATAATAATTCGCTAGGATGTTTGTCAGAAGCCTTCATGCGCAGTAGAGACTGTGGCCTGAGCACAGGTCAGATAATCAGAGATTCTGTAATTTACATTCACCACTCCTGAAACCCTCAAATCCTGGCTTATTATTGGTCCCCGAAGGCATTGCTTGAGAACCATAGACTTGATCAACTCTACGGGACATAAAATAAATAACTTTAACCCGTACTGGAAATATCCACAAGTCTGTGACTAGTAAACAATTCAGCAGACAAGTAATTATGCTGTTATCAATGTTTATACTTGGGTGGGCTAGTAACATTTCATCTCGTGACTAATAATGTTTTTTTCTGACTGGTGTACATCACTTGATATTTCAGCCCTGTTTCTAATCATATACAGTTAACTGTATACTGTTAACGGATACAATTTTATTGTAGCACTTTAGAGTTCAGCTAACTGTACAAATTAGCCATCCCCTAGATTTAATGTTGATGTATAAAACCCTTGGATGCTAGAGAGGTCTCTAGTGCAATGTGTTCTAAACATCTAGCATTCGATGCATGGGGGTCTCCAGAGGTTTAATTTGGAATTACAACAGAAAGTTTCAGTACCTCTATCATAGGAGCTGCTCCACCATTGTGTTTGAGAACCACTGTCCTAGGATGTTGTCTTCCCTTATGGTTGAAAACCACTGTCCTAAGAGTTGCTCTTCCCTTTTGTTGGAGAACCACTGTCCTAGGATGGTGTCTTCAATTATGGTTGAAAACCACTGTCCTAGGATGTTCTCCTCCTTTATGTTTGGAAATCACCAAATTAGGAGGTGCTTCTTCCTTATGTTTGAAAATCACCAAATTAGGAGGTGCTTCTTCCTTATGTTTGAGAACCATTGTCCTAGAACGCTGCTTTTCCCTAACCCAAGTTGATGTGGTTAGTCTACTTAAACTCCCTTAAAGATCACAAGCATCTAAAACCAAAAGAAGAGTTTATTCATTTAAATGAACAAATGATAATCTAGCCAGTCAAATTATTTCTTTGTGGCAGGAGCCCTAAAACCTGTTTTTAAATTTGCTTGTTTAGATGGCCATGCATAGCGATTTGTTTTTTGTCAGACAAGTTATACTTGTATGTCTTCATTTGCTAGTTTATTTAATGGTTGAGTATAGTTTTGTTTTAAAGTGTTAGTAATGTCTAAAAAAAAACTTTTTTGCATTTAGAAGAGCTTAAAAAGCTGATCTAAATGCAAAAAAAGTATCTCTCAAACCGCTATGGTTTTTGAGATACGGGCGTTTAAAGTTTGATTTCTCCTACTGACAGCTGTAAAGCTGTCAGAAGGAGATCCGTGTCGGTCGACACGCTGGCGCTTGAGAAGTGCCAGGATCTCGTTACTTACACGGAATCCCTTCATTGGAATGGTCTAAAATGTGTGCCTGAAAACTAGGCACACGTTTTAGACCATTCCAATGAAGGGATTCCGTGTAAGTAACGAGATCTCGGCACTTCTCAAGCTCCTCCGTGTCGACCGACACGGATCTCAGCAGGAGAAATCAAACTTTAAACGCCCGTATCTCAAAAACCATAGCGGTTTGAGAGATACGTTTTTTTGCATCTAGATCAGCTTTTTAAGCTCTTCTAAATGCCAAAAAGTTTTTTTTTTTGTTTTTTTTTTGTTTTAGACATTACTAACACTTTAACAGAAATAGAATGGCCTGTATTCACACAGAAAAGGGCAAGACTTAGTTTTTTTTCCACTGTATTGCAAAGTGAGTGTGTGTCCATCACATTCACTTTAATTCTCGCTACTCTAGGGTTGCCACCCAGCTGGTTTTTTACCAGCAGGCCAGTAAAAAATTGGCTTCTGTGCAATGTTAACTCTATGGAGGGAATGCCATGGCTAGTATTTGTTTTTATTTTTTTATTTTTTTTTAAGAAAAGGTGGCAACCTTAGTTACTTCGAATGATAGGGTTGATGCAAAATGATTACTATCACCGCTTATTCTGACATCAGCCACTTAATGTGAAAGGGCTGACAAGATTTGAGTTCCATGGTAACCCGCTCTTCACACACTGAATGCAATGTAGGTTGCCATGGCAACCACTCAATCCAGTGTTCAGCTCCATTAATGTCTCTTAAACTAGTGCGTGTTAAATACAAGGTAATAGGTACACTTTAAAGAATTAAAAAATGTCAAGAAAATATCCTTTTAAACTGTTGCCAGTGCTTGGAACTCCCCAGATCTCTCTTGGTTTTGTTGTGCAGATCGGGAAAGTCTGCACATCTATTTACTGAGGCCTAAAATCTAGTCTCTTATATACGCTCTGAGGGAGCATCTGTTCTTGCGTTTTCAAGAGCTGCCTTTGTGCCTGTAGGAGCCATGAACACTAATCAGTTAAGTGACATTGGCTCTCATCTCTCAGTACAAACAGCATTAAATAAATGCACTCTAAACAGGACAATTTCCATGTGCATTTAAAAGCAAGTTTAGGATTATATTTTAGGGATGTAACATGAATATTTTTTTTACAAATTCTAGCTGTGAGTATGTCATATTTACAGTTATATTAACCTATTTAATTTGTTTAGTGTTCCTTTAATGCTTAGAATATCAGGGGGTATCCAGTGCATTGCATTGGTTTTCCAATCTGCCACTTTAAGGGTTAACTCTAGAATGGTCTTCAGTGCATTCAAGGGGTTAAAACTCTGTTTAACCCTTTGAGTGCCAGAGGGGTGCATACCTCTCTGGCACTCAAAGGGTCCAATCTTTGGGGACTGTGATTTATCCTCTCTGGAGCAGTTGGTTAACCTATGAATTGATCCCGTTCTCTTGGGACATCATCCTATTGGTCTCTATTGTCAAAGTGAATGTTTACATAGTGACTGGGATTTGGGCCGTATGTTCAAAAGAAAAGTGGAGGTCTTCCGGGGCAAATCATTTGCAGTATAGGGGAGAACTAAAAATCTAAATCAATGGGAATTTACTTATTTTTAATTGTCCCCTCTAGTTCAAGTGGTATGCCATCCTATATAATAATTCGCTAGAATGTTTGTCACGATTCAGTTATGTGCAGTAGACACTGCCCGCTTTCAGGCACTCTCTACTGCGCATGATTGCATCACTGAGTGAGGTGGCACAAGACTGCATCGCATGGAGCAGTGAGGTAGTGGCCTCTTAATCCTTTGAGTGCCAGAGGGGTACGCAACGCATTGCAAAGCAATGCGTTGCGTACCCCTTTGGCTCTCAAAGGGTTAACATTACCCGGACCTTGGCTCGTGTAAACGGGCTTTTACACCAATAAAGTTATAAGAGATTTCCTGTAGAACTGTCCCCTAGTCTCCAAACCAATACTGGAAAAGATTGGGAAATAAAACGTAACATTTATTTTGGATAAATTAAAAATAAAATCCTGTACATGCGTATGCTTTGTCATGGTGTGGCTTAGTATTACTGCACATTACGATCCTAAACATCCGTTTATCACAGTTTTTAGATTTAAAATGTACCCTTTGTTCAGGGTTTTATTTTCAATTTATCCAAAATAAACGTTAAGTTTTATTTCCCAATATCTTTTCCAGTATTGGTTTGGAGACAAGGGAGGTGATGGAAGAATTGAATGCTCAGTTCTGCAGTCCTGGAATCTTTTTTCTCTTATAACTTTATGGCATACCATTTGAACTATAGGGGAGTATTAAAACTAAAAATAAAAAATTTCCATTGATTTACACTTTTAGTTCTCCTCTATACTGCAAGTGGTTTGCCACAGAAGACCTCCACTTTTTTTTCGAACATACAGCCCCATTTGCAATGCGTTGCGTTTGGAGACTAGGGGGGTGATAGAAGAATTGAGTGCTCAGTTCTACAGGAAATCCTTCTGTTAGAACGTTACTATTTATCTACCCTGTGAGCACCTTTCAGTCACCATGCAAGTCTCCTATCCGAACTGTTAGGTTATAGTGTGCACAGGGTATTTTTTTCTTTCAAATGGTATGCCCCAGATCTCCTCAACTTTTCTCTTGAACATACAACCCTTTGAGTGTCAGAGGGGTGTACCCTTTTCATTTGTAAATTGTGTTTTCCTTTAAAGGGATAATAAAATCTAGTAGAATAAAAGCTAATATTGTAGCAATTAAAATAATAAACAAAACAATGTTAGTCCTATCTCTCTCAAACCTTTATGAAGATAAAGATGAGCTGTCAAGCTGTCAGCCCGAGATTCTGGTCGCGAGACTAGATGAGGCTCTTCAGCAGAGCCAAAATAACACAATCATGACGCAAATACGTCATTGGAACGGTCTACAAAGTGTGACTGCAAACCTTGCACACTTTGTAGACTGTTCCAGTTAAGTATTTTTGTCCTGATTTTGCTATTTTGGCTCTGCTGAAGAGCCTCCGTCTGGTCCTGGGACCAGGATATCCTGCAACCGGGTTTAGAGAGCACGTCACAGAAGGGGGAGGGAGGAAGGAACTTTATCTTCATATCTCTCAAACCATAAAGGTCTGAGAGATAGGACTATCATCGTTAAGTTTATTATTTTAATGGCTACAGTATTAGATTTTATTTTTACTAGACTTTACTATCCCTTTAAGCCCCATAAGTCTGAACATGTCATTTCTTGGCTGTGCATTGCATACGCCACTGGTTCTTAAAGGGTTAATCACTACATATTACATTCCGGGGGTGGGACAATCCCATTGCTGTTGGCTACCAGGGTCATCAGACAGGTGACACCTGTGTGTTGATGTCAGCTCCTAATGGATGGGGGAAGTGATACAGACATGATGTCCACATTTGCTGACCAATATTTCATTAAGTGTTAATACAGGTCAGAGTAAGCAACAGCTGTGCTGAAGTACACGAAGCGAGCAGTGTCAGCATTAGGATACATGTATACGGGTGTGTGTAAGACACTGAAATGGTTATAACTGGTAAGACCTCAGTTTGGATAGTTTAGTCTGCATTGTAGGACAGGAAAGCCCTTTAGTAATGGAACACTAACACCTCTGAATAGCAAATCCCACTCGCCTTTAGTTTGAGGAGAAAATACTACTATCGGTCACCTCTGCTTGGATTGCGTCTCAAAAAATCTTACCCCTTTCAGTGCCAGAGGGGAACACAACACAACCCAAAAGAGTTAAATTAGTACTGGTTATTGTGTCCTCAGAAGTGGACATGATTTCTTGTTGGTAGACTGCATCACCCCAAACTCCTCCCACAGAAGTCTTAAACCCCTTTTAGTAACAGAGGGGTATGCAATGCATTGCATACCCCTCTGATACTCAAAGGTTTAAAACAGGTGGAAGACTTTAGTGGGAGGAGTTGTGGATCCTAAGCTGGCAAGACCTCAACATTAAAATGGGACATGTATGAAATATGCCTATTTAAGTGCTGCACTGAATTCAAAGCCACACTGCCATATGCATTTTTCATGTCCCCACTTAAAGGTGCGGTCAGCCTATCCTGCAGTTCAGCAACAAAAAATTGTAGATGCCTTCATTGCCAGATGTCCTGCACGTGTTATCCAACTTGAATTTATTTTGGGCAAAGAAAACATGAAAAATGAATTCATAGTCCTCATTAGAATTTCCCTCCCAGATTAAGATAAGTGGGGGTTATTATTCCTTTATGTGACCTGGAGACGGCCATATTTAAATGAATCACTGATGGAAAGAGGCGGAGTGTTGACAGGGATCTAATCTCTCTGTTGCCTTGGGTATTTATGAATTTTTTAAATATTTTATTGGCTGGCTTGTGCAGGATAATGTGCCGGGAGTCATTCTAAGTAGGACTTCATATATAGAGAAAAAAATTGGTGCACTTATGGGCCTGCTTTAAAGTCTGATAAATATGTGAACAGCAAACACTTAGGGAGCATATTGCTTGATGAATGTTCTATTTGTAACATTGGATCAGAGGTGAACATAAAACAATTTAGAGCTAGACAAATTTTAGGAGCCGGTGAAGGAATGCATATACATAGATGTATATAGACCATCCCTAAATTTAAGAGTCAGTGTGGAAATTTTCAAAGCCCAGGCTCCCAGACTTTTCTTCCATGTGTTTAATAATCAGGGAGTTCCTTCCTCTCTAAATTTGTGTTTTTAATCAATACTAAAGATCCTGGTAGTTGATCATAGTAATTAAAAAAAAAAAAAAAAAAAAGCAATTTTTTTTTCCTTAAAACAGTTTCCCTGCCCCGTTCCCTCACCATGGTACACATTTGTATATAAATAACTCATTTTCTTTTGATTTTCTAATTAGCTGTGACTTTTTGATCAGTATCTTCAGTCGCTGTCAGCAAGGAAACGTTACCAACACTACTGAGGAGTCCGCAGTCCTTGAGTACCGATCGCTGAGTTGGTCTTTATATCTCAATGATAAACCATAAAAATAAGGTATTAGTGTTAAAATGCCAAAAGTCTAGCTCGAGTTTGCTGCTGACTGCCTCAAGTAGAGTTTTTAACCATTTGAGTGCCAAAGATTTATCCCAAAGCATTGCAATGCATTGAATACCTCTGGAACAATAAAGACAAAGGCAGATAGACTGCAAGCCATGTAACACATGGCAAAGCTTTTGGGAAAGTTCAGGAAATATCAGCACCGATGACCAGGCCTGCAGGATATTCAGCAAAAAAGCCAAGTGTTTTAGGTTGTTTTTGTGTACATAAGCAAAAATCTTTAATTTAGGGTTGCCACCTAGCTGGAAAAAACTTGACTTCCTGTCAGTGTTAACCCTTTGAGTGCCAGAGAGGTACGCAACGCATTGCTCTGCAATGTGTTTCGTACCTCTCTGACACTCAGTGTTAAGTCGGTGCCCTCAGATAAAAGGCTGATGTTTGCTTCTTCTTAAAGAAGTGGAGACTCGACTGAATGGTTTAAACTCTCTGAATGCCACAGGGGTACAAAGCACATTGCAGATCAATGCGTTGTGCCCCACTTTGGCAATCAAAGGGTTTTAATTAGTGTGTGTGTGTGTGTTTATATGTGGTGCTTGTAAGCTGTGAAAGAATGTCTGTGTATCTTGCATATTTGTATAAGTAAATTTAGTGTGTTTTGCTTATTTATAAGGCATGGAAATCCAGTCATGTATTTTGTGTAGGTTTGTTTATGGGATTTATATTTTTCTAGTACAAAACAAGACCTGTTGGAAATCAAGAAAATATGAATTTGAGCTGGATAAACACTTGCATGAAATATCTTTTATATATAACTTCCGTGTCATGTTTTTCTTGTGCCAAGCATGGCACACTGATAATATAAACAAAAGGGTTAAACGTCTTAAGCGCCAAAGAGGTATCCAACTAACAAAGCAATGCATTGGATACCTCTCTGGCACTCAAAAGGTTAAGTTTTTGTGTATGCCTGCTGTAAGCCATCTAAATGAACCATCCCTTGTATATTATAACTGAAACCCTAAACAGGAACTATAATGAGGAAAAGGGTGAAATGGAACAGAAAAGTACAAAAAGTTTAGAGGAAGGGACAAGATTCTGGAATATAAAATCTAACGTTGCAAAATGCTAAATAATAATCATATACACAAAAACTCAATTGAGGATTACAGACTAAATAGTACTGTGCTGACAATACCAGAGCAAGGGACTTGAGAGTAGTTCTGATGAAATCAGAAGAAGGAAAGCATCACCACAAAGCTGTGGGAAATGCTAGCAGGATACTTGGTTGTGTGTTTGAAGAGGCTTTCTTGGAAGAGAGGGGTTTTATTGCCCCTTTACAGATGACTAGTTAGACCTCACCAGGAGTACAGTTCTAGAGAAAACAATGTCGGAATTTTTAATCTGTGAATGGCTCAATAATCAAGGATTTGAAGGATTTCTATGTGCTTTAACCTGTTCTGCATTGGCCGTAATGTATCTAGCCATCTCTCATTTTATCAGAGTTGGCCTGATTGATCTGCAAATGGCATCTTCAAACTGGTCGATCACATTATAATCAGTAGGGGCAAATACAGTAATATATATATATATATATATATATATATATATATATATATATATATATATATATACACACCATACATGTATGTCTAAAATTGCTTGAATGGAGGCACTTAAGACAGATTTCACTACATTTCTCTACAGTGCAAATGCAAGACAGGGAAATATGATCATTATGAATTCCTGAAAGTATCCATCAGTGATCGAGGCTAAGAGCAATGTATTTGATATTCTGCTTTTCCTTCCAGTTTTAGCCCATATCTCCTGGAGGACATATATCATTTAGAGCAGGGGTGGCCAACTGCAGTCCTCCACTGCTACCAACAGTGCATTTTTTTGAGAGGCCTTGGCTTGAGCACAGATTAACCAGTCAGTGGCTTAAAGGGATAGTAATACTTCGTTTTAACTTTATTTTATTTTGTAGGCATTAAAAAAACATGAAGAATGATATAAGTCTTATCTCTCAATCCTTTATGGTTTAAGAGATATTCACAAGCAGTCTCCCCCTCCCGCCCCTTTTTCCTAGTGTAAGCCATCTCTTCTCAGATGTGAATCTGGTTGTAAGACCAGACAGATAACAGAAGTGGACAATCTTCTTTGTATGAAAAGAGTGAAAGCCCTTCCCCCCTTGACAAGTTTTTCAGCTTTTTCCTTTATCTTAATTGAAGATTGTCCCTCTCTGCAGTCTGCCTGGGCACTTCCCTTCTGATCCGGCTGAACAGTGGGGGGATACTTTGCTTGTGAATATCTCTTAAACCGTAAAGGTTTGAGAGATAAGACTTATATCGTTCTTCATGTTTTTTTTAATGCCTACAAAAAAAAATAAAGATAAAACGAAGTATTACTATCACTTTAATCTCTTTAATAAATCCACCTGTTTCCTAGCAGGGATATCCTGAAAACACGCACTTGAGGACCAGGGATGGCTACCTCTGATTTAAGGACATTTAATGAACTTACTTCAATGACATTTAATGAACAGCTACTAAAGTGGCACACGGTCTAAATAACAAAACATATCCATCAAGACTCCGGGAATCTAATGAAACTGATTTGCTAAGAACGGTAGAAATTCATCCTATTACACTATAGGAGACCAATATTAATTCCCAAATTTCCCATTGATTTAAATAGTGCTTTTAGCAGCTTCATTCCTAGAGAGGTCTCCAATTCATTGAGAAGGAAGGTATTGGAGATCTCTGTAGCATTTAAGGGGTTAAAGGCCCCATTTAAATTAATAAAAATTTCTATTTCTCCGCTATGGTGCAGTTGGTTAACTCCAGTTCTTCTTAGTACATCAGATTCAATATTAAACTTGGAGAATAGAAGAGTGGGTTGATGTGATTTAAAACCTTCAAATATATTAAGGGATTTAATGACATTAAGGTGGGAAGCATTTTTCAAAAGACTATTGAAATGAGAAAATAGCCTAAACTACAGTAGTAGGTTTTTTTTTTTGTTTTTTTTTATGAACCTATATAATATAATATAGGGCTTTTCTTGCTGAATAAAAGAAGGGTATTCCTAAAGCTGTGATTTTTGTTTTATTCAAAAGTTATGGCTCTTGAAATTGTCAGGGAGTGAGTGACCGCACGATTACTTCCTAGAAGTTAAAACAACCAGGAAGTGAGTCAGCAGTTTGTCACATTGTATGGAGAACTCTTTGTTGGTGACTTGCCTCGCTCATAGAATGCAACATAATAACTAATTTAAATCTGACCACTGAAGGGTACACACTGTACAAAAAAGTAATTTGAACTGTAATAACTCTGAAAAGATGAATTCTCTAGCAGTGGGTATACTATTGTTTTACTCAGCAGGCAAAGCCCAAGATAATGGGTTGCACACCCCTCTGGTTTTTAAAGGTTTAAAAAAGGCAATAGATGCAGAGAACTTGTGTAACCCTCTGGCACTGAAAGGGTTAACTTAACACATTGCAGAGCAATGCTTTGCATACCCCTCTGGCACTCAAAGTGTTACAACCTCTTGGGATCTATGATAGGGTGACCAGACCTCACCTTTAACTAGGGACACATATGAAAAATGCATACTGCAGGGCTGCTTTGATTTCAGTGCATCCTGAAATATGCCTGTTTTCTATGTGTCCCCAGTTAAAGGTGAGATCTGGTCAGCCTAATCTATGAGGCTGGAGGAAAATATTTAGGTTAATAGCCAGGTAGACTTTTTGGGAGCCAATATAGTGGGTACATTTATAGAGACAGATATAAAAGACCTCTGTAATTTAGGAGCCGGAAGAAAAAAATTGTGAGCCCGGTCTCCTAGGATAGATAAGTGGCTGTTGCAAGGATTCAGTATTTTTTGAGGGTTTTTAAATAAGGGAACCAGGATGGGCAAGTTGGCTAATATCTGATATCAGAACCTACATTTCTAGCTTCCCCAACTGTCTTATCCTGAAACGTACCAAATACACACTCAAAGAAATCTATTGGAGTATAAACAAAGTTAATATTTATTCAAATATAAGAGTTAATAGCCAGTCACTAAAACACACACACACGGTAAGTACATAGAAGATTGCACCTGACTAAAAGCAAATGTAAACAAGCAGATTGATGAAAGGCATCCTGCACTTTTAATACACGTATAAAAGTCTTAACTGCATAGAGAATAGTAGAAATACCCCTTTAAAGGGACTGTAATGTCCCATAAAAACTTTATACTTTTGTAGAGCTCAAGAAAGTAAGAAGAATGTTGCAAACCCTATCTCTCAAACCACTATGGTTTGAGAGATATTTGCACTGAAAGTTCGTCCTTCTCTCTCTTTCTGCTGAAGTCGGCGTCTAGTTGACAGCAGGAGATTCCGGTCTGGGGACCAGTCAGTGGCTCTGCAGCAGAGCTGAAAACGCGGTATTGCAAAATAATTACTTCACTGGAAATGTCTACAAAGTGTGCTTGCAAACTAGGCACGCTTTGTAGACATTTCCAGTGAAGTAATTATTTTGTAATACTGCGATTTCGGCTCTGCTGCAGTGCCTCCTCGAGTTGTACGACTCTAATCTCCTGCTGTCAGCTTTACACCTGACATAAGGAGAAAGGGAGAGAGGGGCGAACTTTCAGTGCCTGTATCTCTCAAACCATAGCGGTTTGAGAGAGAGTTTGCACCATTCTTCTTCTTTTCTTCAGCTCTCTAACAGTATAAAAAGTTTTCATGGTACATTACTGTCCCTTTAATATACTGCCCACAGTCTTAAAGCTGTATGGAAGGCCCTATGTTCAAAGGAAAACTGAATTATGGGGCAAACCAACTGTACAATAAGGGAGGATAGAAACTCACTGATTTAAATATTTTAACCCTCTGAATGCCAGTGGTACCACTTTGGCACTCAAGAGTTAACACATTAAATTGTCGAAGTTTTCAGCGCTTTGCCCAGCAATGCTTGAACACTTCCAAACCATTGAAAAGGTTAAACTTCCTGTTTAAAGTGGTACAGTCATGCATATAAAAGTGCCCCCAATTCATTTTTACAATATCCTAAGCGTAACAGTACTTTTATTAGCCTTATTAAGTCCGACATTTAGAAATCTAACGTCTTCGGACACTCACTGGCAGACAGCAGTGCAGACATCTTGCCGAAGAGGCATCTGTGCGCTTGCGTTGTCCGTCCCTGTCTCCTCAGTGATTGGCAAGGGGGAGTTGGACGGACAGCGCAGGCGCATAGATGCCTCTACTGCAAGATGCCTGCTGGTCAGCCTCCGAAGAACTTGGCTTTCTAAATAATACCAGAGTTAATAAGGATAATAAAAGGATTGCTATGCTTAATGCTATGGTAGAAATTAATTGAGGGGGACTTTTATATGCATTAGTTACTCTCTTAAACCTTTGAGTGCCTGAGGGGTGTTCAACGGCTTGCAGAGCACCCCTCAGGCACTCAGAGGGTAAAGCCATGCATTAGCAGTGCATCTGCAATGAAGAGTAGACATACACCTGTCCTTTAATGGAGTCTTCATCTCACAAGGACACTACACAAACCAAGCTAACCAAGAAGCAGATCCACCAGCATACATCTGCTGAAATGCAAGCAGTCTAGCTGTGTAATAGGCATCTTATACAGCAGTGGCTGAAAAGGTGTGGCCCTCCAGCTGTTGTTGGACTACAATTCCCATCTGCGGCTGATGTTGTAGTCCAGCAAACCGCTGGGTAGTGTCATCTTTCCCATCCCTGATTTACAGCGCCTTACTATGGCTGTCTATCCCCTTGGATGCTGTAAATGCTTTCCATTGGTTAAAGTGGCGGTAACACTAGTGTGACCAGATTTCCTTTCTGTCACTCAGGGACACTGTCAAGACACGAGTGACAGAGTACCCTTTGTTTGCCAGTGGGGTATTCCTCTCTGGCACTCAGAGTTAACACCTTAAAGACCAGAGTAGAGAACAACATATTGTGAATCATTGGTAACTTTTAATTGTGGTCTGGTCCCGAATAACTTTTTCTTTAGACATAAAGCCCTTTGTGGGGTTTGGTTAGGAGATGTTAGTGTATCTGTAAGCACCTAATTGGTGATTAGCCACCATTAGTAAAGATCAGAGACTCGCATCTTTCTGGAGCTCCCATCATAAGTATCTGCTAATTGCAAAACAGGCCTCCATCTGCAGTAATCCCTAAAGTACACACTTTACTGTGACAATTACAGTAATGTAGACATGACGTTTCCATGTAAACACAGCATGGACCCGTACTTGTAAACGTTAGTGTTATGGCTTAACCTTTTGAATGCCAGAGGGCTATCCATCACATTGCAAAGCAATGTGGTAGATACTGCTTGGGCAATCAAAGGGTTAAAATAGATAATATCATCAAAACCACAGTCAGAACATTTGTTAGCCATCCATGATATAGGCTTTTTAACCCCTTAACCTGATCCAGTGCGGTGTGACGGTCCCAGCACATCAAAGGTCCTTAACCCTTCGAGTGCTTTGCAATGCATTCCGTACCCCTCTGGCACTCAAAGGGTTAAGTGGTTAAAGTGGATCTCTCAAATCTTTACAAGTAATGCTCATTAGTTAGAACGTTTAGCAAATAAGTTTAAAATGTTGTTAATTTTTTTTTTTTTTAAGAAAACATTATTTGCACAAAAATTAAGGTATAAAGAGTGCCCAGCACCCTACTTCCGGCTTGCCTCTCTGCCTGGGTAGTGAATACTGGGAAGTGGGACAGGAGCAGAGGCAGAGCAGCAAGCCGGAAGTAGGGTGCTGGGCACTTTTTAAACCTTGATTTTTGTGCAAATAATGTTTTCATAAAAAAAAAAAATTACATTTTCTCTGTTGTCCAATACAGGTTACTGGTAACTTTGGGTAGGCGATCAGCCTCTTTAATAGGCAGGAACAATTCTGAGAAGTGACTACTGGGTGGAGCCTACCTCCTCTCCTTAGCTTGCAGCTAGCCAATCCCCAACCAGTAAGATTTGTTCCTTGGTCAAGACACAAGTAAGAGAACAGTTCTGCTATAGTTTTAGCTTTTTTATTATTTTCTGTTAGATATGGAATACCACCATTAGGCGGATTACCATCACTGACAATTCCCATCACCCAAATGCTCAGTTTACCAGGTGCTTTTGTGGACCTAAGCCCTGGGGGGAAAATCTTGGCTGCAAGTTCTTTCCCCAGGAGTCGCCCACTGAGGCTTCTTCTTGATATATGGTAATCTGAAGACAGAAGATCTGCTGAAAAAGGTGAGCACCCTTTGACTGCTGAGGTCCACATGTCCCATGCTTCCCGTCTGCACATGGGTCTCATTTGTAGTTCCTATTACATACTCATGCACTCATTGGGTTTATTCTGTATGTCTGTGAGGTGTTTGAAGCAAGTTTCTGTGGTAACTTAACAGTTTTGTTTCTGGTTAGCACCTTTTTGGAGGGTCTTTGGGCACTTTCCCTACTGGGACCAGTGTTTGTTGGGTCTACTCTTTGATTCTAGTGGGCTTTTGAGTTGTTTTTCGTTTGTTATTCACCCGCGCGCATTTACCGCATAGATGCCATTACTCCATTCACTTCTATGGGACTTTACAGTTTGGGACATATCTCTACAACCGTTCCACGTAGTGAGGTCAGAGATGGCTCATTTTGTGGGTTTACCCTTGCTCTGTTATCCGGTCAACATTCTGGGCATGTTGGGGACTTTAGGGGGCTTCGGGCACTGTTGGGTACTCCGTTAGCCAAACTACGTTTCCCATGAGCCCCCTCTTTGCACGCTCGTTTCCGATTGGCTCCCGTAGCGGCAGCCGCGGCAGTCCTACGCAGGGCTTGGACTGTCTTTCTCTCCTCCGCAGTTTAACCCTTCGCCTACCAGATAAGTCTTATTTAGCATTTCTAGGGTGCATTTATCATATACACTATTTTGTGGGTGTTTTGATACTTTGACCGCTTGACTCTGAGAGAATGTCTTCTCCGTTAGACCTTGGGGCTAAACTTAAGACTAAGGATACTGGGGTGTCTGTGTCCCCCATTGCTCATTGCTCCTAATGTCACTCAGGGCTACCTAGAGAATAGTCAGGACATGTTTGCCCAACATGCGCTGCTGTCCCTGAATCTCCTGCAGGGGCCTCCAGCCATGCACTAGAGCCAGTATGGATGCAAGAGTTTAAGGCTACTACTAGGGACCTTCGGTCCACCTTACAACTCCTTCCATCCACTTTACAGGGGGTCTTCCACTCGTGGCAGACCCTCGCCCCTATCAGATCTTCCCTGCCTAAACTGCTGTGTGTAACTGATGTGTCTAACTCCTTTGAGGAGGAATTGATGGTGGACTCTGATGATGATGATGACTGCTCAGCTGTTCCTTCATCTCAGTTTTTTGGGGACCCTTTTGAGGCGGACCCCATTCCCTTGGCTGAGGGCCTGATCAGGGCTGTGCTGACCACCCTGAACATTCCTTTGGTGCAGGAGGTGTCTTCTGACCCATCTGAGCCTGTTAGGCCCCATGCTTGTGTTCCACCTAACCCCACTCTTGACCGCTTTGTGTCAGAGGAGTGGAAATTTCCAAACAAGAAACCTTGTGTGTCTAGAAAGTTTGCTAAACTTTACCCGTTCTCTGAAACTGCCCCTCACGCAGTGGGCTCATCCCCTCCAAGGTGGATGACCCAGTTTCTAGGCTTTCTAAGTCCACTGCTATGCCGGTGGCTGATGCCTCTGCTCTCAAAGACTGAACTGACAAAAAGCTTGAGACCTCTCTCAAGGCCATTTTTGCGACGGCAGACTCTGCCCTCCACCCTGCATACCGCATGGGGACCCCTGATTCTGATTCAGGAAAAAAATGGCCGGGCTGGGGTTAAAGACAAAGTTATCGTCAGTTGTTTAAAGGGATAGTAATGTTTAATTTTAAGTTTCTTTAATAATGTAGTCATTAAAAAAATTTAATCGATGTAAGGCTTATCTCTCATATGGTTTGATAGAGATAACTGGCTAAAGATTCCTTCTCAAGGCTGTTTGACAAGTCTACCATCTAGCTGACAGCAGGAGATTCCGGTCCCAGGACCGGCCGACAGCTCTTCAGCAGAGCCAAAATTGCTCTGTTTAGAAATAAATACTTCACTGGAACGGTCTACAAAGTGTGCCTGGTTTGCAAGCACACTTTGTAGACTGTAGACTGTTCCAATGAAGTATTTATTTCTAAATAGAGCGATTTTGGCTCTGCTGACGAGCCCCCGTCTGGTCAGATGACCAGAATCTGCTGCTGTCATCTAGAGCGCTGTCTTCTCTGAAACAGCCTGGAGGGGGGAACTTAAGCCAGTTATGTCTTTCAAACCATATGAGAGATAAGACTTATATCGATGAAATTCTTGTTTTAATGACTACAATATTAAAGAAACTTAAAATTAAACATTACTATCCCATTAAAGTTACGTTACATTGAGGTTCTCATTTTTAAAAAAACATATTACTATTACCCCCTCCTGTCTGCTAATATTACTTTTTAGCCCTTAAAGGGATAGTAATACTTCGTTTTTATCTTTATTTTATTTTGTAGGCATTAAAAAAACATAAAGAACGATATAAGTCTTATCTTTCAATTATTTATGGTTTGAGAGATATTCACAAGCAAAGTTTCCCCTCCCGTCCCTTTTTACCTAGTGTAAGCCATCTCTTCTCAGATGTGGAATCCAGTCCATAGACCAGACAGATAACAGAAGGGGACAATCTTCTTCCTATGAGAACAATGAAAGCCCTTCCCCCCTAGACAAGTTTTCCAGGTTTTTTTTCCCTTATCTTAATTGAAGATTGTCCCTCTCTGCAATCTACCTGGGCACCTCCCTTCTGCTCTGGCTGAGCATTGTTACATCAGTAGAAGGGGCAGGAGGGGGATATTTTGTCATTGAATTACTCTTGAACTACAACTCTGACAGAACTGAAATAACACTCTCCAAAGTCCAAATACTATAATGATTAATTAGAGCTTCTTTTATTATGAAACATTACTATCCCTTTAAAGACCAGAGGGGTGCATTAAAGGACTAAACTGTCTTCTCAAAGTTTAGACCCTTTTTATTCTGTCAGAAAAATATGGCGGGAATTAGACAAACAAATGCTGACTGGAAGATTATCATCATAATTTTCATTTCTTGAATACTTTACAATATGAGGTAGATTAGGCAAAACTTTTTTTTTTTTTGCAATGCGTTGCATACCCCTCTGCCACTCAGAGGGTTAAATACAGGTTTTTTTCCCCAATGATAACAGAATTTAATGCAATAAATTGTCTGAGAATTGACAGACTATGGAGCAAGAACGTTTCAGACTCATCCCATAGATTTCAGGACCTTTAACTCCCTGAATGCTGGAGCAATGTGTTGGAGACCTCTCTAGCATTCATTGGGGTCAAAAGACAAATTTTAGTTAACTGGAATTTTTTTGTACCCTAAATTTACAGTTGGTTTGCTGAATGAATCCATGTTTATTTGTGCATGTTTTCTATTATTTAGATTATAAGTTCTTTGGATCAGGTTATTACTTTAGATAACTAACATGCTGATTGAACCCATTAAGCTATACTCTAATTCCTACCCCCCCCCCCCCCCCAACCAGCCAATGGCTAGTCCAAGATGATGGAAGTGCTCGTCCCCAACAGATGAAAGTCCAACAATTGACCTACCCACTGCTATAACTCAATAACAGTACCAAAGCAATTGGAGCTAGCAAACTTGACAGACCGTATAAAGCCAAATCTAATCATTTTCAATGGAATTGTCAGAGATCAACCACTCCTTTCCTTGTGTGTGCTTGTGAAAATGCTATATCAGGGCCTATTGTAGTCCTGTAGCAGCTGGAGGTCCTCATGTTGCACAGCCATGTGCTAGATTATGAACAGAGATTGTCCAGAGGCAATCACTCTATGATTCTATTCAGAGCACACACGTTACATTCATTCTGTTTAGTGCTGCATCAGGATTTTCCTTCAGCTAGTGCCAAATTGAGGGTGATTTATACCAAACTAACCAGGCCTCCCCTTTTAAAGCAGGACACTTACGAAACATGCATAAAAATTCGCAAGCATTCCTCTTTAGGAGGGATATTATGTCTTTGAGAAACACATCCTTCTGTCTCTTTCCTACCCTGGTGTCCCTCCTTACAAGAGATCAGAATGTGTACTGTATAGTTTGTTTGTCCAAGAAATGTTTCTAAATTAGTTTGTCTAAATCCTTTATTCAGATAAGTATAGAGCTCTCAATAGGTCATAAAGTAACCTAAAAATTCTTGGTAATGCCCCAACCACCAGCTACATCCTTAGCAACACCACCTAAAACAAAAACAACCTAAAAGAAATGCCCCCTTTTGGACATTTGGAATGTTTAGGGGTATGCAAATGAAAACTGCAGAGTTGCTGAGTCTAGGGGTAGGCGATGTTAGGCCCTCCAGCTGCTGGCAGGCCATTGGCTGGTTGGGAGTTGTAGTCTGGTTGCAGCTGCAGAGCCTCACAATTCTCAGCCCTGCTCTAGTTCCTCTTTAGCTCTAGTGCATAATATCTCCATAAGCTTCTTACATTAAAAGGAAAGTGTGGTTATCTTATTTATGCCTGGAATTTGAACGGCAGTCCAAGAGTTGGTTTCTGTGTTTCTGCCTAGTATAACATTGCATCCTATTGACCCCCACTGGATATTGAATTGAAAGGTTCCACAAGTGATGCACTTTACATTACTTCCATGTTTTTACACTTAATAGAAGTTCCAGCTCTTGCTGGTTGGCAACACTGCCCATATTCCTAACTGCCCATTACATAAATGAGACATCAAGCCTCAAAAGTTCATTGTTTCTGAAGCTGTAAAATCTCACGTAGTGTAACAGATACCCAAGTCCGCGGATGGACTCAGGCCGTCGTGCCGGATTTCTCCTTCTCAGGGTCAGCTACAAACAGGCAGCTCCACCGGTTACTCAGGCAGCCTTCCTTCCTAGGATGGGGGTCAATAGGAGACCCTTGATACCATCCAGCAATAATGTCACAGGACGCAGTTCAGGATCAAGAAGAATACACTTTATTTGGCAAACTTCAGCTCTTTTTATGTACAGTTAACCACATTACTATAACTTAATCAAACACAACATACAAAGCATGTACTCAGTGATACAATGGGGCAGACATAATCTCATTAGGGGAACAAAGGGTTGGAGACCTGGGAACTTTGTACACAATAGGCTGTCAGTTTCATACAATGGGCCGGGGTTCAGTGATTAACAATGGGGCTACAACTTGGTGGTGCCTGGGAGTTAAGCCGCTTCGGGTCCTCAGCCAATGGGCGATCGAGCTACCAAGTCTCAGCAGCCAATCCCGTGACTGCAGACATTTTCCCATGTTATGTGAAAGGGGACCCTTTAAACGTGTCCCAGAGTTGGCGGCCAATCAGAAAATGGCCGACATTTCCATTATAGTTCTATGGGATAGTTCTATGGGCTTTTTAGTCCAACAGCCGATAGGAGAAGGGCCGACGTTTCTCCATGTTACTGCAATGGCGGCCCTTTAACTCCTATCCTCCAATCAGGCTGCTGCCGATGGCTGGAAGCCCCAATGGATCCTTTAGTGTGCAAATCCTTATGAATTCATCTCTTCTTAAGGGAACAGATTTTTCACGTTGTAGTCAAAACATACATCAAGTAACGGGTTATGGCCCGTTGCAACGTATAATACAGTTTTGCCCCTTTCTCACCTTATGTGAAGTGGGGGTTGCGTACTATACATATACATGAGGAAAAAAAAAATTATATATATCTTCATGTCTGCTCCACTTCAATAAGCGCCCACCTCCCCATTAGTCAACTCATCCCCTGCGTAGGCATCGGGGACATCTGCTATGTTATTTCAAGATAATGGTAGTGCCCTTTGAGGACCTGAAGTTCATCCCAGGGCACTGCTGTAGCTTCAGTGCACAGAAGTCTATGCACTGGATCTATACAAGGGCCTTCAGGTCTTAAAGGGCACTAGCATTATCTTGAATTAACACAGGTCCTCATAGGGGGATGAAGCGGGTGACAAATGCAAGCATCCCACCCAATGGTCAGATGTCCCATATGTCTCCGGAGGGGGAGAGTAGAGGAAGGAGAAGGTTGGAGCATTTGAGGTGGGTGGAGGAAGAGAAGCAGACAAACTCCTAAACCCACCAATTCAATCTCTCAACCTCAGCGATCATGGACCTTATGACTCTAACCCTGAGAATACCATCAAATCTATCCCTAACAATCCTAATATGCACAACCCTGAAGCTTATAACCCTATCAACTTTAACCCTTACACACCTATCACTAATAATGGTAACAACCCTAACCCCCAAAAAGTCTAACCATCACAAACCCACTAAAAATCCTCAGTTTGTCCACTAAATGCCATCAACCACTTCCGTCCTTTTCTCCAGGATCAATATGGTAATAAATACCTCTCTGAAGTAAACCACTGTCCTTGGGTGATGTGTGCCCAAGTCCCAGTGTTTGATTCTCTGATCTATTACCATCTTCTTCACATCTGTGCAGTCTTCACTGAGTTCTTTTATGTTCCTTCAGGCATTCCTCTTGGGTCCATTCCATTTGGATTTGATCCATTATTACATTATGCATTTATAATGTGGCTTCTGACCACATCAAGGCCAGCAATTCTGAGATGATCATGGTGGAATGTTCAGCTGCTGCTACTTATTTTAAGGCATACGAGTCCTTCTCTTGAGTCAAACAAGGATACTCCCACTGCTGGGAAATTGCATCTTTTAATAGTAATTACAGTCCCCCCCCCCCTCCTTAACAGTGCCCTCTAGTGGTCAGATTTCAATTTAGTAATTCTGTTGCATTCTGTGTGAGAGCTGAGTCACTGACAAACAGTTGTCCATAGAATGTGGTAGAAACTGCTGACTCGCTTCCTGACAGTTTAATCTTTTAGAAAGTAATCGTGCTTAGAAAGTAATCGTGCTTTTACACCCTGGTGGTTCAAACTGATAGAACATTTTAACCCTTTGAGTGCCAGAGGGGTACGCAACACATTGCTCTGCAATGCATTGCGTACCCCTCTGGCACTCAAAGGGTTAATGAAACAGTGGGTGTACCTTTGATTTGCCTATATATATGTGTTGGATACACCTCTGGCACGCAAAGGTTTAAATGGGTCTCCCCCTCAAAGCTAGAACTGGACACCTCTCTAGCATAGAGGTTTAAAATTGTTGTTTAAATTACTGGGAATTTTTATTTGTCTCGTATGGTGTGGGTTACTTGCTTTTGAATTGCTTAACTTTGTCTCTGTGCACAGCCCCCCTGACTCATCCCATATACCAGTACTGTGTGGAACTAAAGACCTTATACACAAAGCAAAGCATAAGCAATTCTGTAGCAAACCAATGGTGGGGATATGGACAATCTCAAAACGCCCATTGATTGATTTAAATGGAGCTAATAACCCCTTGAATGTTAGGTCTCCAACACATAGCTTTGTAGTGCATTGAAGGCCTCTTTAGAATCTGTTAGAGTTGGGCAACCTGAGACCCTCCAGCTGTTCAGGATGACAATTCGCATTATCTCCAGCCATCCCTGATCTAAAGTTAAAAAGCCCCATTTAAATCAATAGGAATTGTATTTGTCCCTTATGGTGGAATTGGTTTTCTCCAGTTCTTTTTAGTACATTAGTCCTGACTATATGCCAGCATTGTGTGGGAACTAAAACTGCTATCTTAATTAAGACAAAATATCTGTAACTATGTCAGGAATCTAACTAAACCGGTTTCCTTTCCACTCCAGTTCAGATTCCGAGGGAAACTTTGACACACCTGAGGCGGCTACCCCGATCCCATCACCTGTAAAGGATCCAGCCCGAGGTAATGAGCATGCTGTGCAAGACTAATCCTGGGGAAGATCGCAGTACATAGTGGGGAAACTGGGTATCTGTATATATTGATACTGAACATCTCTATATTCTGATAATGAACACTTTCACTGTATAATAGCAATGAGTATATCTATACAGTGGTGCTAAGTATCTATATACACTGGTAATGGTGTAGAGTATCTCTACAGACTGTGCTGCTCTGCATAACTGTATGGAGTATCTCTATGCACTGATGATGATTGTGCTGTTATTTATAATGGTACTGAGTATGTCTATACACTTAAAATGATCAAACTAAATTGTATGATGGTACTGACTAGTTATACAAACTGATAATGAACACAGTGCACTGAATAATTATCTATATACATATAAAAGAGCCTAATTACAGGAGACACACACACAGAGAAGAATGGCTCATTACATGATTTGTCTCCTCAGGAGACACACACACACACACACACCCAGGGGTGGCAGTAAGGAGGAGTTACTGCTCCCATTAGGTGATTCAATGGGGGTGTGATTTTCATAGGACTATCCAGCCTGCCCACCACTATCCAACTGAGGAAAAAAAAAATGTCTGCCACTTGCTCCTACACCACAGACACACACACATGCCCCACTCGCACAGCACCAAATACACACACAAAACCAGAAAGAAATGTGGCTGACACACACACACACACACACACACACACACACACACACACACAGTCACTCCCAGTGGCCTCAGAAGGACCTGTAGTACAGCCACTGAAGGGAAGCTGCAGCACCAGGGGAACAAAATGGCTCTCAAAGGGTTAAGGTATGCCGTAATTGCTGAATTATTTCTTGACTGTCATCATTTGCCATGCAACACAGAGGACAGGCAGCCATCAGGTACACACTTAACCCACTGACTGCCACAGGGCTGTGTATCAAGTTTTCTCTGTCGTCCAATACAGGTTACTGGTAACTTTGGGTAGGCAATCTGCCCCTTTAAGTAGGCAGGAACAAGTCTAGAAATGACTGCAGGGGGTGGAGCTTACCTTCCCTCATTGGCTGCTACTAGCCAACTAGCTCCAGAAAGATTTGTTCCTTGGTGAAGACAATACTAGGCTGAGAACAGTTCTGCTATATTTTTAGAAACTTCAGAAACTTTTTTTTTTTAGAAACTTTTTTATTTTTCTGTTAGATATGGAATACCACCATATGGAATGTTTCATGTATTTTTATTTCTCAGTTCTAACTTTGACAAAATTGAGGCGCGCTTTACCGCTTAGACGCCATTGCTCCATTCACTTCTATGGCACTGTACAGTTTTGGACATATCTCTGCAACAGCTCAACCTACCGACTTCAGAGATGCCTCATTTTAATTGTCTGATCTTGCTCTATCGTCCGGTTCACATTGCAAGTGTGTTGGGGGGCTCAGGGGGCTTTGGGCACTGTTGGGGTACTTTTTCTGTGAAAACTACATTTCCAACGAGCACTTGCTTTGCGCGCTCTTTTCTGATTGGCTCCCGCCGCAGCAGCAATTTTGTGAGCTTTACAGAACGAGTATCCTACTCAGGGCTTGGACTCTCCTTTGCAGTTTAACCCTTCGCCTGCCAGATAAGTGTATTACACATTGTAAATTGGGTGATTAATTATTCTGAACGTTGTTGACACTGTGAGAATGTCTAATCCGTTGGAGCTTGGGGCCAGGCCTAAGACTAAGGAAGCTTGGGGTCTCTGTATCCCTCATTGCACATTGCTCCTCATGTCCTACAGAGTTGCCTAGAGAATTCTCAGGCCATTTATGCCCAGCATGTTCTGATGTCCCTGAGTCTATCCCAGGGACCTCCAGCCATGCATTAGAGCCAGTTTGGGTGCAAGAGTTCAAGGCTGCTACCAGGGACCTCAGGTCTACGTTGCAACTCTTTCCATCCCAGTTACAGGGGGTCTTCTATTCCTGGCAGACCCCCTTCCTCAGTCAGATCTTTATATCTGCAATAAGAGCGCAAAGAAGGCGATCTAAAAGTAGGGTTTATTCTATAAAAATCCAATTGCGCAATATCATAAAAACACGTACAAGATAAAAAAAGGAACAAAAGCTTATCTGTCATATAATGATGCCTCCGGAATAGTGTCAGTCTAATTCGCTTTTCTATATCCCATGGCTCATCAGGGAGGATCCAAGTAGACAACTCAGCGTTCTTGTAGCTTCAGCACTCCTATTGTGCCGGTATATACACACTAGTCACTGGATTCCTCGTCTCTCCCAATAGTCACTATAAGCGTAACAACTAGACTGTGTTGTATCTATATCCAACTCCGGGCATCCACATGAGATTCAGCTTACATATATATATAATACTAACAACAATGTAACAAGTCTTAAAAACAAATTTGCCAACGCGTATCGCGGATACTACTGACCGCTTCGTCAGGGCTTACAGGCTGCCTCGATTCACCCGGTTAAATCATCTCACCTCACATCTGGTCCCGGTGAAACGAGGCAACCCCAAAAACACAACATGATCTTAACTCTTAATTGCCCACTTTCTCTTCTATTATCCACATTTTTTCAATAAACTTTTTTCTAATATTTTCAATCCCTTTATCCATGTATATATACCCCCATAATACATCCTAATAACAAAGCATCCTCTTCTAAATAAATAATTATGACTCTAAAGCTTAAATGATTACTAACCCACCGAGAGCCGCAATGACACAAAAGCACACTGAAAAAACACACTGAAAAAACAGTTTACACAATACCAAACTGGCTCCCAGAGGGTTAAACATTTCTGCTGTATAGACACCTAGCCACGGAACTAGCTGCAGACTCCTAGATATTATTTTAGTTAAATTAATATTCTCAGAACTTATAACGGATGATACCATTGTTATTCACATCAATTTTAGAGTAATACTCAACAATATAACCATCCTTCTACATTTGTTACACTACTATGTTTATAACAAAAGTTATACTTAGATGAATGCTGCCAAATCCAAATCAACATTTAAACCTTCAGGTTGGAGAGTCTTTAATTGATATATCCAGAATGTTTCTCTCTTCCTTAACCTCAATAGCCGATCTCCACCTCTTCTCTCTACTTTAACCTGTTCTATAGCCATTACAGTCATATTTTCCTTCTTACAATCTGAATGCTCCAAAAAATGTTTGGGAACACTATGTGTATCCATTACAATATTAATGTTCCTTAAATGTTCCCCAAATCTAACCCTGAGCTTGCGTTTGGTCCTCCCCACATGTTGTCTGCCACATTGGCAAGTGAGGAGATACACCACAAACTCAGAGTTACAGTTGAGGAATTGTTTCATATGATATTTTTTACCAGTAATGGTTGATTTAAACATCGATTTGGGTTCATTACTTTTAAAGGGATAGTGTGCACACGTGGTGCAACCCTTCCTACCACACTTAAACAATCCCTTACTCCCTCTTAAAAAAAACTTTTTCTTTCTGTCCATTGGCTTCATCTTTTTTGATCTCTAATTTTTTGTGAATGTCACTTGGTGCTACAAGTTGTTTAATATTAATATTACGTCTAAAGGAGATCTTCGGTCTCTCCTCTATTACTGGACCTAAAATCGGATCCTCCTTTAGTATATGCCAATGTTTTCTTAAAACCTTTTCCATCTGATATGCTTTTTGATTATATACTGTGGTAAAAAAAAGGCATCCAGTCCCCATTGTTTTTCTTTTTCTCTTTATATGTTGTCAATGCCCCCCTCGGGATACTTTTCACCTTCATCTCAGCTTCATCTAAGAACTCCCTAGTGTAACCTTTTTCCAAAAACTTGTTTCTCACTATCATGGCCTCATGTTGATAATCTTCCTCTTTTGTACAGTTCCGTTTCACCCTCCGTAGTTGTCCATACGGAATGTTCTTCTTCCATCTCTTATGATGTCCACTATTAAAGTGGAGATATCCATTACTGTCTACAGTTTTCCTATGATTTTTAGTACATACTTTTGAATCTTCTGTGTATAAAATTTGATCTAGAAATTCTATTTTTTCTATATCAGTATGTGAAGTAAAAGACAAATTAAACTCATTGTTATTCATATATTGGTAGAAATCCTGAAGTGTCTGTTCTGAACCTTCCCAAATGATCAAAATATCGTCAATATAGCGCTTATAATAAACGACATTCTCAGCAAAGGGATTATTTTTCCAAATAGCCACAGACTCCCATCTACCCATGTACAGAGTTGCATAGGATGGAGCAAACGCACAACCCATAGCAGTTCCAGTCACCTGCCTGAATATTTGGTCCCGGAACAAAAAATAATTGTGCTCAAGGACAAACAAAACTGCATCAGCCAGGAACTGGACCTGCTTCTCCGGTAACACTCCGTCCTCTTCCAAAAAATACCTGGTGGCTCGTACGCCCTCGTCATGGGGAATGACAGTATATAGGGAGGACACATCACATGTAACCCACCTATATGTTTCTTTCCATACAATATTTTCTAAACTATGAATAACCTGTATAGTATCCCTCAAATAAGAGGGCAACAGCACCACCAGAGGCTGCAAAAACAAATCAATATACCTGGATAGATTGTCAGTCATAGAATTAATACCTGAGACTATTGGACGACCAGGGGGTTGTTTTTGGTCCTTGTGTATCTTGGGGAGATAATAAAAAATAGGTATAGTACTAGATTCATTGTATAAAAAGCCTAATTCTTCCTTAGTTAAAATTTCTTCCTGTTTGGCTTTATCTAGTAAACTTCTTAATTTCCCCAGATATTCCCTTGTAGGGTTATTTTTCAATATCTGGTAAGTATTTATATCAGATAATAATCGACATGCTTCTGATATATAATCGTCAATATCCAAGATACAAACCCCCCCTCCCTTATCTGCTTGTCGTATCACAATATTGTGATCTTCCTTTAAAGATTTCAAAGCTATGTTCTCTCCAAAATCCAAATTGTATCGGGCTACCTTATCTTTTTCACATATTTTATCCATATCCTTCACAACCAATTTTTCAAAAACTTTTAAATATTCCCCTTGTTGTTGTACGGGATAAAAACTAGATCTAACTCGTTTACCACTATGTATGGGAATATATTCACTAGCACTATTACTATCCTTTAACTCCTCTAACCTCCTTAATCCATACTGATCCCCTATCGTTAATTCTTTTTCTTGATCTTGTTTGTTTCTTTCTTTTTTATTTAAAAAGAAGCGTTTTACTGTTAGAGACCTGATATATTTCTTTACATCAATAAATGTATCAAAAGGGTTAGGCTGATGATAAGGGGCGAAGGATAGGCCCTTGATAAGGACTTTAGCTTCCTCCTCCATGATGTCCCTTGAGGATAGGTTGAATATACCCCTATCACTTTGTCCTTTTCCTACTCCTTTCTGAATACCTTGGCTAGATTTCTGCGATTTTCTTCCTCCTCCTCCTCTACATCCCCTTCTGACCTTATAGATCTTTTCAAGCCTTTCTGAATTACTTCCTTCTGTGTTAATTTCAAACGAGGAGGGCAAGACCTGTCCTCCCCTAAAAAAGGTCCCGAACTCTCTGCTTCTTCTCTCACAAATACCTGTTTTTGTTCTTGATCTTGTTTTTCTACCTCCATTCTCGAACTTGTTGGGGTCTCACTGATCACATTATTACTCTCTTCTTTTAGATAGATACTGTTTAAGGAACATTAATATTGGAATGGATACACATAGTGTTCCTAAACATTTTTTGGAGCATTCAGATTGTAAGAAGGAAAATATGACTGTAATGGCTATAGAACAGGTTAAAGTAGAGAGAAGAGGTGGAGATCGGCTATTGAGGTTAATGAAGAGAGAAACATTCTGGATATATCAATTAAAGACTCTCCAACCTGAAGGTTTAAATGTTGATTTGGATTTGGCAGCATTCATCTAAGTATAACTTTTGTTATAAACATAGTAGTGTAACAAATGTAGAAGGATGGTTATATTGTTGAGTATTACTCTAAAATTGATGTAAGTGAATAACAATGGTATCATCCGTTATAAGTTCTGAGAATATTAATTTAACTAAAATAATATCTAGGAGTCTGCAGCTAGTTCCGTGGCTAGGTGTCTATACAGCAGAAATGTTTAACCCTCTGGGAGCCGGTTTGGTATTGTGTACACTGTTTTTTCAGTGTGTTTTTTCAGTGTGCTTTTGTGTCATTGCGGCTCTCGGTGGGTTAGTAATCATTTAAGCTTTAGAGTCATAATTATTTATTTAGAAGAGGATGCTTTGTTATTAGGATGTATTATGGGGGTATATATACATGGATAAAGGGATTGAAAATATTAGAAAAAAGTTTATTGAAAAAGTGTGGATAATAGAAGAGAAAGTGGGCAATTAAGAGTTAAGATCATGTTGTGTTTTTGGGGTTGCCTCGTTTCACCGGGACCGGATGTGAGGTGAGATGATTTAACCGGGTGAATCGAGGCAGCCTGTAAGCCCTGACGAAGCGGTCAGTAGTATCCGCGATACGCTTTGGCAGATTTGTTTTTAAGACTTGTTACATTGTTGTTAGTATTATATACGTAAGCTGAATCTCTCATGTGGATGCCCGGAGTTGGATATAGATACAACACAGTCTAGTTGTTACGCTTATAGTGACTATTGGGAGAGACGAGGAATCCAGTGACTAGTGTGTATATACCACCGGCACAATAGGAGTGCTGAAGCTACAAGAACGCTGAGTTGTCTACTTGGATCCTCCCTGATGAGCCATGGGATATAGAAAAGCGAATTAGACTGACACTATACCGGAGGCATCATTATATGACAGATAAGCTTTTGTTCCTTTTTTTATCTTGTACGTGTTTTTATGATACTGCGCAATTGGATTTTTATAGAATAAACCCTACTTTTAGATCGCCTTCTTTGCGCTCTTATTGCAGATATACAGATTTTGTGTGTGGTGTGGATGAAAAAGGCCACCTAAGGAGCAGCATGTGGATGATCCAATAGAGGGTGGGAGAGCAGAATCCATGGACTGACATTATAAGAAGTTATATTTATCATCCATTGAAACTGACATTCATCATTATTATATATTTGTTGCAAAAAATTTGGCATTTTTTTTTTGCAGTGTACATTTTATATTTTATATTTTGTATACAATTTTTTTATTGGGGAAGTTACCTTCTTATAGATATAGATATATTTTTGGTGTATTTCTGCCACCATTGTTACTGACTCCCTTCCATAGTCTCTGAGCGCTACTTGGAGTTTGTTTGTATTACTCAGTCAGATCTTGCCTGCCCAAACCGCAAGGAGTACCTGATATTTCAGATTCCTCTGAAGAACTGTTGTGGATTCAGATGTTGAGAAATGTTCTGCTGTGGGCTCCTCTCAATTTTTTGGGGATCCTTTTGAGGTTGATCCAGAACCCTCGGCTGAGGGCCTGATCAGGGCTGTCTTAAACACGCTAAACATTCCCCCAGTTCAGGAGGTTTCCTCAGATCCCTCTGATGTATTCCAGGAGCCTATAAAGCCCCATACTTGTTTTCCACCTAACCCCACTCTGGACCGCCTAGTGGCTGATGAGTGGAAATCTCTGGATAGAGAGCCTTCTGTCTCCAAGAAGTTTGCTAAGCTTTACCCCTTTTCTGAGGTGACGCTTGCTCAATGGGTTCATCCCACTAAGGTGGACACTCCTGTCTCAAGGCTATCTAAGTCTTCTGCCTTACCAGATTCTGATGCCTCCTCTCTGAAGGACTGGACTGACAAGAAGCTTGAGGTTTCCCTGAAGTCCATTTTTGCCACTGCTGGTACTGCCATGCAGCATGGGTTAACCTGGCCATTGGGTCTGGTCTGAACAACTCACCCTAGCTGTACGTCAGGGTGCTCCTTCTTCAGATATGTTGCGGCTTCTTGCCAACATACCTGAGGCCCAGAACTATGTTTTCACTGTCGTCCAATACAGGTCACTGGTACTCTGGGAGGCGTAAGTCCCCTTTAATAGGCAGGAACAACTATGCAAATAATTTGCAAGGGGCGGAGCCTCCCCTCTTACTTAAGCCACCTTCTGGCCAGAGCCACTTTAGATTGATTTGTTCCTGGTGTGCTTCCACACCAGGTAGAGAACATCTATGCATCTTAGTATTTTATTATTTTTTTATTCAAATATGGAATACCACCATTAGGAGGGTGACCATGGCTGTGAATTGCCCTCTTTAAAGTGGCTGGTGCAGCTTCCAGGGATTTTCTGTGGACCTATACCCTGAAGAGGGGACAGCTTGTGTTAAGCAGCTCCCCTGTTGGGGAATTTACCTCTGGTTCTTTCCCTCCCTATCATGGTCACCTGAAGACAGAAGTCGGCAAGGAAGGTGAGTCACCCATTGAGTGCTGAAGGTCCACTTGTCCCCACAGTGTCCCTTTGATGGGCTTGTATTTGGGAGTTTTAATACACTCCAGCACTCATAGGGTGTTTTTATTGCATTATTACTGTTTATGCAATTTCTGTGTTTTTCTCTGAGTTTTGGAGCATTGGGTATTCATTTATTTATGTTTCTCATGTGTTTCATGCTTGTTTGGGCACTTTTTAATGTTTTACTAAACTTTATTAAAAATGGTGTTCCGCGCCTTTAAGCGCGGCTTTTTCCCGCTCAGACGCAAGGGCTCCTTTACTCTCTATGGGAATTCACAGTATGGGACATATCTCTGGAACCGCTTGTCACAGCAACTTCAGAGAGGGCTCATTTTAATTCTAGGCTCCTGCTCTATCATCCGGAATGTGTTATATTTATGTGGGGTGTTCAGGGGGGCTTCGGGCACTGTTTGGGGTACTTGTTGGAAAAAACTACATTTCCCATGAGCGCTTGGTTCGCGCTCGTTTCTGATTGGCTGTCACGACGGCCGCCATTTTGTGGTACTTTTCCTAGGCGAGTACACTACGCAGGGACCGAGCCTTCTCTCTCCTCAACAGATTAACCCTTCGCTGGCCAGATAAGTCCGTTTTTAGAACATTTCTGGGGTGAAACTTTAATCTTAACACTTTTTTCTGGGTGATAGTGTTATTAGTGGGGTATATTGACGCTGTGAGCATGTCTACTTCACTGGAGCTAGGGGCTAGACCCAAGTCTAAGGAGGATGGGGGGTCCGCTACCCCCATGGCGTTTTGCTCCTCTTGCCACATTGGGCTGGATGGCGATAATGTGGGGGATCTATGCCCTAATTGTACTGGTCAAGATAGCAACCCTGGGCTTCCCAGCCACGCTATTGAGCCATCTTGGGTGAGGGAGTTTAAAGCTGCCACTAGGGATCTCAGATCCACGCTTCAACTCTTTCCCTCTCAGGTACAGGGGGCTCTCCAGGTCTGGCAGACCCCCTCTACTATCAGGACCTCCCTGCCTAAGCCACAGGGAGCTCCTGATATCACTGATTCCTCTGATGAAGAACTTTTACAGGATTCTGATGCTGAGGAACGTACTGTTATTGAATCTAACAGGTCCATTGGGGACCCCTATGAGTGTGACCCTGAAGTTTCGGCTGAGGGTCTGATCAGAGCGGTTCTGAATACGCTCAACCTTCCTCTGACTCAGGAATCCACTTATGATCCTACTGATGTTTTTCAGAAAAAGCCATCTAAGCCTGTTGTTTGTTTTCCAACTAACCCTACTCTTGCCCGTCTGGTCTCTGAGGCATGGAAGAATCCTGATAGATCTTCCTCTGTCTCCAAAAAGTTTGCCAAACTTTACCCTTTTCCTGAGGCGGAGCTGGCAAAATGGGTTCATCCTCCCAAAGTGGATGCTCCTGTGTCTAGACTATCCAAATCTACTGCTTTGGCTGTCTCAGATGCCTCTGCCTTGCAGGACTGGACGGATAAGAAACTAGAGCTCTCTCTTAAGTCTATTTTTGCCTCTATTGGCACAGCCATGCGCCCCACTTTTGCTGTGGCATGGGTTAATAGAGCTATTGCGGCCTGGACTGAACGACTGACTGAAGCGGTTCGCCAGGATGCGCCTGTATCTGAACAGTTGCAGCTTCTTGCTAATATCACTGAAGCTCAGAACTATGTTGCTGATGCTGCTTTTAATGCTGTGCGCATGATGGCGAGGGCCTCCACTTCTTCTGTGGTGGCTAGACGCGCTCTTTGGCTGAAAATTTGGTCTGCTGATACAGCCTCTAAGAAGGCTTTGCTTTCCTTGCCCTTTCAGGGGAATTTGCTTTTTGGGTCTGAACTCAAAGAACTGATCAGTGAGGCTACTGGCGGTAAAAGTACTCTTCTACCCTCAGTCTTTAAGAAAAAGTTTCCAGCCAAACGCAATCGGTCCTTTCGTTCCTTTCAGACTGAGACACGCTCCTCGGCCCAAACGGGTCCTCCCACTACGCGCTCCTCCTCCAAGCCCAAACAGTCCTGGAGGCCCAAAGTTGCCTCCAAGGCCAAGACCTCCAAGACTGCTTCGGCATGACTCGCCGAACCCGGGTCCGCATCCGGCTGTAGGCGGTCGTCTCCGCATCTTTCGCCGGACTTGGGAGGAGTCAGTGGCGGACCCATGGGTTCTTCAGGTGGTGTCAGAGGGATACAGGATCCCTTTCTCTTCCCTTCCTCCTTTTCGGTTCCATTTTACTCGTCCTTCTCAGGAACCCACAAAAAGGCGTCTGTTCGACGACGCTATTCAGGATCTCTTGGACAAAGAGGTCCTGGAGGCGGTTCCTCAGGGGGACACAGGTTCAGGATTTTATTCCAACCTGTTTGTGGTAGCCAAAAAGGACGGAGGAGCCCGTCCCATCTTGGATCTCAAAGATCTCAATGCCTATGTGGTGACTTCCCACTTCCGCCAGGAGTCCCTGCGCTCTGTGATTGCAGCAATGTCTCCAGGGGTGTTTCTTGCCTCCCTGGACCTTCAGGATGCTTATCTTCACATCCCTATTCATCCAGAGAGCAGGCGGTATCTCAGGATTGCCTGCCACAGGGGACACTTTCAGTTTGCAGCGCTCCCCTTTGGGCTGACTTCAGCCCCTCAGGTCTTCCAGAGGGTGTTGGGCTCATTGATAGCGGTGCTCCATCAGGATGGGATCAGAGTGACCCCCTACATGGACGATCTCCTTCTGAAGGCCTCCTCAGCGGAGCTTCTCCTCCAGCAATTACAGATGTGCATGCACACCCTGAACCGTCATGGCTGGATCCTGAATCTGGACAAGTCGGACTTGATTCCATCTCAGAGGCTTCTGTTCCTGGGTCTCCTGTTCGACACTCGCCAATGCATGGTGTTTCTTCCAGAGGACGTGGCTCACCAGATAGCTGTAAGAGTGGCTGGAATTCTGGACCTGGACGTGATTCCAGTTCCGAAGTTGTCGTCCTTAGTGGGGAAGTTCATTTCCACAATCGAAGCAGTACCATTTGCCATGGCCCACTCCAGGGATCTTCAGAGATTCGTGATCCAGACGTGCAAGAATCATCCAGATCATCAACATCTGTCTGTTTCTCTTCCTCCTCATGTCGAGTCGAGTCTGCACTGGTGGTTAGATCTCTCATATCTCCTGAAAGGGAAATCCTTTCTAGTTCCTCCTTGGACCACAGTCACTACGGATGCCAGCCTTCGGGGCTGGGGTGCAGTCTGGGGTCGCTTCAGTGCTCAGGGGAAATGGGGTCTGGAGGAATCCATGCTCTCCATCAATGTTCTGGAACTTCGAGCTGTCCGGCTGGCCCTGAGGCACTGGGAGTCTCAATTGACCAGTCTTCCAGTCAGAGTGGAGTCCGACAACGCCACGGCGGTGGCTTACATCAACAGGCAAGGCGGCACAAGAAGCGGTTCCGCCTGGTGGGAGGTCAAGGATATTTTGTCTTGGGCAGAAGATCACGTGCCTGTCATCTCTGCGGTTCATATTCCAGGCGTGGACAACGTCATGGCAGACTTCCTCAGTCGTCATACCGTCGACAGCGGAGAATGGGCTCTGCACCCAGAGGTGTTTCACATGCTCACTCAACGGTGGGGGATGCCTGTGGTGGATCTGATGGCTACCAGACACAACAGGAAGGTTCCGGTGTTTTGCTCCCGGTTGAGGGACTCCCTTGCTCTAGCAGTGGATGCCTTGTCGATCCCTTGGGACTTCTCCCTGGCTTACATCTTCCCTCCTCTTCCTCTACTGGTCAGAGTTATCCAGAAGTTGAAGAGGGAACGTTGTCCTGTCATCCTGATTGCTCCAAACTGGCCTCGCCAGTCCTGGTTTCCGGAATTGATGGCCATGTCAGTGAAGGATCCAATCCCACTTCCAGCCCGTCCGGACCTGCTTCTTCAGGGGTATCTGTGGAAAGAGGATGTTCACTCTCTCCATTTGATGGCATGGCGGTTGAATCCTCGATTCTAGCTAAGAAAGGCTTTTCTCCTTCTGTGGTATCGACGATGCTCAGTGCTCGTAAGCCGGTGTCTTCCAAGATCTATCATCGCATATGGTCAACTTTCGTGACATGGTGCTCTGACAAGAAGTTGTCTCTTGACTTCCATCTTCCCACTGTCCTGGCCTTCTTGCAGGACGGTGTGGATAAGGGGCTCAGTCTGAGTTCCCTCAAAGTTCAGACTTCTGCCTTGTCTGTGTTTTTCCAGGAACGGATTGCTGTCCTTCCTGATGTGAAAGTCTTCTTCCAAGGTGTGACTCATGTCCGACCTGCCTTTAAGAGTCCTGCTCCCCAGTGGGATCTCAATTTGGTGCTGGGAGTTCTACAGCGACCACCGTTTGAATCCTTGGCTTCCATTCCATTACGTCTTGTGACTTGGAAGATGGCCTTCCTCTTGGCTGTTGTGTCAGTGCGCCGGGTAGCAGAGTTACAGGCCTTGTCTTGTAAACCTCCTTACCTGGTGTTCCACAAGGATAAGGCTGTGCTTCGCACTACCAAGGAATTCTTACCCAAGGTTGTGTCCGAGTTTCACATCAATCAGGAGATTGTGGTTCCCTCTTTCTGCCCTAATCCTTCATCTGACAAGGAAAGAGATCTCCATCTGTTGGATGTGGTGCGTTGCCTCAAGTTTTATGTTCATCGCACCGAGTCTATCAGGAAGTCTGACGCTCTATTCGTCATTCCTGAGGGGCCTAGGGCAGGAAGACCGGCTTCCAAAGTTACCATTGCCTCTTGGATTAAGGCTACCATCCGTGAAGCCTATAAGTTGAGGAATAAGCATGTTCCCTTCCGGGTGACTGCCCATTCCACCAGATCTATTGGGGCCTCTTGGGCCTACAAGAATCAAGCTTCTGCTGATCAACTGTGCAGAGCGGCCACTTGGTCCTCTGTGCACACCTTTTCTAAGCACTATCGAGTTGATGTACTGGCTTCGGCTGATGCCAGTTTTGGTAGGAAGGTCCTGGAGGCAGTCTTGCCTGTGTAGGTCTTCCGCTCTGTGATCCTTAGTGCTTCTTTACTGTTGAGCCCGGTTGGCTCTAGTTCCGTGTGCTGTGTTAGTTCAGGGATTGTTCCCTTGGTTGGTGTCCGTTGACACTTACAGTTTGGGCTATGTTATCAACTGGTCATAACAGTTCTAGTGACTTGGGCCTTGCGCCTGGTCCTTGCCTTACTTCCCGCCTCTGGATCAGCTCAATGTTTGTACATCCCAGAGTACCAGTGACCTGTATTGGACGACAGTGAAAATAGGATTTTAGTCTTACCTGTTAAATCCTTTTCACTTAGTCCATACAGGTCACTGGTCTCCCACCCTGTCAAGGGACCAGTCTTGGCTCTCCTGTGGCATTCAGTGGGAGACCGTTCGGGCATGCTCACAGGAGTCTTTCTTTTTGCTTACCTGAGGTCAGTTTTTAGGGTCTCAAATCAATCTAAAGTGGCTCTGGCCAGAAGGTGGCTTAAGTAAGAGGGGAGGCTCCGCCCCTTGCAAATTATTTGCATAGTTGTTCCTGCCTATTAAAGGGGACTTACGCCTCCCAGAGTACCAGTGACCTGTATGGACTAAGTGAAAAGGATTTAACAGGTAAGACTAAAATCCTATTTTTGCTGTCTTATTTGATGCTATCCGTCTGGTGGCAAGGGTTTCCACCATGTCTGCGGTTGCCAGACGAGCTCTTTGGCTCAAGATCTGGGCTGCTGACACAACTTCTAAGAGAGCCTTGCTGTCCTTGCCCTTTCAGGGTACATCCTTATTTGAGCCAGATCTTAAGGATCTGATCAGTGAGGCCACTGGGGGTGAGTACTCATCTGCCCTTGGTCCCCAGGATGAAACCTCCTCTCAAGCGTTGCCTTCTTTTGGATCAACAATGGTAAACAGGAATAGGAAAAGGGTTGAACTAGATGGACACAAGTCTTTCTTCAACCTAAATTACTATTTTACTATGTAACAGGTTTTTTCGTCCCTTTCAGACTGAGACACGTCCGGCGAACCAGGCGGTTCCCTCAGCTCCATGTGCCTCCTCGAAGCCCAAACAGCAATGGAAGCCCAAGGTCTCCTCCAACCCCAAGGCTTCCAAGACTTCTCCGGCATGATTCGCCGAACCCGGGTCCCCATTCAGCTGTGGGTGGTTGTCTTTGTCACTGTCACAGCATTTGGGAGGATTCAGTGGTGGACCCGTGGGTTTTACAAGTAGTGGCGGAAGGGTACAGGATCCCTTTCGCCTCTCTTCCTCCTTTTCATTTTTTCCCCTCCCATACGCCTCAGGGCGTGGAAAAACGCTGTCTCTTCAACGGCGCTATCCAGTCTCTTCTGGACAAGGATGTTCCTGAACCTGTGGGCAAACAGACAAAACCATGGAATTTCCTCCAACATCTACATGGCTTACTGAGGACAAGGTCCAAAAGAGACTGGAAAGGGTTATAGTGAATAAAGCACCTGGACCGGACGGTATACACCCAAGGGTACTTAAGGAACTTAAGTAATAGCAAAACCATTATACTGAATATTTATTGATTCGCTTTCATCAGGCATAGTGCCCTGTGATTAGAGGAAAGCTGATGTAGTTCCATTGTTTAAAAAGGGAGCAAGATCCAAACCAGGAAATTATAGACCTGTGAGCTTGACTTCCATAGTGGGTAAGATACTAGAAGGGTTATTAACTGACAGTATTCAGAACTATGTGAAGACAAACAATATCATTAGTAGGAATCAGCATGGTTTCATGAAGAACAGATCATGTCAGACTAATTTACTTGCATTTTATGAAAGAGTGAGTAGTAATTTGGACAGGGGAATTGCTGTTGATGTAGTATACTTGGATTTTGCAAAAGCCTTTGATACAGTGCCTCACAACAGGTTACTGCATAAATTAAAAGGCTTCGGTTTGGGTGGTGTTATCTGTACATGGATTGAGAACTGGTTAAATAATAGATGGCAGAGAGTTGTTGTAAATGGAACTTTTTCAAATTGGTCTAGGGTTGTAAGTGGGGTGCCGCAGGGTTCAGTCCTGGGCCCAATGCTTTTTAATTTGTTTATTAATGATCTAGAAGTGGGAATTGAAAGTAGCATCTCAATCTTTGCTGATGACACTAAGCTATGTAAGGAAATACATACAGAGCTCGATGTTTTTTCCCTACAGAAGGATTTAGATAAACTAAGTGAATGGGCAGAAAAGTGGCTGATGTCATTTAATGTAGATAAATGTAAGGTTATGCATTTGGGTTGTAGAAACAAACTTGCTATATATACTCTAAATGGGAAACAACGTGGGAAATCCTCATTAGAGAAAGACTTAGGTGTACTGATAGACAATAGTCTTCACAGCAGTGTGCAGAGTCACTCAGCTGCTGCAAGAGCAAATAGAGTACTAGCCTGCATAAAAAGAGGTGTAGAAGCAAGGGATGCTAATATTATCCTACCTCTGTATAAATCCTTGGTTAGGCCTCATCTAGAATATGGAGTACAATTTTGGGCGCCTGTTCTAAAAAAAGACATTACTGAACTGGAAAAGGTGCAGAGACGTGCAACAAAACTGATAAAGGGATTGGAGGACCTGAGTTACAAAGAGAGACTAGCCAAACTGGGTTTGTTTACATTAGAAAAGAGACGTCTAAGGGGTGATATGATTACCATTTACAAATACATTCAAGGTCAATACAAAGAACTATCCAATGAATTATTTATGCAAAGAGCTGAGCTAAGAACAAGAGGTCATCCATTAAGACTTGAGGAAAGGCGCTTTCGACTAAAACACAGGCAGGGATTCTTTACAGTAAGGGCGGTAAGGCTATGGAATTATTTGCCTCGGGATGTTGTGCTTGCAGATAATGTAACTGCATTCAAAAAAGCAATGGATGCCTATCTAGCACAGAACAATATTGACAGTTATGACAGATGGCTTCAAAGCAAATAGGATTTTGAGCCAGGGAACTATTTCTCACACACACACACACACACACACACACACACACACACACACACACACACACTCTCTTCTACACTGGAAATTGCTCCAGAGGGCTTTTTTGTTGCCTTCCTCTGGATCAACAGGGGTGTTATTGGCATGGGCTGGACTTGATGGACGCATGTCTTTTTTCAGCCTTATCTACTATGTTACAGTTCAGGACGGAGATACTGGTTTTTATTCAAACCTCTTCATAGTGTCCAAGAAGGATGGCGGTTGTCGTCCAATTTTGGACTTGAAGGATCTCAATTCCTTTGTGATCTGGTCTCATTATCAGCAGGAGACCCTGAGGACGGTGATTTCTGCTATGATTCCGGGGGAATTTCTTGCTTCTCTGGATCTTCAGGACGCATATTTACATATCGCCATTAATCCAGAGAGCCGGCAGTATCTCAGATTTGCCTGCGACCAAGGGCATTTTTAGTTCTCAACTCTTCCCTTTGGTCTGACTACAGCGCCTCAGGTCTTCAACCGTGTCCTGGGAGCCTTAGTGTCCGTCCTCCACCGGGACGGCATCAGAGTTACTCCATACATGGATGGCCTGCTTCTGAAAGACCCCTCTGTTGAACGTTATCAGGTTCAGGACTGCATTCACGCTCTCATCCATCATGGGTGGATCATCAACTTGGACAAGTCAGATCTTGTCCCATCCCAGCGTCTGGTCTTCCTGGGCCTTCTCTTCAACACACACCAGAGCATGCTGTTTCTAACGGAGGAAGTGACCCACCAGATTGCACACAGGGTTTTGGCTGTTCTAACTCAAGATCCAGTTCCAGCCAAGAAGCTGTCCTGTCTAGTGAGGAAATTCATCTGCACCATGGAAGCAGTCCCCTTTGCCATGGCTCATACCAGGGAGCTCCAGCGGTTTGTGATCCAGGTATGCAAGGGTCAGCCGGACCTTCAGCAGACATCAATATCCCTCCCTCTTCATGTGGAACTGAGTTTGTCGTGGTGGCTCGACCTCTCCAATCTCCTGAAGGGCAAGTCTTTCCTGATATCCTTCTGGACCACTGTGACTATGGTTGCCAGCCTCTCCGGCTGGGAAGCAGTCCTGGGTCACCTGAGTGCTCAGGGACGGTGGTCTCCAGAGGAATCTCTCCTTCCCATCAATGTATCGGAACTTCGGGCGATATTTCATGCCCTTCGTCACTGGACGCCCCAGCTGGAAGAATGCTCAGTCCGGGTTCAGTCCGACAACGCCACGGCTGTGGCTTACATCAAGAAGCAGGGCGGAACAAGAAGTCTCGCTGCTTGGTTAGAGGTCAAGGCTATTTTGTCCTGGGCAGAAGAACACATTCCTGCCATATCCGCAGTGCACATTCCAGGCGTAGACAACGTCATGACAGACTTCCTCAGTTGACACACAATGGACAGCGGAGAGTGGGAACTGCATCCACAGGTGTTCAACCTCATTGTTCAGAAGTGGGGTCTTCCTTGCATCGACCTGATGGCAACAAGGCGCAGCCGAAAGGTTCCAAGGTTCTGCTTTCGCTGGAGGGATCCTCTAGCTTTGGCAGTGGATGCCATGTCCATTCCTTGGTTATTTCCTCTGGCTTACATCTTCCCTCCCCTTCCTATGTTGCACAGGGTGTTACGGAAATTGAGACTGGAGCGATGTCATTCTGGTTGCTCCGTACTGGACTCGACAAGTTTGGTTTCTGGAGCTTCTGGGTCTGTCAGTGGCGAAGCCGTTCTGACTCCCCTCCTGTCCGGATCTTCTCCTCCAGGGTTACCTGTGGAAGGAGGAAGTTCATCGTCTAGCTTTGACAGCTTGGAAATTGAATCCCCAATATTGAAGAAAGGTGTGTTTTTTTTTTTTGTTTTGTTTTTTTTTTTGCCGGTGTGTTGACTACCATGCTAAGTGCTCGCAAGCCAGTTTCCTCAAAGGCCTACCATCTTGTCTGGTCGACCTTTCTATCTTGTTGTGCCGATAGGGACACCCTTATCCACGGTGTGGATAAGGGCCTCAGTTTGAGTTCTCTTTAGGTTCAGACTTCTGCTCTCTCTCTTTTCTTTCAGAGGCGCATTGCTATCTGTCCTGATGTCAAGATGTTTTTCCAGGGCGTTGCCCATACTCACCTTGTCTTTAAGGCTCCTGCTCCTCAGTGGGATCTTAATCTGGTTCTGCGTGTCCTTCAGCAACCTCCCTTTGAGTCCTTGGTTACTATTCCTCTACACCTTCTGACGTGGAAAATGGCCTTTCTCCTGGCGATCGTGTCTGTTTGCCGTGTCTCTGCGTTGCATGCTCTCTCCTGTAGACCACCTTCCCAAGGTGGTTTCGTAGTTCCACATCAATCAGGAGATTGTGGTGCACTCAGGCAATCAGAGGCGCTTTTTGTCATTCCAGAGGGTCCCAGGGCAGGAAGACCTGCATCCAAAGTGACTATTGCTTCTTGGATCAAGTCCACTAGTCATAAGGCTTCTGAGCTGAGGAAGAAGCCTGTCCCTTTCAGGGTCACGGCTCAATCTACTCGATCTTATGGGTCCTCTTGGGCTTACAAGAATCAGACCTCTGCTGATCAGTTGTGCAAGGCTGCCACCTGGTCGTCTATGCACACCATTTTTGAAGGACTACCATGTTGATGTGTTTGCATCGGCTGATGCCAGCTGTGGGAGGAAAATTCTGGAGGCAGTTTTGCCTGTCTAGGATTTTCTTTTGTTCCTGGTGCTTCCTTCACTTTGAGCCCCGTTGGCTCTAGTTCAATGTGCTGTGTAACAGTTTGGGGTGTTTCCCCTGTTCAGTGTCCATTGACACTTTATTGTTGTTGGGCTATCTCTGATCTGATGGTTTATATACGCTCTGGTGACTTTGGGGGCCTTGCGCCTGGTCCTTGCCTTACTTCCCACCTCTGGGAAACTCACTGGTTGGACATCCCAAAGTTACAAGTAACCTGTATTGGACGACAGAGAAAAGAGGATTTTAGTCTTACCTGTTAAATCCTTTTCTCTTAGTCCACACAGATTACTGGTCTCCCACCCTGTCAAGGGACCATGCTTGGCTCTCCCGTGGCAGACTGTGGGGGTCCTTCTGGGTCATGCTAACAGGAGTCTTCTTTCCTTCCACTATCTAGTCATAATTATTGTCTTAAATCTTTCTGGAGCTGGTTGCCTAACTGCAGCCAAGGAGGGAAGGTAGGCTCTACCCCCTGCAGTCATTTCTAGCATTGTTCCTGCCTGCTTAAATGGGCGGATCACCTACCCAAAGTTACCAGTAACCTGTATGGACTAAGAGAAAAGGATTTAACAGGTAAGACTAAAATCCTCTTTTACCCCTCAGGGAGTGTGTTCAAACCCCTCACACTATAAACTTGCATTTCCCTCCCACTTCTCGTCCTTCCCAAGCCTATTACTAACACTTTTCTACATTTATGTTAAGCCCTTCCCCTTACTTGCTATTAAGCCCTGCCCACTTTTAACCTAAATTGCCCCATTGGCCTCTCCACATCAGCACCACATGCGTCCCCTCCAGGGACTCCACAAGTCAAAGTTCCCAGGTATGAATACACTTCCCACTGCTATTTAACTCTGACATGTCTCTCTGTACCTTAACCCTTTGAGTGCCAGAGGGGTGCACAACTCATGCGCGCATGTGTTTCTGCGCATATATGTTGCGTGTGTGTGTACATCTGTTACATATGTGTGTCCATGTGTGTATCTCCAGTGTGTGTGTGCATGTCTTTTGTATGTTTCTGCCACTCACTGTGTGTTGCATATGTCTGTCATTTCACACACGTACGCCCAACGGTCATAACATAACGGGCAACGCTGTCCCACATTGCTAGTAATGAATATATATCTTGACTTTGATCATGCACACGCTGTACTGGTCAGAGATGCACAGCTATGAACATGCCTGCAGTAGAATTTAGCAGGCTCGGAATGGTGTCCTACCCAGGGTGCAATCTGGCTCTCTCTATACACTGTTCTACTCATCAATATATGGTGCAATGTGATCATATCAGTGTATAGAGAGAGCCAGATTGCACCCTGTGTAGGACACCATTCCTATAGAGCCTGTTTAAAGGGATAGTAATACTTTGTTTTATCTTCATGTTTTTTTAATGCCTACAAAATAAAATAAACAATATAAGTCTTATCTCTCAAACCTTTATGGTTTGAGAGATATTCACAAGCAAAGTTTCCCCTCCCGCCCCTTTTACCTAGTGTAAGCCATCTCTCCTCAGATGTGGAATCTGGTTGTAAGACCAGAAAGATAACAGAAGGGGACCACCTTCTTCCTATGAGAACAATGAAGGCCCTTCCCCCCTTGACAAGTTTTTCAGGTTTGTCCCTTATCTTAATTGAAGATTGTCCCTCTCTGCAGTCTACCTGGGCACCTCCCTTCTGATCTGGCTGAGCAGTGTTACATCAGTAAAAGGGGTGGGAGGGGGATACTTTGTCATTGAATTACTCTTGAACTACAACTCTGACAGAATTGAAATAACACTCTCCAAAGTCCAAATACTATGATGATTAATTAGAGCTGCTTTTATTATGAAACATTACTATCCCTTTAATTCTACTGCAGGCTAGTTCCTAGTTGAGCATCTCTGACCAGTACTCATCAGTTCTTTTGAACAGTACAGCGTGTGCTTTTAACATTGTGAAGATATATTCATTATCATTATTCAATGCAGTTTGCTCATTATCAGTTTTGTAGAACTAGTCCGTACCAAGTGTATAGAGATACTCAGTACCATTATAAAGAGCAGCACAATCATTATCCGTGCATAGAGATACTCCGTACAATTATGCAGAACAGCGCATTCAGTCTGCAGAGACTCCACACTACTATTACCAGTGTATATAGATACTTAGCACCATTGTACAGTGCAGCATGAGCAATGTATAGATATAATCGTATTGCACCATATATTGATGAGTATATCTATACACTGCCCATTCTGCGCTGTACAATGGTACGAAGTATCTCTATACACTGATAATGGTACTGAGTATCTCTATATACACTTAATGTGCTGCACTGCATACTCGTAGGTTGTATCAATATACACTTATGATTGTGTTGCTCTGTATAATGGTACTGAGTATCTATACACTATAATGATCCGTGTAAATTGTACTGACTAGTTCTACATACTGATAATGAACACACTGCACTGTATAATGGTACTATCTGTATACACTGCTAATGATCATTCTGCATGGTATAGTAATGAGTATCTCTTTATATTTAGTGCTCTGCAATGACCCTGCCCTGCACTGTTCTGCAGTTCAGCATATTTGTATTCACTTCTATATGGTAATTACTATGCTGTACTGTGTAATACTGATCAGTTCATCTATGAGACTCAGAGAATTAACTGACTGTTTTTCTCTGCTGGGCCTGTGATTCAGACATGCAGTATGTGGGCGAATGACTCACAGGATCTGAGGAATCCTAAATATATCCCACATGTACATACTGCACAAACCGCTGGCACCTTCCAACCCGAATACTCACACTTAATTAAATCCCTAAAACTGCATCACTTTCATACATCTGTTCTCCTCCGTGTAACTTTTACTTATAACACTACCTTTCCTCGATATAACACCTTCTATTGATCCCATTAACGTCTCCCTGTAATTTCTCCATATAATATCCCCCTGTAACTCCTCCCTTTGGTCATATAACATCCCCCTGTAACTCCTCCCTTTGCTCCATATAATATCCCCCTGTAACTCCTCCCTTTGCTCATATAACATCCCCCTGTAACTCCTCCCTTTGCTCCATATAACATCCTCCTGTAACTCCTCCCTTTGCTCATATAACATCCCCCTGTAACTCCTCCCTTTGCTCCATTTAACATCCCTCTAATAACCTCTCCCCCTATTGCTCAATATGAACTCTTCATATAACTCCTATTTTTCCATATAACCTGTCCCAAAGATTACTTCTGTTCCTCCATTTAACCTCTTATCCGCTATATATACTATGTATAGCGGTGGTGTTTTAATTGGCCATATATACAAGTACGATATGCTACATAATTCTTAATTTTTCTGTGGATAGTTACGGTTGCGGACATGTCCAATAGATAGTTACAGCTGTGTGTTTTAATGCTTGTTGGATAGTTACAGTTGTGGTTGAGTCTAATACTTGGTAGTTAAAGCTTGGGGGTGTCTAATGCTGGATAGTTAGTGGTGGATGACTTTGATGCTTGGTTGATAGTTACAACTTTTGATGCTCGGTGCGTAGTTACAGCTGTGTGTGCGGCTGATGCTCAGCGCTTAGTTGCGGGTGCGGCTGATGCTCTCTCTGCACTCTGGAATGCTAGTTGCCTCATTGTCTTACATTGAGTTGGAGACTGCTCAAACATTTAACCCTTTGAGTGCCACAGGGGTACACAACCCATTGCTCTGCAATGCGTTGCATACCCCTCTGGCACTAAAAGGGTTATGGTGTTATATAGTGGGAATTCTCCTTTGTCCCCATACTGTGGTTGGTTTGTGCCAGACATGAAGGCTATAGTGCTTGGTGTATAATGAGGTCTGTGTAAATTCTAGATTTGGTTGTTGGCGTTTGTAAATGTTAGTCCTTGGAGCACACCAATAGGGCAGCATTTCCAGATATCTCTGCTTAATCACATGGGAGAAATCAGTGGCTTAGTCATTGTGATTGATTTGCCTGTACTTAATTAGGAATATCCTGAAATCCCAGCTTGTTGGCGTCCCCGAGGACTGGAGATGAGAATCACTGGGTTAAGTTGCGCACAGTTTGTGTTCTTCCTGTGCATACCAAACCAAACTGCAAGTGGATGTCAAAAAATGCGGTTGCATACAACAGATTCTTGGGATATCTTTGTGGCTGCCTCACCAGGCAATCTAACTGCTTAACTCTTTAGGACCACAGAGGTGTGCTGTGCATTTCAAAGCAATGCGTTGCTCCTCTCTGGTCATTAAGGGTTAAGCAGCTAGACTGCTATAATATATTACTTGCTGTTTGAGGTTGAAAAATGCAGTGAAGAGGTCACACTATATTAGATTTAAACCCAGCACTGACTGAACTATTCCTGCTATTCCGCAGTCAGGATCTCAACATGTCCATTTGTTAAATAAACAGCATTGCATACCTCCCAAGTGTCCCTCTTTATGAGGGACAGTCCCTCTTTGAGATCCAAGTCCCTCTGTCCCTTTTTTCTACTCTGGTGTCCCTCCTTTTAGGAGATCAGACTGCGTGGCATGTACATAAATGTATCGCATTGCTTCACAGCTATAAATCTCACATAAATGTTTGTTTAAATTTAGTATGGTATTTAAGATATTCCTTGCTCTAAATCATTTGTTCAGTTACACAAAGAAGTGTCATTAGGTCATGAAATAACCTAAAAGTCTTAGTAATGCCCCGCCTACCAGCCACACCACCTAAAACAAAAGTGTCCATCTTTGGCCATTTGAAATGTTGGGAGCTATGGCATTGTCTGAACCCGATAATCTTCAGTCAAGATATTAACATACATTATGTACATTAACAACCTTGTCTGTGTCTGCCCTGATTATCTGTGGCCCACTTATCAACATAAATTAGATAGAATCTTAACTTTGTTTGAGCCTGTCCTGATGATCTCCTGCCCAGAGAGCAACATACATTAAATAGAAACCCAGTTCTGTCAGAGCCTGTCCTGATAATCTGCAGGCAGATCAGTATACGTTGTTAGAAACCCAGCACTGTCTGAACCTGTCCTGATTATCTCGGCGATCTCTGTAATCAGGAATGTTACCTGCAATAGAGGTAAATCCCAGACTGTCTGAACCTGTCCTGATAATCTGCAGGCAGATCAACATACATTGCTTAGAAATCCAGCACTGACTGATAATCTATAGTCAGGAAGAAAATATGCTCTAGATAGAAACCCAGCATAGTCTGGTATCTTGAAATCAGGCCTTAAACTTGACAGGCCTGGGTGTAGCATATTTCTCACAATATGTTGGATTTCTTTAGTGGCTCTGAGTTCCAGTTATTAGTGCTGCAAGGGATTCTGGGGATCTGAGGTCAAAAGATGGTTTCACAAAGGAAGTAAGAACAATGTAGGTTTTGTCTCGCTCCGTGACTCAAATGTAAAGCTTTTTTTTGGGGGGGGGGGACAATCGGCTTTTCACAAAGAGAGAGACAAAGCAATTGGTGCTCTGAATTAGATCCCATACTCTTTGTAATTAACCCCTTGAGTGCCATGCGTTGGATACTTCTCTGGCACTCAAAAGGTTAAAGGAGCGGTTTTAAAACGCTGGATGCTAGAAAAGTTCACAACTCACTGAAAAGCAATGAGTTGGAGACCTCTTAGCAATGAATAATAAAAATTGTTAAACTGTTGGTTGCTAGTAGAGACCGTTTCCTTCCCGGTGATTATCAGGACTTTAAAAATAACAGATTTCATGTGTCCTTAAGTAAAAAGGACATAAGTAACAAATCTTAAAGCAATAGTACCCCCTTTTTCTTTGCTTTACATGTTCTGAACGTGCATACTATTTTAGGTATCCTATGTTTGTTTCTTTATTAGTTTTTTGTCCCTCCTACCCCCCATCTTCACCTATTTTTTCTTTTGCAAATTTGTCCCTGACAGTACAGTACCTGTGTCTCAATTCCAGAGTGTTTTCTGGTCGAAAGACCATCGAAGCAGGAAAGCGATACAATGTCAGTCTCTCTTCTGAGCTGAATTCTCAGTGTTCTATTTGGATACACTGTATCTTTTTTTTATGTTGCATCGTTAGACTTGCTTTCATGTTCTCTGACAGCTGTCTGCAGGCAGATCCAGGAAGCTCACTGTGAAGTACATAAGTGTAAAAATTAGGTGAAGATAAATAAAATAAAAATAAAGTATAGGTAATTGGACTGTTCAAATTTATGTACTTTAAAATCTCACTATAATACTCAGTTTTGTCCCTTTTAACCTTATGTGAAGTGGGTGGGTGCGTATTATACAGAAGAGAAAAAAAAAAAAATATATATATATATATCCACGTCTGCTTCCATTCCTCCACCCACCTCAGTATGCTGCCACCTTCCACTCCCTCTACTCACCTCTCATGTAGACATCTGGGATATCTGCGCAGTGGGCGGCATGTTTGCATTTGCAGCCCACTTACTGCATCCCACTGTGAGGATCTGTGCTAACCCTTTGAGTGCCAGAAGGGTATGCAATGCATTGCATACATCTCTGGCACTCAAAGGATTAATTCAAGATAATGGTAGTGCCCTTTGAGGACCTTAAGTTCCTCACAAGGCGGTACTGTAGTTTAAGTGCACACGCCACCCACTGCTTAGATATCCCAGGTGCCTCCTGGAGGGGATGAGTGGAGGGGAGGGAAAGATGGCATCAAATTGAGGGAGAGAAGCAGCCAAACTCATTTTATTGGAGGGTAGAGGGAGGGAAAACAAGAGTGTGTATTGTACATAGATACTTCTGTTTTCCCCTAAAAAATGTTTGGTTTAATTTACACTTGGGTATTATACACAGGTGCATATTATACCTGAGATTTTACGGTACTTACAGAATATGCAAAGTCAGAATTAAGGATTACTGTTCCTTTAAGCAAGCTTTAAGCTTTAACCCCTTAAGGACCCTTGATGGTCCTGGCACATCATAGGTCAGCGAGCCATAAGGACCCTTGAAGTGCCAGGACCGTCACTGAATTTAAGTCTCTCCACGTGGCGGCACGCCGTTCAGGGATCCCTGAAATGGAGAAGCTCTGTTTAAATCAGTGATGATGTGGCCATGTTTTTCTCTTACATAACCTTATTAAGAGCATAAAACTGGGATCTATTCAGAATGCTGTTAAATCCCGTGGGGGCATGCGAGGTCTCTAATGCATATATTACCCCCAAATTTTATTAAGCCTTTCAGTGCCAGAGGGGCATTGCGTAGCCCTCTGGCATTGAAAGGGTTAAAGTCATTTTTATTGCATGAAAAAGAGCTACATATGTGCTCTAAGGCAGAACTGGGCAACATGAGGCCCTTCAGCTGTTGGGAGCTACATTTACCATCATCCCCAATGAGCTTTTGGGGGTTATTTCTCCAGTGCCTGTTTTATTCTGTGATGCCTGTTTTTCAGATTGTAGACATTGATGGCAACATGAGGCCTTCCAGCTGTTGAGGACTACAATTCGGTAGCTGGCTGGTGCTGATGAGAGTGTAGTCCTCAACAGCTGGATGGCCTCATGTTGCCCAACCCTGTTATTAAGGCAAGGGATCCTCAAGTACAGCTAACATAATAGTTCTAAGGATTTCCCTACCTGAGTGCAGGTGTTTAATTAGTGGATCCTTCACCTGCTCTCCAGGAAATCCTTAACTCTTTGAGTGCCATAGAGGTATCCAGTGCAATGCAACTGGCACGGTTAACCCTTTCAAACATTCATCATGTCCCGTCTTGACTACTGTAACTCTTACTAAATGGCCTTCCATTCACTCGACTAACCTCACTGCAGTCCATAATGACCTCTGCTGCAAGACTAATCTACCTTTCTCATCGCTTCTCTAACACCAACCCCTCTGTTGGAGTGCCTCAAGGATTAGTCCTGGGATCCTTGCAATTTTCAATCTACACTGCATCCCTTGGAAAACTAATAAACTCCTTTGGGTTTCACCATCATCTCTATTCTGCTGATACTTAAATATGTCTTTCCTCCCGTGACCTCTCCCGTTCCCTCCTGTCCCGAGTATCTGACTGTCTGCCCGCTGTGTCTTCCTAGATGTCCTCCCATCAACTCAAACTTAACCTTGGCAAAACTGAACTAATTATCTTCCCTCCATCTGCAACCTGCCTTACCCCAGATATAACCTTCACCATTAAGAACGCTACCATCACACCAACCCTTACAGATCATTGCCTGGGGGTCACATTTGACTCTGCCCTATCCTTCATTCCTCACATCCCGTCAGTCTCCAAATCATGCCGCCTCCACCTCATCTCTAGAATCCAACCCTTTCTCACACAAGACATTACTAAAATTCTAATCTAAACACTCATCATGTCCCATCTTGACTACTGTAACTCATTACTAATTGGCCCTCCCCTCACCTGACTAACCCCACTACAGTCTGTAGTGAACTCTGCTGCAAGACTAATCTACCTTACTCATCGCTTCTCTGACACCAGACCCCTCTGCCAGTCCCTACACTGGCTCCCATTAGCATACAGAATTAAATTAAAAATTTGGGTGCTAACTTATAGAGCCCTCACTAACACCACAGCACCCTATATTTCATCTCTTATTTCCAAATACACTCCCTCTCACTATCTTCGCTCTGCACATGACCTTCTCCTCTCCACAGCTCTTATTACATCCTCCCACTCCCGCCTACAGGACTTCTCCCATGCTGCACCTGAGCTTTGGAACTCCCTCCCCCACCCCATCAGACTCTCCCCCAGCCTTCAAATCTTTAGACGCTTCCTGAAAACTCACCTCTTCAGGGAAACCTATCAACTACCTCCATAACCATTATGATCAAGAACCACCCCTTCCCTGGACCACTGCACTCAACAGCATTTCTCACTCCCACCCACTGACTGGCAGTTCATGTGGCAGGAGGCACTTACACCCAATAGCACTTACTCCTTCTGTGTCACACCTTCCTTCCTCTAGACTGTAAGCTGTCACAAGCAGGGCCTTCTGATCCTTCTGTTCTCCACATTGTGATTGTACTATCAAATATCTCTGTATGTCTATTGCCAATTGTTCAGCGCTGCAGAATTAGTTGGCGCTATATAAATAAAGAAAAATAATAATAGGGGTACACTACACCTTGCGAATCAATGCGTTGTGTACCCCTCTGGTAGTCAGAGGGATAACGAGTACTTGAGGGCCGCAGTCAAGAAACCCTGTTCTATGTTAGTAACCCATCTTGATCTGATGTCTTCAGAAGAAATATATGCGCTCCTGCTATTTCACTAGACAATACTTGATCGCCTGCGTTATTCATTTTCATTATAGTTTAGTTACTAGGCATAAAATCGGTGGAAAAAAAGACAGACCAGAGGTGAAAACATGTTTTACGTTACACACTTTGCTGAGAAAATCCTAATAAACATGCAGTGGAGAGAAGCATTTCTGTGATGCAATCTGGCCTATAATATGGGATTAATGTATTTATGTAATTATATATTTACTGTATAATTGCACATTTTAGAGGTTATGAGACATTACTGGCCTAACATGAAAGCAGCACACTCACAATGTAATTACTTGTAATACAGCCCTCTAGCAGTGGGAAGTTAACTTCTGTTTAAAACTTTCATGGAAAACAGACATTTAACTCTTGGAGTCATATGTTTAAAAGGAAAATGGGGCAAACCATTGCATGATAGGGGAAGAACTAAATATTCCAAAAACTCCCATTAATTTAAACTGGTATATTAACCCCTTGAATGCTAGAAAGGTCTCCAACTGTCTAGCATTCACGGAGTTAAAAAAAAAATCTTCATTTAAATGAATGGAAATTTTTAGCTTTCCCCTATATTTCAAATGGTTTGTCCCAAAATGCCTTCACTTGTCTTTTGAACACACTGATGTGTTACACAACCCTTGGACACTCACAAGACTAAGGTCCGTATGTTCAAAAGGAAAGTGGAGGCGCTCTGGGTTAGACCATTTGCACTGTAGGGGAGAACTAAAAACGGCCACTGATTTTAAATGGGGACTTTAACCCCCTTGAATGCTAAGGAAGTCTCCTGCACATTGAGAAGCAATGTGTGGGAGAGACCTCACTAGCAACCACGGGGTTAAAATCTCCATTTAAATGAATGGGAGTTTTTGGAATCTTTCATTCTCCCCCATAGTGTAAATGGTTTGCTCCAGAATCCCTCCATCTTTTCAAAATAAGGCTCTAAAACTTTCTACTACAAGAGAAGCCTACAATGCAATGAAATGTCTGTTTTATTAACCTTTAAGTGTCAAAGGGGTACGCAATGCGTTGCATACCCTTCTGGCACTCAAAGGGTTATATATTGTTTTACAAACAGAATAGATTTGTATCCATCCTATACACTGCTGGTTCCCAATTCCAATGCTCAGGGCACACTGAGGCTGTGACATAGGGTGCCCACATTTTGTCAGTCATGATCCAGGTTATTAGAAATCCATGTGTGAGGGTTGTGTGTTTGCAAAAAAAAAAATGTTTATCATATAGGCTTAAAAATACCCATTTAAATCAATGTGAATTTGGCAAATTTGTATTTGTTCTTTTGGATGCAGATGGTTTTCCTCCAGAACAGCTCCACTTTTTTTTGTGCATAATAATGTATATTTGATACCAAAACGTAATTTTCGGTACAGTATATTGTTACACAGCCTTTCCAATCTGCTTAAATCAAGGGCATCCATCCCTGGTCCTCAACAGCTGCCACATGTGCCTGTTCCTGGCTATCTCTGAATTGTGTGCCGGTTGCCAGTTAAAGGAGCAGTAAACTTTTTTTTTTTTTTTTTTTAATGAAAACCTATACATTATAGAGCTTTTCCTGTGGTGTAAAACAAGGGGGTGCTCACTGCGGTCAGTTTTATTCAAAATGTATAATGGCTCAAATAATCAGGATTGAATTTACTGTGTGTTCACTTTCTAAAAGTTCTAACGAACAGGAAGTGACGTCAGTTTGTATCACATTATGTGGAGAACTGTATGTCACTGACTTTCCTCTCCATTACAATGTAACAGAAAAACTAATTGGAATGTGACCACTAGAGGGCACTGCTAATGTAAAAAAAATGTGTTTAAACTGTAGTAAGTCTGGAAATATGCATTTCTCAGAAGTGGTAGTACTACATTATATATTTTTTTCATAGAAAGGTTTACTGCTCCTTTAACTTCACTGGGATATCCTAAAAGCATGCACTTTTGGTAGTTCTTAAGGACCAGGTTGGCTCCCCCTGGTTTCATACTTTGAGTGCCAGAGGATATGGAACACATGGCAAAGAAATGCATTGCTTACCTCTCTGGCTCTCAAAAGGGTTAAATCCAGAAACATGACATGTCTATGTCGGTGTTAAAAGTAAAACAACAAGTATTTGAAGCTGCAACAAACCAAAATGTCATAACATAGAAACACAGAATTTAGCGATGGATAAGAACCATTTGGGCCATCTAGTCTTCCCATTTTTCTTACCGTAAAACAGATATTTTTTGGTCTTATCTTATGTTCAGTAGAGCCTTGTGTATCCCCACACGTGCTTACATTCCTCTCTGTATTAACCGCAACTACTTCTGCGGTAGGGTGTTCAACTTATATACCACCCTCGCAGCGAAATAAAACTTTTACATTATATCTAAGCCACTGACCTTCTAGTCTTAGACTATAACTTCTTGTCTTGACATTTCTACGACTTTGAAATTTACTTCCCTAAATGCCTCACTGAAATCTAAATAAGCTGTATCTGCTTCTTCCCCCTGGTCTGTTATCTTAGTTACCTAGTCCAAAAACATCTGTAATTTGCACTTTTGTCTAAGAAGATCAGCATTTAACGACCCAGGATGTACATGTACGTCATTGGTGGATGTCCTTAAAGGACCCATGACTTACATGTACATCATCGATTTCAGGGCTCCCAATGCGGCTGCACGCCTTTCGGGGAGCCTTGAATCGGAATAAAAAAAAAAAATACTCCGTGGTCATTAAGTCCCGGCTGCGCGCATGTGCAACGATCCTTAAGGGGTTAAAGGGACAGTAACGGGCCAGGGGAGGGTTTTTTAATCATAGGTGGTTACCTGACAAACTTAACTTTCCATTTCTGCTCTAGACCATAGAAATCTGTAGGGTTGGGTGATGTCATCGATTCACTCAGAGCATTTAGGAGGGGAGGTAATATCATTATCCTCTCCACTGAAGCCCAGTGTGAAACTGCCAACACTGCTTGAATGGAGAGGACAGAAATCTCCCATAAACTTTGTTGTCACTTAGTCTTGCAGATCACAGAGAATGGTAGTACAAATGGAAAGGGAATGGCAACAATTTACATGATGCAGATCCCATAAATTAACTTACTACAGTTAGACCCTTTCTGTGACCTTTACTACAGCTTTAAATCATACAGCTAATATGATTGTGGTTTTTTATCTAATATTTTGCTTTTGTTTTAGTTTTATTCTCAGAATCAAAAAACGATATTACTCAGCTTGTATCTGAATTATCCATAAAGGATAACAACAATTCCTCCAGCGATGGCAAATCAGAACCAGGCCCTTATACGAAGCAGGAATTGGAGGAGACGAGGAGTTTCCCAGATGCTGCCATCACCAAAAGTTTGACTAGTAATGTTCCAGAATCCTTTGAAAAGGAAAGTATAGTACAGCCACCAGACGAACCATGTATAGATAAATCTGTTTTTGCAGAAAGTGAGGAAAAATGCAAGGACACTCATTCTGCACCACGGAAGGATGTGGAAGCAGATACTTTGGAGACGGGGCACACAGAAGAGACCAAGAACTCCTCCAATTTTGGAATAGAATCTTTTAGCGGCAACGAGTTGCAGACCAATCCCATTATATCCAGTGAGGTTTCTGGCAAAGAACTAAAAGATCAGGATAGCAAGGAACCTTCTCAGTTGTGTCCAGAATTAAATGTTATGGATGGGACCCAAAATGATCTCAAGAAACTTGGCCCGAGGAAAATCCAGAAACCAGGCAGCAAACTGCCATCTAAGAAACAAAAGGAGAGTGCCAACAGGACCACAAGCCTTGAAAAGCTGGAAAAAAATGTGGACTCGGATGATGTCCATTTGCCTAAATCCTCCTATAATTTTGACCCAAACCAATTAGATAACCCCAGTTTCAACCCTTTTGGGGGAAAGTCTGCCCTGCCTCCCTCCCCTACTGTTCCTAAAGGATCTTGCGAGTTTGATAAGTTGTCAGTTGATGATTCTGTGGATCAGCTGAAGTCAAAGACATTATCCATCTCGGAAACCAGTATTACTCATGAACCCAAGGCAAGAAGAGAATCTGGCAGTGCCAAATCATCACCGAAGATGGCAAGATCCCGTCTGATCACGTAGGTGCATTGACTAACCCTGTAAGGACCAACACTGTGTGCATTGCATTGTGAAATAATGCAGTGTGTCCTCCTTTTGTCCTTAAGGGTGTTTAAGTTACGGTTTATGATAAACAGTTGTGTAAAGAGACTCTGTTGCCTGAAAAAGCTTTTAAAATCACCTGTGTTGCATTAGCCATTTTATTTTAAAAATACATTCGGTTTTTGTGTTTAGATTTAGTCCTACATTAGTTCACACAGCTCAGCAGTTCATTGCCCACCTCTCCTAGTACTAAGAGATAATGTAGGGTGAAGACAGGAAGTACCTGCACAGCATGTCTCCGTTAGCTTAAGCTATAATCTCAAATGATATTTATAAATAAAAATGGCTAATGCAGCTTACAGATCATGTTAAACGCTTTTCAAAATGAGCAAAGTAGTTTTAGTTGATAAGATTCCTTTAACTAACATATGCTTGTCATCTAGGAGCTGTAAGAGAAAACACTCAGCCATGGAAAATATTGATTATTTTAGAACTATTATTGATCTCTTTGCCATGTGAGTTTTTAGCTTCAAATCAATCACTGTGTGAAGGAAAATCTAGTAATGATCAAATGATACCGATTATACAGATCCCTGCTTTGGTTATATAACGTGTTCTGAATGCGCTCAGCCTCTTTACATCCAGTATTTGGGAATGTCATTTCATGTGTGCTTCTCTGGCCTCTCCCTTCTGGTACCTCTATCACCCTGTCGTTAGTGCTGCCGCAATGAAGCTTTGTCACCCTGTAACTCCTCCTATTGCTCCATTTAACCTCTCCCTCCTATTTCCCCATATGACTCCTCTCTCTCTAATGCTTCCTACTGCTCCTTTTCCTCCTATTAATCAGTATGTTGACCCTAGCAATCCTTCTTTTGCTCCATGTTAGTTGATCTTTCATTGCCTGTAATTGACCAGTTGTCTTTTCACGCCACCTTGCCTGTAGCTTCTCCTCTCCTCCACCAACATATACTCCCTACCTGTAGCTTCACTGGTTTCCTTTTATTCACACCCTGTATTGTGGTCGCCTGTCCACCGTCCGAAACCCCAGCCATAGCTTCAATACATCTACTTCTTGTCTGCAGCTTGAACTGTTGCGCATATATATATATATATATCTATATATATATATATATATATATATATATATATATATATCAGGGCCTAAAATTTCCACTCGCCACTAGCCAATGGCGAGTGAAAATTTAGCCCTGGCGAGTAGAAATTCAGCCCTGGCTGGTATGTTATGGCTTGTAGTGGAGAGTAACTTTTCAGGTCTGGCTAGTAGCAAAGGACTTCAAATTTTAAGCCCTGTATATATAATGTAGACGGTGGTGAGACACACTCGTGTAAAGTAACATTTAAACCTGGGTGCTCATCAAATAGGAAGATGCATATAGTTTATAGAAGGCGAGAAGGCACTCACAGGGATGATACTGGAGACCCCATCTTCAGAATGATATAGATACTCTAGAGAAAATTCAGAGAAGGGTTACTAAAATGGTGACTGGTTTACAGTATAAGAAATATCAGGATAGACTAAAAGATCTGAACATGTATAGCTTGGAGGAGAGAGAGAGAGAGGGGATATGATAGAAACATTCATATACATGAAGGGATTCAACAAAGTGCAGGAGGGAAATACATTTCAAAGGAGTAAAAATGTTAGGACAAGAGGCCATAGTCTAAAACTAGAGGGACACAGGTTTAGATGTAATTTAAGAAAGTTTTACTTCACTGAGAGGGTAGTAGATAAGTGGAATAGCCTGCCAGCAGAAGTGGTAGAAGTTAATACAGTGACAGAATTTAAACATGCATGGGAAAGGTATAACGTAAGAAAAGACCAAGGAACAAAAAAGGTTTGAGATTTTTACAGTTGGAAAATGAGCAGACTAGATTGGCCAAATGGTTCCTATCTGCCTTCAAATTTTATGTTTTGGACAGATTATGGACATTATCAAGAATGATAAAGGACAGAGTATCTGGCTGAAACGTTGAAATACACAACACTTGATTCTTGAGCAAATCATCCCTGCGAGTGCCGTCTCTCCTTCTATAAACTGTATGTATGTGTATATATATACATATATATATATATATATATATATATATATATAAAATTATACACTTGTAGCTTTATCTACTTCCTGTCTCTAGTAATACCTGGTGCCTCTTGTTCACACCATGATCATGGATTCCCTGTGCACCCCCCCCCCCCACAAACACACCACAACACTTCTTGCTTGTAGCTTAATCATCTTTTGCCCTTTGTCTACTCCATGCCCCTTAGCGTTTCACATGTATCTGAGCTATACTGTACCATTAGGTTCATCTGCACATGGGTTCACTTGTATTCTGTTATTTGCTTGTCTTGTCTTACCAATACCCTGCCTGTGGATTCCCCTGCCTCTTGTATATAAATTAATCTGTCCCCCTCCCTAATTCCTGCCTGTAGCTTAATCTGTTGCTCTGTACCTACTCCTTGCCTGTAACTTCACATGTCTCCCCTCACCTACTCAGTACCTCTAGGTTCAACTGTCCTATCACCAATTTTCTGCCCATATTTCCACCTTGTCCATGGCTTGCACACTTTTCCTACAGTTACCCTACACACATTCACTGTTGCACTTGTTGCTTGCCTGAATTCTCACCCTCATCTATGTCTTACTGTTATCTGTCAGTGTTGCATGTAGTACATGGTCAATATTATTCGCAGTTCTCCTTTTGAATCTTATAGCATGTCCTTAAAATGGGTGATTTTGCCTTTCCATTCTTCTGTCTTTTACACCTTTACCTGTCCTTTCTTTTCCTCCTTTGCCTCAGGACTTCTGAGCAAGTGAAATTTCTCTGTTTTCTGTTGTAAGTATTTTTCCCTTTTCATCCTGAAAATAGCTCTGCAAATTTATCAAGAATCCATCATAGGAAGAGCTATATAATGAGTCTATACCGAGCGATAAGAGCCGTTGTATTGCGCAATAAAAGGAGTTATATGGAGAGTAGAAGATTTTTGAGAGGTTACACAGAGCAGTAGGAGTAGTTATAAGAAGAGGCTGTATGGAGCAATAGGACTTGTATACTTTGTGAATATATGAAACTATTGTAAGGCTGAAAGTATAAGGAGGAGATATGTTGGTGCCTATTTTATTTAGCATTTGGCCGATTTCTAAAGGACTGTCATTCAGTAAAGTGAATTGTAAAAGGAATATACTTATTTTTAATGGCTGAGTGCTTTTCCTCTGCATATTTAGCTAGAAATGCAAGTTTCAGGTATCATGGATTTCCAGCTAACATATGCAATATTTTTTTTATGTTGCATCCCAATCTAATCCAAAACTTGCATTTTAATGCAGGTATCGACTGTCCTACTTAGACACAATTTGGATAATTGTTTGTGCACAACTGATCTTGTCAGTGTATTGAGAGTAGTACTTGTTGCCCTTCTTCGTAAGGCTAATACATACTCAGGCCCATTAACAAACAATAACACGCAATCACTTCTGAAACACATATCAAGATTTATGGTAATGCAGCCCTGAGAAAGGAAAGGGAGCCCCCAGAGAGCATATATAAGAATGGATTTTAGGCCTTGTAAAATGAACAGAACATTTTTAGAGTCTGACATGGGGTATGAGGTGTTAAAGTTTGTATAACCCCAGATAATTTTTATTGTTGGTATTCCTTTACCCTTTGAGTGCCAGAGAGAGTAACACAATTAATTGGATACCGCTCTGGCACTCAGAGTTCGACAGCAGGTTTTTGCAATGAAACACAATTACATCACTATGTAAATGGAGAGCGTGTTTAGTTTTCGTAGTCTGTAAGCTTGTTGTTAATGGTCTAGCAATTTTAGCTCCCGTATAGTTGGACAGCACTATAAAGCACTGCTGTGCACCAGACACTTAAAAGGTTAAAAAGGTTAAAGGTAAAGTATTCAGCCAAACAGTGGAAGGCTTCAGTCTCTGTCAGTGCTGCTGTAGGACCATAAAATATTCTTTTTTAATTTGAACCCTAATCCTTTTGACATTTAAGCTTCTGGACATTCCATTGTTTTTAAATGCCTGGCATTCCAGAACGTGGGAAAGCCTTCTGTTGTGTCCTGATCCTACATCAAGGTTATGTTTTGTTTCATTGGGTCACACAGGGCTGTTGGCATGACATTGGCTGGTGTTAGGCCTTATAGTAGGCTTATCACACTAAACCATTAACCATGAACACATGAAATATACACACTGCAGGGCTGGTTTGATTTCAATGCAGCCCTGACATTTGCATATTTCCTATGTCCCTGGTTAACCCTTTAAAGACCACACCCCTTAAGGGGTTAAAGGTTAGTTCTGGTCAGTTTACCTTTTAGGCAGTGAGGCTGATGTAATAAGCAAATTTGAATCAAATTGTGCAGCATGGGGCAAAATAAAACACAACAGTGATTTAAATTGGGCTTAAAATCACTTAACCCTTTGAGTACCAGAGGGGTATGCAACGCATTGCAAAGCAATATGTTGCATACCCCTCTGGCACTCAGATGGTTAATGCTAGAGCAGTGTCCAGTGCAGTGAAAGGGTTAAAAGCTCCATTTTCGTGTGGTCATTTTACATGTCCCCTGTGCTGCAGTTGGTTTGGCCAAAAATGCACCTTTTCTATAGAGCTTTTTTACACTCAGGAATATATGGTACCAGTACAACAGTGTATTGTAACAGCCTTTACTGTCTCTTTAAGTCCTTTGAGTGCCAGAGGGCTGTATAACGCAGTGCTTTGCAATATGAGGGAGACTCTCTCCTGAGTTGGAAGTGTTTGTTTTTTGTGGTGTGTCTGTGTGTGTGAGTTGGTCATGTGTGCGGTTTTCTTTAGAGAGTGTCAGCTGGCCAGGTTATTTTGTGCTGCAAACAGAACTCGAGTATGGGCCTACTCCTTGCAGAGATTTCCCCTTGTCCACTCCTGTAAAAATCACAAAAGTCCCTGGAGAGGCAGTATGGAGGAGATTTGAATATCTCCTCCTTACTGCCCTTCCTGGGTATGTTGATCATTATGTAATGATGCTTCCTCTCATTTATTTATACTATAAAACAAGAACAAAAACATATTTAATACAAATTATGAAGTTGCTAAGATTCCATCAACAGAAATAAGCAAAGATCAGCGCATGTTTAGTGTGATTACTATCTTGCAGTGGATGTCTCCTTATCCGTAAAGTTCAAGTAGCTTTATTTTACTCCAGTGTGCAGGTATTGTGACAGGCTGAGATGGTTTAGCACACCTACTGCAATGCTTCACCTGGCCCTAGTATTTAAAAAAAAAAAAAAAAAAAAGACATTAAGCATATCAATTCCTTTTTGTATATAATAATATATTATTTTAGTGTTTGTGCAATATATTAAGTTTTGCAGCAATAGTATAAATATGAAAAAGTTTGTGTTTAAAGATCAACTTTCATTTAGTTACGCAAAGAGGCAGAAGATGAACTTGCAACTGCATCTCCAAACATTTCCTTGACTGCTTTATAGGGGCACATACTCACCAAACCAACCCCTCTCCCACCCAAGAATTTGATAGACAACCAACTTGGGTAAGAAAAAGGCAACAGCGATTTATTAAAAATATAAAACATATTAAACATTAATGGTATGCCTGCATCCTGGCTGTTACCAGGTGACCCAATACTGTGCACACAGTCTCCATCCTCCCCTGAGCGGTTAGCCAACAGGCGATGGACTAACATCCCAAAGCCCATAACTGAAGGGCAAGATTAATAGTCCAATATCCACGGGTGAGGACCATTACTTCCACCGCTACTTCCCAAACCATGGGAAGTTGCGCCCCACCGAGACCAACCCTTTTTCTATCCCCTCTTGCAGGCCCACATTAAAGGGGTCCAGACCAATGGGGTTAAGATGAACATCATCGTGCCAATGAAGCAAGACAAATTTGGCCATTCAAGCTTTCCTGCTCCTCTCCAGAGCCTGAACATCCTTAGCACTCGTCCAACGCAGCCTTGGAACCACTTCAGACCCGACAACAACCAAATGGTTAAAAAGCGTCATGAGGCTCTCTATATCCTACTTAATGGTCTTAATAAGGCCAATGCTACAGATTTCCCCAAGGTCATTGCCTCCAGAATGAAAAACCAAAATAGTGGGCCCTGAGTCAACTCCCCAGATGCAGAGATATTCACCCCTAACATTAACCCAACTAAGGCCCCAAACACCCCTCCAGTGGATCCTGGCCACCCGTGGAGAAAAAAAACCAAATCTTGCCATAAGGTATCTCCTCTGTTCACCGTTGCACCCAGTAGACAAACGAATGTCCTACAATCCATGACATAACTGGTTGATGACCTGAAAAAACATTAAAACAAGAGATGAGGCCGGACATTCGACAGACTACGATCAGAATCCCACCTCCCTAAATGCTGAATCTCCCTCCTGGAAAAACCAAGAGGCTCTGCAGCTGTAGCCACGTCTATCCTAAAAGAATGGGGAGCAAATTCGTTTGCATTCAGTCCCGATGAGGCAAGACAGACGAAAACTGGTACCTTGACAATGGTAACAAAGTTACGCGTATGAAGAGAGGACCTGGTGCCGAGCCCCTACGCTAAAGAGAACGAGTTGTCACACTTCCCTCCCAGTCTCTAGCAGGGAAAACTATTTGCTACGCTACAGCTGATCTGTCTTTGATCGACTCAAAATTAACCTAAAACCAGCAGGAGACAAAAACACGTCACCATATATTGGGAGATACTATCTCCCCAACCCCGAAAAAAGAGCAGGAAAATGTGTGATAACTGTGATAACGAAACCACCCGAAACAAAAGGACCTTGAAGTCCTCAAAATATGTCGGGAAGAATCCCCTAGATTCCGTCAAAGATCAAAAAGGATACAGGCCGATGGGCATCCAATGCCTTCCCTCCCGACCTCTTCCACCCCCAAAGGATCCAATTAACCAAAGGATTGTCCGCAACATGCCGATATCTGAAGAAATGAAAAAGAAATGGCAGGGCAGAGAGATTTTGCCCTGCCATATGGAACAAAACACCCCTAATGAGCAGCGCAACTAGATATGCAAGCACTGACCAAGACCTAGAATCCATATCTTGCAGTGAACCCTCCTTGACTGCTAACGGTAACCATTCAGCTCACACTGCCTTGTAAGAAGAAGAAATAGTCTTGTGCCAACTGCAACAGAGACTGGAAACGAGGTTCCATAAGTGTGCATGGCAAGGGTGGCCCTCTGCTTCTGCCCTGGTCCCAATACCTGGAAACAATCCAGCCGCAAACGGGAAAGCGAATCAGCAATAGTTATCCACATCCGTGTTGTAAAGGTAACATTAAGTTGCAGGTATCTCAACAACAGGCAGTTCAGTAAACACAGAACTGGAGGGGAGCTAGAAGTAGATCTGTTGATCACGTGAACAACTCACATGTTATCCGTCCAAAACAGAACTTTTCAATCACACAATGCCTACACACACACCCACACCTCCACTGCAACCAAGATAGGAAAGAATTCCAAAAATGCAAGGTTGCAGCTAAGCTCTGACTGTGAAGCACACACTCTGGCCATGGCGTCGCACACAAATCACCACGAAAATGTATGCAAACCCCACCGAACCGGAAGCATTGGTGTAAGTTCCAAATCCTGACTGCAGATCTCTCTGGCCTGCCAACAAGTGCAGCCATTGTAGTCTGACAAACGACTGCCAGATGTCCAGATTGGCCCGCAGAACTGTGGACACCCAAATGAAGTGGTGCAGGGAACGCACCCCTTTCAAGGAAAGTGACAAATGGCCTGTCCCATGGGCAGCAACCTTCGTGCAAAAACCAAATGCCCCAAAATGGACTGCATCTGCTGCAGGATAACCTACTTAGCGGTCCGAACATGAGACACCAACAACCGCAACAGCTGAATCTTATCGTGAGGGAGGTGAAAAACCACAGTGGTGGAATCGATTTTGAGCCCGAAAAATGACAGAGCACACTGAGGACCTTCCGTTTTGTCCTCTGCATCTGGAACTCTGAAAGTAGAGGAAACTCAACAAAAACCCTCCAACAACGAGAATCAGTCATCGCTACCGGACGGGCCTACAAACAGAAAATCATCCAGATATGGAGCCCCACGTCCTGACGAACATCCCACTCAAAAGAACTAAAAAGTTCAAAATAGTAACGGGAAATAGAACAGCCTATTGGAAGGCACTTGTCAAAGAAAGACACCCTCCAAGTAACAGCACAACAGGTGAAAACACTCCGGATGAAAGAAGAAGGCAGATTCAATATCCGACATAGCGACAAGACAACCTTGACCCACAGTGTGGACCAATGGCAGAACAATGTCAAAGGAGGCGTACTGAACCTTATTGCTTTTTTTGTCAATGCCGTCATTGACAGATGAGCCCCAGGGTAGGACAGTTGATGACTCAAACAGTATTTTTCAGGGTCCCGCTTTGGAACCAAGCCCAAAGGGGAAATCCGGAAAAGGAGGAGAACTGAAGGGACCCTCCATACTGCCCAAACGCACTTCTACCAGCAGCTTCTCCCAAACCAGCTGCTCCTGAACAGAACGTAAATTGCCTGACATGAAAACACCTTCAACAGGAACAAATGGGATCCAGAAACTGTCCTGAAAACAGCTGCAAATTATACACACGTCCCTACTAGTGTTTGAATAGTATTGAGGTGTACCACAGACAATGGATCCCGTTGAAGAGCCAACAAAACCCTTCTAGGAGGACACTGGTCCCCTGGAAGGTGTGGAATATGGTCTATGAGGGGTCATCAACAGCAACTACAGATATTATCTTCCTGTCATTTGAAAGTAAGCTGCGGACAGACCTCCATGTGCTGGCGGAATTGATCATCGTATCAAAACCAACACAAACTGCTGTATATCTTATTAGCCCCCCAGATCATGTCCAAACCGCAAAACAGAGAAGGACTCTTCTCTGGGAACCTTTTGCACATGATGCTAGTGAAAACGCAAAACCCTTGGAGCCAGTTGCCTAAGGTATACAGAACCTTGAACTTCTCCTCGCTCACTGTCTCTGGCCAATTCAACATCCTGTCCACAGTCTGTCTGCCTGGCTTCATAAGTGAGAGCATGTCCACGAACTTGCCACGCCATATTTTCTCTTTGGTCCTCAGTTACTTGTAAACCCAAGGGGGCAGCCCCGCAAATCTGACCATTCCCAGACTGAGACACAAAACTGGACTGCTGAGGTGGAAAGCTTGAACCAGATGCAGCAGCTGACAGCGGCTCGCCAGTACCCTCACATACGCTAATCTGCCTCTCTCTCATCACCCCCAAACCAGCATACCTGGATGTTCTGCCAGAAACACCACTGAGGGAATACTGGTGCCTCCATGCTGTGATTCCTATGAGAGCCCAAATTTGGAGGCGGCTGGGGAGAGGACTTGGACCTCTCTGTGGCTCTGCGGAGTGCTTTATGCTTTCGTACCCCAGAGGACCATGCCAGTGCATCCTCTGGGGAACTCTATGCTGGTCTCCTACTTCTTTCTGCCGCTTGGATGGCTCCAACAGAGCAAGACGCTCCAGTCTGCTGAAAGGGGCTCCTTCTAGACGCTCCTGCAAAGTGCTGTCCCTCTGCTGGATGGGTTCTCTTGGCCAAACGCTAGTTCTTGGAGTGCCCCACTGCGATGGGGCTACAGGACCTGTGCTACTGCATATGGGGGGCCATCTTGACTGGCCAGCTGTGGGCCTTGCTCGGGCTCAAAGGCAGATAACTTTGTCCCCGTGAGGTGCCGACAAACCGCTTCATAATATGGCGGCAGCCCCGCACAGAGACCTGTATATATGATATTCCCCCCCCCCCCCCAGGGACACCCACCAACCATGGGCAATTTTTTTCAGGACACCAGCAAAATATTTATAAAATGGATATGTGCCCCGCAGTCAACCCCTCCCTACTGTTGTGGAAGGTAGCTTTTCTTCTGGTGCGGTAGCTTTTGTAGACCTTAGTCTAGTGCTGTGTGGGCTGCCGTTTCAGCCATTTCAGAACCCCATTTGCTTGCTTAATGGAATGACAGGTGTCTATTGTAAGCGTGTTGATCTTGATGCCAAGGTGTACCGTGATGATCATAATGCAGTTGAGTTCTGTTTTTTTCTCTTTTATCAGGGAAAAAAACTGTCTGGATTGCTGTGCAGTAGCATTAAAGTTGTCCACAGGGAAATGGTCAGATCAGTGAAAAGTTGACTTCATTTGCATGATTCTTAACAAGCTTTTCTTGCAGTGTTAAGAGGCCCTCAGTTTGGAGTTCCTACACTTCAGCGTTTGTCAGAGTCTGAAAGTCACTGAATGCTTCTACCAATGGTCTTTACTTTCAGCCTCTATCACTTTTGGCTCCATAAAGGTCTCTGAGGATTCATAGACCGTTTGCCCTTTTGGGAACTTGCAGAACCTGAGCTACATCTTTAACCCTCTGAGTGCCAGTAGGGTGCACAACGCATTGATTTGCAATATATTGCATACCCCTCTGGCATTCTAAGGGTTAAGTACACAGTCATGAATTGGCTGCTTCTTTTGAAAGAAACGAGCAGCTGCCATATAAAGCACATCTGTGTAAAATGTGTCCACATCACCGGATGTGAGATCTGATGCACTGCTTAGAGTAAAGCCTATAAACAAGCTCTGCTTTTCCAAGTAATGGGATGGGTTTTCTACATGTATGTCCAGAACTGAGCAGTCTGCAGAGACAGCTGACTTTACAAATCTGCTGACAAACTTTTTATGAGATTCTGTAAGTGATGAAAAACACTTGTGTAGATTACTCTGTTCTTGCTGGAGAAAGTGTTCAGCTGCACAGAGAGAGGTAAGGTGCATTAACAAGTAATGTGTGGAGCTCAGTTTTTGGATCACAGAGAATATCCTTTATCCTCTTCAGCTGTGGGTCTTTTCCCTCTTGTGATTCTGCATATGATTAGTGCTGGCAGCTGATCTAAAAACCCTCCTTACAACCTTCTCCAAGATAACCAGTGGTGACCACATGTTTTCAATCCCTCTTTTTCACAGAATTCACACAAATTCTGAAGTATTGCCATTCTCTTTGAACTCCATGAAATATAGCTGAAAACAACAACATAACCATGATTTACAGACTGGGCACACAGCCCCTTTTCCACATAGAGACTGATCAGCTGACACAAGTAGCCTTGCGCATTCATGTTCTTATCTTGACCAGAAATCTGTTTCTTCAGGCTGTTTATTCTCCCCATGTTGACATTGACATTATCCAATGATAAGCCTACGCCATTTTTCCAAGGGGTTCCTTTTCTTGAAAAGAAACAATTGAACAAGTAAAAATGCCTTTTGCAGAGGAGACTCTGCACACAACACCTCCAACATTCCTTATCTAATTTGTCCTGAAGATGAAGGGTCAATAAACCTAACAAACAGTAGATATACCTTATTGCCATAAATGTCCTTGCTTTCGTAAAGTCAGTGTAAATAGTTCACTTTTTACCAGTTCAGTGATGGAATCTGCACAGCTTGGAGCAAAATGTCTTTTATTATAGCTGTGGTCTTGTGATGTCCACATCCCTTTTGCTTAGCATCACTAAGCATCCACTTTCTTTGGTAAGCTCTCTTTTTAAGAACATGTATATTTCTACAGCTGGTTAATAAGCACATGCTGAAATTGATATGGTGAGCAGGCAGTTAACCTTACTTAAGGACCATGAGGTGTTTTTTTTTTGTTTTTTTGCGCATTGCATTCAAGGGTCGCACACGTTCTGGTACATCCTCTATATAAAAAACATGATGATGTTTACCGTGCTGAGGTTATTGCTTGCACTTGTTACAACTTGTTACAACCGGACTGATGCATACCAGGTCCAGGGAATACATCTATTAATTATCTTTACCAATTAATTTTACAGCCCCAATAAATGTTGCAGCACTAATTATAGTACATGCAGGGTATTACAAGACTCAGACGGGGACAAACCGATACAGTTATATTGATATAATAAATGTCTTATATTCTCAATAAAGTGGTGGACTGACCATTAGGGCAGTAGATTCAGGTGGAGGGGGCCACATGAAAACAATGCACTTGAGCCCTTCAGCTTGTTACTGTTAAAAAAACAATTCTGTTAACAGCAAAAAGTAACATCAATGGTAACCTGTCCAAGTGTCCATCATGGCATCCCACTGGGCTTTCTCCCAACTTAGGTTCACATCTCCCACATTTACACCCCCTTTTCATAACACCATGTTTGTAATGATCTCTGGGAATTTTTTTTGCACAAAATGTTGTCCTCTCTGAAGATAGAATAAAGCCAGAAGGTGCCTGGTGTCTAGCTTTTCCTGAGAGACAAGGTTGCTGTCAGTTTGCTGAGACTCATGTTAACCCCTTAACATCCAATGCCATGCCAGGACCATCATGGCTGTCAAGCACGTAAGGAAACAGTGATGGTCCTGGCATGTCATGGAATTCAGGGCTCCCACTCTGAATTGGAATAACAAAAAAAAAAAATGCTTGATGGTCCTTTAGGGGTTAAAGTATTTGTCATCCCTAGATCCCCTGTCCCACCCCGATGTCCCTCTGTTTTAAGCACTTATAATGTTCTGTGGGTCTGTGAACTATTAGAGTTTAGATTGCGGGATGTGTTTTGTGGATGAGGGTTCTTGTGCTGTGTTTAGGTGACATTTTGCTTGTTTCAGTTGTGGTCCATGTCTTCACTTCATCATTGATGACGGGACAGATGTGGTCTGTGATGCGGCGAGGGGTCAATATAGTGATTATAGCTGGAGGGCCGTAGTGTGCTTGTTCCCGAGATGTCTGTTTTGCATAGTCCTCTCATAATCGCTAATAGGAAATATTGAATTACAGTCTGGACACTTTATCCTGATTGGTCAGTTATTTAATGCTAAGAGGGGATGTTATTTATGTATGATGTGTTGGTGGCTCTGTTTCCTTTGTTGTGTTATTATTAATAATAGGCTTAAGCTTTCATACAAGTATTTTTTAATTGTTTTTAATTTATTAAAATATATTTGCACATTGTTTCAAACAGATACAACCTCCTCATTTGGATTGGAGTTTGATTGTTGTGTTCCCCAAGTGGAGACAGGTCTAAGGTCTCCACATGTAAGCCTGTCAGAACATCAGATATCCATTGTCTGACCATAGGCAAATGTAAATATGTATTGAGCCCTAGGTGTGCCACCTCTGTGACGAATCGATGAGGTAGACCTGATGAGAGGGCCTGCCTGTGTAGCTGTAGAAGGTAATGGGGGTAATTGGGGGGCCCAAGACGGGGGGGGGTGCAGTTTATGATGTTCCCAGGGAAGAATCAACGAGGTAGACCTGATGAGAGACCAAAAAGGAGATGAATAAATCTGTTTACTATGTTTATGGAATATGTTTGTCGTTCTGTTATGAAAGCTGTTACTGGGCTGGAGACATGAATGGATTTAAATTCTAACATGGGGTTATGGATATACAGTGTAAAACATGCAGAACGCCATCTTCCTAATCGTTGCATAATATATCCTGGTACTCCGTGTTTGGATGCTGCTCCGATTCTGAAGGAGTGGCCGAGTATGAAAGATGGTCTAAATCTATTCTGGTGAGAGATGGTCTAGTGCTCCATTAGGTCTTTGAAGTCTGGTGTGGTGGATGGATGTGAGTTTACAACTGTTGAAAAATGTCTGAAAATTGAATTGAGATAAAGCATCAGCTGCTGAATTCTGAATGCCTGGGATATGGGAACTATAGTAGATGAATTTGTGGGTAAGTGATAACCAAGTGAGTTTCCTGAGTAACTGCATGAGGTGTGGGTTGGAGGATCTGCCTTTGGAGATATTTCGTCCCGTGGAATGTTATGGCCTGACCTGACCATAATTGGCCCTGTAGAGCTGCTGCTACTATTAGGTAAAGCTTGCAGAGCGCCACAAACCACTCTGAGTTCCAGATGCCCGTGAAACCCTGGTGGTAGTCTGGTCTCTGATTTGGCAGAATCCAAGATTATCCCCAGAAATTCTGCCTCTGTGGCTGGCCCCTTGTTTTTGTCAGGGAATACTGGAACTCCTAGATATTGAAAGAGTTTGAGGAGTTTGTCAACGGTGTTGAAGATTTTTGGACTGCTCTTCGCACCGAATGTAAGGTGCAAGCACACGTAGAAGACCATTTTAGTGAAAGGTTTTTTTTGTTTTTTTTTTATTAATGCGATCTCGGCTCTGCTGCAGAGTCACCTGATGATCGTAAGACCGGATTTCCCTTCAGTCAGCTACAACGTTGACTTCAGGGAAGGGGGAGGGAGGGGGGAACTTTAGGAGCCATAAAGGTTTGAGAGATGACACTGGAGGCAATTCATTTCTTTTTACCATGACTGCAATATAGGGATTAGTAATTATTAAGTATTACTATCCCTTTAAGCCCCACAAAATGCCTACAGAACAATTCCTGGTCTAAGGTGCTCCAATCTACCTGGACGTTGAATTGGCTACGTGCTGCCGCTGCCTTGGCTGAGAAAGATTTGCGGTATTCGAAAAAAGTGCTCCCTCTGTATTTGTGTTCAAGATCTACTATAGTGAACAGGTACTGGTCCATCTCCTAACGCCTATGTGGAAAAGCAGAACAGAGGATGACTGGGTAGATGCTGAAGGCCAGCACGAAATTCTGACAGTGTAAGGACGTGAATGAGCCGAGGATCTCAAGACTTCATAGTATCAGAAACGTCCCCACAGCTGACATCCTTTGTTCCGCCAAGTCTTGTCAGGAGTGAGACCAGGTTTACTTCTTTCCCTTCTATGATCGGTTTTCAAAGATGCTGGGGGACCACATGGGTGGGGGTGGTGCAGGTTGAGGGGCAGATTGAAGTACCTGGCATAGGGTTGATCTATGGTAGTGGGGTGCCTCGGGTTGCTGGCCCTTCTTTGCCTACTCTTAGTCTGCCATGAATATCAGCTACTGTATTGGACATATCCGTAAGCAAATGGGCAATGGAGTCGAGTTGAGTCTGTATATGGGGAGAGGGATGGGGCTGGGATGGGTGAGGCTGTGGCTGCTGCATTTTGGGAGCAGGAGGTGGAAGAGTTCTGCTTTCCTTGCCGATGCTGGGTAGCTGATCTCTCAGCTTCTCAGTTAGCCCATCGAAGTTGGCACTGTCCATTCTTGAAGATTAGGTCCCCTAGGTCTTGGTGTGGATGGGGCTTCGATTGCGGTTGCCCAAAAAAAAGAGGGGTGCTATATACTGGTGGTAGCTCTGAAGACCTACCTTGCTCGTCAACTATGTAGAATTATGAAAGGGGGGGGGGAAACAGATAAATCATAAGTGAAAGTGAAGAAAAAATTAAGGGGTGATGAATAAAATAGAGTAGCTGTTGAAAGAGGAGATTGTGGTTAAAGTAGTAGCACAGAAGATATAGTCCTGGAGAGGACGGATGCTGGCGTCAGAAGTGTAGCTGTATAGTTGACCAAAACCCTGGTAGGGAAAGAAAGAAGATATAAATAATAAAAATAGGAATACATATTGCAAAGCAATGTAAGGCTTCTGCTGGTATACTGCTATACTTAAAGGGATAGTAATGTTTCAAAATTAAAAGCAGTTCCAATTAATCTTCATAGTATTTGGACCATGGAGAGTGTTATTTCAATTCTGTCAGAGTTGTAGTTCAAGAGTAATTCAATGACAAAGTATCCCCCTCCTGCTTCTTTTACTGATGTAACACTGTTCACCTCAGAACAGAAAGGTGGTGTCCACATGGCTTGCAGAGAGGGACAATCTTCAACTGGCATAAGGGAAAAAACTCTCAAGGTGGGCAGGGTTTTCATTGTTCTCACAGTAAGAAGATTGTCCCTTGCTGTGAGCTGTCTGGTCTTAAGAAGAGATTCCACATCTGAGGAGTGGTGGCTTACACTAGGTTTAAGGGGTGGGAGGGGGATAATTTATCATTCAATTACTCTTGTACTACAACTCTGACAGTACTGAAATAACACTCTCCATGGCCCAAATACTACAAAGATTAGAGCTCCTTTTATTTGGAAACATTACTATCCCTTTAAACCTGGCATAAGGAGAGGTATGGTTTACTGCCAGCAGGGGGATCTCTAGCTGGGGCCATACTGTATGCCTGTTGAATGTCATAACTGCTAGACGATTGGCTTGCTGTTGTACTGTGAGAGGGAAGCGGAGAGGCTGCTGGGTAATGAGATATGCGCTGCAGCCCTTTGAGCGTGCAGGCCCTTGTACCTTGGTCTTGAAAGGGCCCGGTGAGCTGCTGTAATGACCCGGATCGAATGAAGAACCGGGTGAGCTGAAGGGTTAAATAGGGAATCGATAAGGCGTTTGTACAAATTATTATAAAGGGAACATCACTGTCTTGGCAACTTACTAGTATTCTTTAGGTAGAACATAAAAACCGGAAGTGGTCCGCTGTTGAGGAGTTAACGTACTGACATCAGAGGACCCAAGACGACTTAAGTCCTGTTGGGGGCTGCTGTCTGTATTTAAAGGCTTGCAGCCCCTCCTACCAAATCAGGCTAAGCCTTCCTCTTATCACATTAACAGTATTACACTATTTGGCAGTACCTTGCTTTTTGGGGGTTTTTTTTTTTGGTCCTTGGATGACTTATCCTGCTCTGGAAAGTGTTTTTTCTGGGAGCAGCTGCTTATTGTTTGGAGCTCTGTGTGCGTTTATGTGTAAAATTACCACCTGAAAAAAAGGATTTTTACGCCTGCCATAATGAAAATAGATCTGTTTGTAAGTTAAGAATTCTGACTATGCATAAAAAAGTCAGAAAATAGCAACTTCCTGTCACGTGAACATCATTCTGATAGATAACTTATATCCGTGTGGCATGAACACCAGTGCCCAGCTGCACAAGAGACAAAGTTCTACTCTAGTCTAAGTCCAGTGTAGACCAAAAGGAACGTGTGAGAGCTAAAAACAATTTATTGTGAACAAATGTTCTTCGTTGTGAGAAAAGTAGTTAAAAACTAAAATTAATTAAAAAAAAATTAGTTAACCGAAGTAGCGGACAAATGTGCAAATCGATTCGTGATCACCACCTCTGGTGCTAAAAGAGGGTTAAATGTAAGAAATTGTTTACACCTGGGGCAAGGCAATATGACATTGAAGAAAAAGTACTGTCCTTAGAAAAATGTGCAGTTGGCATGAGTGTTAAAGTATAGAAATGCACAGCTGCTCTCTTGATATGCGTGGTTAAAGGAATATTAATGCCTTAAAATAATAACACAAAAATAACTATTGTAGCTAAGGAAAAAGGAAGTCCTATTTCTTAAATCTTTATGGTTTGAGACATAGAATGTTTTAAAGTTCCCCACTCCCTGCTGTCAGCTGTAAAGATGCCAGCAGGAGAATCGAGTTGGCCGACTCGAAGCGGCTCTTCAGCAGAGTCGTGATTCCGAAATCTAAAAAGAACTACTTCACTGGAACGGTCTAAAAAGTATGCCTGGTTTTCAAGCACACTTTGTAGACCATTCCAATGTAGTATTTCTTTTTAGATTTTGGTATCTTGTCTCTGCTGAAGAGCCGCCTGATGGTTCCCGGACAAGGATCTCGTGCTGTCAGCTAGAAACTGACGTCAGGGAAAGGGGAGGGAGAGGAAAACTTTAAAATGTTGTATCTCTCAAATCATAAAGGTTTGAGAGATAGGACTTGCACCTATGGATTTCTATTTTCCTTATCTACAATACTACGTGTTCTTATTTTAAAGGCATAGTAATACTTAAAATGTAAAAAAATATATATGTTGTATGGTTTATCCTCCTGAGTAAAACAAGGGTACTCCCACTGCTGAGCGATATTTTATTAAAAAACTATAACAGCACAAATTTGAATTTTTTAGGTGCAATATCACAGTGGCCTGAAAATTTACAGTGGTGCTGTTGCTACACCATCCTATGGACTGCTCTGGTCTGTAGACCATAAATCTCCATAGGATGGTGTAGCAACAGCACCACTGTAAATTTTCAGGCCACTGTGATATTGCAGCTAAAAAAATTCAAGTTTGAGTTGTTATAATTTTTTAATAAAATATCTCTCAGCAGTGGGAACACCCTTGTTTTATTCAGGGGGATAAACCCTACAACATATATTTTTTTTACATCTTAAGTATTACTATCCCTTTAAGCTATTACTAATCCTTTAATGACACACTCACTCCTAGGGATTTATGCCATCTATTAGAATACTGACAGAAAATAGTGTTTTTTTTTCAAAGCCACAGAAAGTTTTCACACAAGGGGGTTAAAATTATTTTTAGAAATAAAACTTTCTGGCACTCAGAGGGTTAATTATGCAGGTTGTCACACATACAAAAATGTAAATTACAAAACATGCCTTTAGCATGTATCAAGATTCATGTCATGCAATTTTAATACTGCAAAATAAAACTGAAATTAAAATTGTAAACTAAAATTTTACTTAGGAGCTGGGGCGATTCTGTGGCGTGACTTTGGGAAGGGGAGTCACTGAGATGTCAAGGACAAGTGGGAGCAATGTGAGGAGGAGACCTGGCTGTGTGTATGATCCTGTGTAGATGCATGTGGGTGCTATTGTGTGCAAAAGAAAATGCAGCGTGGATGCTTGGCAAGTAGTTTACCAGTAGCCTTGCATGCATGCTGCTTACCTACTGTGTATGTGTGCGACATTGAACTCGGCATCATACGTTACATGCACACATGAATGTAATGCACACCGCCATCTTTAAAGGAGCAGTAAACTTTTTTTATTAAAAAATATATATAGTAGGGGTTTTCATATTGAGTAAAATAAGGGTACTCCCACTGCCGAGATATTTATATTTCCAGAGTTATTACAATTTAAACCCATGTTTTTTTACATTAGCAGTGCTCTCTAGTGGTCAAAGTCTAATTAGATTTCCTGTTAGATTCTAATGGAGAGGAAAGTCAGAAAAGTCAGAGACATACAGTTCTCTATAGAATGTGATAGAAACTGCCGGTCACTTCCTGTCAGTTAGAACTATCAGGAAGTAAAACAGTAAATTCACTTCATGATTATTTGAACTGTTATAATTTTTGAATAAAACATCTGACAGCAATGGGAGTACCCTTGTTTTATTCAGCAGGAAATGCTCTATAAAGTGTGTTTTCATGAAAAAAGTTTACTGCTTCTTTAAAAGCAGATACTGACTTTACTCAAACACTGCCAGGGAAATGAATATCTATATATAATTGCACAAGAGCAGCAAATGTTCTCTAGAACTTCATCCTACACCCAGAGACACTTCCCAAAATCCAGACCCCGTCAAGGACCACCTGTGAATAGCAGAAATCCCATTTGATTTAAAAGGGGCTTTTAAGTCCTTGAATGATAGGTCTACAATGCATTGGAGCACTCCCTAGCATTCAAATGGTTAAATGTCCCATTTAAAATGTCCCTTTCTAAATGTCCATAACATTGTAGCCTTTTCCATGCATAATGCTGCTTCCCCTCAGAGTAGCAAATCGTTCCTAGTGGATCATGACAAGGGACGGCATTCTGTCAGCATAAGGAAAAACTGCCCTCCTTTGTCAAGTGGGCCAGGGTTTTACTTCTACTGATAAAAGGTTGTCCCTCATTATGATCTGTCTGACCAAGCGACCGGGTTTCAGATCTGAGGGGATGTAGTGTTACGTATGGAAAGGGGACAGGAGGGGGACATTTTAAAATACAATAAAACAAAGACTACAACGTTATGGACAGTTGGATATAGTGAATAATCAGCGTTGCCTTCATATCAATACATTACTATCCCTTTAAACAGCAGAATACTTTTTGAAAGCAGCATAGACAGAACAGAAATACTGTCAGTTGACAGAACAGCACACAGACATCCCCCATCACCATTCTCGATGTCACATATCACTGGAGACAAACTGGTTGCTCTTCTCATTAACCGTAGAAATACTATAAATTTATGAAAATCAGTGTGAAGCAACACACATACACAAACACAAACACATATTTTTATGTGGTAGTGTAGCTTTAATTTTAACGTCACAGGGGATTTGACCTTTAGGCATTTTTGATTGTCAGAGTGCTCAAACCAGATGTTCAGGAATGTTATAGTTAGAATGCAACTTCCGATCTCAGTAGCATTGTAATCGTTTGGTCTAAATGGAAAAATGAATGAGGTTTTTCCGCTCCACTGTAATTCAGTCCCTAGTTCTAAGTGACAGTTCTTCTTTAAAGTGGAACATTAAATAATTACTTGGGCGATTTTGAAAGGTCTTTCAAAATCACCTATATTTATGTAAGCCATTCATTCTTTGAACTATAACTTATGAGATACTTAGCTTTATTTATTTCTCGGTCTACTTAAATTTATGCAGGAGTGGCTGGCACAGCCTCGTGTGTCAGATACCAACATTTCACATTCCCTCCCAACTGCTACTTCCAACTGGGAAGTAAGGACTAATGTGCAAAAACATAAATCTAAATATCTCAACCTATACTCTTAAATAAAGAATGGCTAACAAGAATAGACCATTTCAAAAGCCTTTTCAAAATCACCCAAGTTGGATACTTGTCTGGTTACTGCTAATGGAAGCAACGCAAACGCTTTCTTTGTTATCCACTGCCACAAGGATCTGTGATGATCTGTTTTCTATCTGATCGTTGCTTATAAACATCCTAATAATGACAGCACTTATTATAGCTGAAAAATCCTTATGGCCCTTATAAATGTTGGCTGTTGTGTCTTTGTTCGAGAGAGGACATTAGTCCTGACTGTGATGTCCATGGAAGCAGACATAATGGTTGCTGGCAGCTATTTAAACTGAGTTCATGAACCTTCTTAAAAGTTTCAGGACCAGAGGGAAGCACAACACATTACAAAGCAATGCTCTGCACACTCTCTTGGTCCTTAAGGGGATAGTAATGTTTCATAATAAAAGCAGCCCCAATTAATCTTCATAGTATTTGGGCCATGCAGAGTGTTATCTCAGTTCTGTCAGAGCTGTAGTTCAAGAGTAATTGAATGATAAAGTATCCCCCTCCCTCCCATTTTACTGCTGTAACTGCTCCGCTCAGAGCAGCAGGGTGGTGTCCTGGTAGATTGCAGAGAGGGACAATCTTCAATTAAGTTACGTGAAAAACCTGTCAAGGTGGCAGGTTTCATTGTTCTCATAGTAAGAAGATTGTCACTTGCTGTGATCTGACTGGTCTATGGACTGGATTCCACATCTGAGGAGTGGGGGCTTACACTAGGTAAAAGGGTCAGCAGGGGAATACTTTATTATTCAATTACTCCTGAACTACAACTCTGACAGAACTGAAATAACACTCTCTGGGTCAAATACTATGAAGATTAATTGCAGCTGATGTTTTTGTGAAGCATTACTATCCCTTTAACCCATTGAGTGCCAGAGGGATGGCCAACACATTTTCTTAATGCATTGGATAGCTCTCTGGCACTCAAATGATTTTAACCCCTCTGGCATTCAATGGGTTACATCTGGCCTATTCTTTAGGACTGAGACTGGGAACTAAGGTCAAGGCTGGGTAGCTTGAGATTCTTTAGATGTTGTTGGACTGCAATTGCCACAGTGTATATGACCAACACCAGGCTGAGAGCCACGAGTGGCCTATCCTAACTAAGACTGTATCACATGGTGGGGAATCCTATTGTGCTAAACACATCTTATTCCGTCCACAGGAGCAGCTGCAAGGTACAGAATTACGAAGGTTCATCGCTTGTACTAGATGTCTGCACACAGGTAAAGATTAGCATTACAGGGATAGTAATACTTAATATATAGTAAAAATATATTGTAAGTTTATCCCCCTGTGTACAACAAGGGAACTCCCACTGCTGAGAGGTGTTTTATTCAAAATTTATTACAGCTCAAACTTGAATTTTAAGGTGCAATATCTCACATCATCCTGTGGAAAGTTCTGGTCAACTGACCATAAATCTCCATATGATTGTGTAGCAACAGCGCCTTGGTAACATTTCAGGCCACTGTGATATTGCACCTAGAAAAATTCAAGTTTGCCCTGTAATAACTTTTGAATAAAACACATTTTAGCAGTGGCAGTTCCCTTGTTGTACTCGGGGGGGGGGGGGGGGATAAAACTTTACAATAAGTAATTATACATCCAACCTCTAAATCCAAACCATCCACTGTTGTCATTTTCTTCTTAAAGGGATAGTAATGTTTCATAATAAAAGCAGCTCTAATTAATCATCATAGTATTTGGACTTTGGAGAGTGTTATTTCAATTCTGTCAGGGTTGTAGTTCAGGAGTAATTCAATGACAAAGTATCCCTCTCCCGCCCCTTTTACTGATGTCACACTGTTCAGCCAGATCAGAAGGGAGGTTCCCAGGTAGACCGCAGAGAGGGACAATCTTCAATTAAAATAAGGGAAAAACCTGAAAGCTTGTCAAGGGGGGCAGGGATTTCATTGTTTTCATAGGAATAAGAGTGTCCCCTTCTGTTATTTGTCCAGTCTATGGACTGCATTCCACATCTGAGAAGAGATTGTTTACAGTAGGTAAAAGGGGCAGGAGGGGGAAACTTTGCTTGTGAATATCTCATAAACCATAAAGGTTTGAGAGATAAGACTTATATCATTCTTTGTGTTTTTTTTAATGCCTACAAAATAAAATAAAGTTAAACGAAGTATTACTATTCCTTTAATTATATGTTATTGGTTATTTTCTGCTGACAAAGCCAAGGATACTCCACCGGTTTTATAATGCTTGAATGCTATATCCTATCGATGGCAGAAATTCTCCATAGGGAGTAATGCAAGCTTAGTTGTTGGACCTCCATCTGTTGGGAATTAGTAACCCTTTGAGTACCAGAGGGGTACGCAACGCATTGCTCTGCAATGCGTTGCGTACCTCTCTGTTACTCAAAGGGTCAATCTCCTCATCCCCAACCTGCCGTTGGCTGGTTGCTGATGATTCAGTTGGCAATCTCAATCAGCGGACTACCCCGAACTAATGCACAACCTTGTGGTCCCTTTTATAGACTTTTTCTGATGTGACCTGGAACATATCTCAGCTGTGGGATTACCCTTGTTACACCTCTTTGGTCCTTAAAGTGGAACTACCACCCAATAACACCGCACCATATAATTGCCCATCTGGCGACTAGGGGCTCAGGAGCGCTAGTTGCCAGAATTATTTCATGATTAAAGAGAAATCGCTATTCTTCCAGGACTGACAGCAGGACGGTGCGTGGACATCACTATAGCAAGATGTCCGAGCTCCGTCCTGCTGTCAGTCCCAGCCGAGTCTAGGAGGCGTTGCTAGGAGCCGGCCGGCTCCAAAAGGGACTGACAGTGCAGGCGCGCGGACGTCACTATGACAAGATGTCTGTGCTCCGTCCTGCTGTCAGTCCTGGAAGAATAGCGATTTCTCTTTAATCAGGTAATTCTTGAGCAATTATGTGGTGCAATGTTATTATTGGGTGGAAGTTCTGCTTTAAGCCATTGAGTGTAAATCTTTTCTTGATGACTTTATTTCTAATAATCACACACTACTATGCCATTCGTATTATTTATTTGGAAGGAAAACAAAGAAATAGGAACAAGCATCTGTTAAATTTAGAGAGACCTGTGAACAGATCCCATCACAATTTAGAGAGCATTGCAGTTGTGTTGGTCATTGGCTAGAGCTGAAATATCCAGTTACAATAAAATTAAAGGGTTAGTAATGCTCAAATTTAAGTTTATGCAGTATGGTAGATTTACAAAAATAAAGTATTCGGAGAAAGTCCCATCTCTCATACCTTTACGGTTTGAGAGATATTCGCCGCTAAAGTTCCCCCTCCCTCACCTTTGCACAAACATACATGATTTTTATTTTAGTAAAACATTTATCTATTTAAACTGGTTAGCTCTTTTACTTTTTTTCATGCTATAGCAGTCTCCATTGCATGACTTGGCAATACACTGGTGACCTCTATAGCAACTGGAGTTATGTAAACTTCCACTTTCAGGGATGTGAGTGCCCCCTACCTTTTAGTCTGTTATAAGTGACTGTAAATCAACTATATCAGGTCTCCAGAGGGAGAGAAACACAGAAGCTGATTTACTAAAGATCTGGAGAGATTATAGGGCAAAATACCAATTCCCTTACATTTAAAGGGATAGTAATGTCAAAAAATCTGATTTTGTTCAATTTTCTGAAAATCCTTTACCTTCATCTTCACCTTGAAAATCCAGTTAAAAGTTTCCACCTCCCACCCCTTTAGAGCTCGTCATGCTGCCTTCTCTCAGATCTGAAAGCCTGTTGATGAAGCGGACAGAGGACATTGAGGGACGATATTGTGTGTGTGTCCGTGTAAGGAAAACCCTGCCCCTTGATGAAGGAGGGCAAGTTTTTCCTTATGCAATAGAACGAAAACAAATGGGGGCGCCAATAGTGCCTATCACACTGGTTTCGATAGAGTATCACACTATATATATATATATATATATATATATATATATATATATATATATATATATATATATATACACTCACATTTAATCTCTGCTGCATGTATACATACGAATATATGCAGCAATCAAGCTTACAGAGAATTCACCACCTTCTCTGCTCGGTGCCTCAGACAGACTGCTGGTGTCTTTATGGATGAAGGAAAAATAAAAAAAATAAAAAAACCCACAACCTCTCCAAATGTGTATAAAAAAAAATCTTGCTTGTACAAATTTATCAAAATAATAAGAAAAATATCCAAAACCTTCTGGTCAACGATAACCCACTGCTTTTTCAAGACATGGAGGTAAATCTAAGGTTTTTCATTATGCTGACACAATATTGTCCCTCATTGCAATCCGTCCAGACCGTCTTTCTGATCTAAGGGAAGTCTGCATGGCAATCTGAAAAGAGGCAGGAGGGGGAACTTTTAACTGGATTTTAAAGCCGAATCAGAAGGTAAAGGATTTTCAGAACATACTGTTCATTGTAAAAAATGAATCGAACAATCGGATGTAGATTTATTTTTTGACAATACTATCCCTTTAAAAAAGGGCTTTTATCTCCGTGAATGCATATTTAAATGAGCAGTAAACCTTTTTTTATGAAAACTTACATATTATAGGACTTTTCCTGTTGAGTAAAACAAGGTTGCTTCCAATGCTGTCAGTTGTTTTATTCAAGCATTCTAACATTTCAAATAATCAGGAAGTGAATTAACTGTGTTTACTTCCTGATAGTTGTAACTGACAGGAAGTGACAGGCAGTTTCTATCACATTCTGTGGAGAACTGTAAGTCACTGACTTTCCTCTCCATTAGAATGTAAAAGAATAACATATTAGAATTGGACCACTGATAATGCAAAATAACACGGTTATACAGTAATAACTCTGGAAATATGTATCTCTCAGCAGTGGGAGTACACTTATTTTTCTTAACTTGAAACATCGTACAATATATATTTTTTCATTAAAAAGTTTACTGCTCCTTTAACATGCTATAGGTTAACCCTCTGAGTGCCATAGTGGTACGGAATGCATTGCAAAGCAATGCATTCCGTACCACTATAGCACTCAAAGGGTTAAAAACTTTGCAGTATGTTGTACACCTGTCTGGTCATTCAGGGGTTAACCCCTTGAGTGTCAGGTGCGTTGCGTACCTCTCTGGCACTCAGAGGGTTAAAGTGGAACTGTCACTTTGTAACACCCATGAGATTTGGAAAGAGCTTTTAGAATAAACTGTATTAGTCTTATCCACTTTTATTTAAAACAATGAACTATTTATATTTAATTATCTGGCAGCTTATGCCAATTAGACAGTACCGGCTGGCATTCCAGGCAGTTGCAAACATTTTACATTAAAGATGATGATAAAAGCTCTTTCAAAATCACCTTTTTTTTTAATTAACCCTTTGTGTGCCAGAGAGCCAAAGAATGTGTTTAATACCTCTTTGGCACTCAGAGGGTTAAGTGACGAGTTCCAGTTGAAATCTGAGGGGATTGAGGAAATGTTTTTTTTTTTTTTATTTAGAAAATGTTTTACCAGGATTTGTCCCTTTTGAAGCAGTTGGTTTGCTCCAGAGTTGCACTAATTCTTCTGAGTATATCAGCCTCAAGGACTGAGTTCTTTGTACAGACTGCAGTTAGAGGGCACTAATATCACCGAACAGAAATATCTGATTAAAGGAAAAAGTAAGCAGAATTAAAAAAAAAAAAAATCTAGTAAATAAATAAAATTGTAATGTGAGTTAAAGTAAAACATTACTATCCCTTTAACATTATCATACTTTGTAATTATGCTGACGGTATATGTTGCCAATTTTCTTCCTTAATTTGTCCTTCCAGCAAGAGGATTCTTCTCCCAGCATCGAGAAGAGAGAAGGTCATGCCACAGATGAAGAGAAGCTGGCATCTGTCCCTACTCCTAAACTGATTGGATCTGGGGTTAAGGGTCAGACTGAGGAAGATTCTGAATTCTTTGAGTGTTCCAGTGATTCCTCTTCAGGTGAGGAGGGGATTTTCTCAATTCGTATAGAGCAGGAGTGGTCAAGCGTTTGCTGACCTACAACTCCTATAATTTCTCACCACCCGTGTAATAAAGTGTTGGCTGTTACAGAATTGAGTTATCTGGATGTTCTGCAGTCTTATCATTAATGTTTTTGTTTTTATACCTTTTAGGTAAACAGTCACCCATACAGGACCTTGGCTCTGCCCCTCTTGTGAGTACCCGGGAAGTCTGTCGATCATCATCATAATTACTTTGTACCCTTTTATATCCGTATATAGTGTAGAACTGTGTGAGAAGTAGGCTGCACACCAGCAGCCAATAACTAGAAAACATTTATAGTTTGCAGCACATTCTCAATGGGTTTTCACCTCTGTGAATCTCTCTTGAAAGTATTGGGAATCTCCCTAAGGGTACTGGGTACTCCAGATGTGGACTCCTTGCTCTCAGTGTGAAGAGAGAAGGTACACCTACTGATGAGGCCTAAGATGTCCAAACTGCTTGTCTTTTGTTGACTAGTATGGGCAGAAGATTTTTTTTTTCCTTCGTTTTTTAGCTGGTCTGCCCTTATGGTGGGGCTACCTTAAAATGCAAATGGATACTAGTGAGCAAAAATGTGAAGCCTCTCAGTGGTAAATAGCTGAAGAACAAGCAAATGTTATATTTTTCTTTGTCATTGAGAACTAGAGTAATTATGGAGTAAACAAACGTCCTTATAGAGGATCATTAACCCCTTGAATGTTCTATAGGTTTCAAATGCATTGCTTGCAAAATGTTAGAGACATCTCTTGCATTCTAAGCCTTACAAAACTCATTTAACCCTCTGAGTGTCTGGCACTCAGAGCATTAAATCAACAGGAATGTTTTTGTTCCTTATGGTGCCATTGGTTTGGTCCAGAATTACTTCAGTTCTTCTTCATACATCAGCCACAGTGAGTTTTCACCTTTTCACTCCAGTTTACAACATGTAAACTAATGACTTATAAATCCAGGAAGTCTTGTTTACAAAAATGTAATCCCTAGATAAGCGCTTCCTTCAATGAAAGAGCCTTGTCACAGTGTTCATTCTTAGAAAGCAGCCCTGCACTCTGATCATTGAATCAGTCACTCGGTTTGACCCCGGTGTCTAATGCAATGATTACAGCGCAACGCTCCGCTTACCTAGAATGAACCCAGTGACAGGGCTCATTCATTCTTCAAGTGCTTAATGCTGCATGCGGCTGCAAAGCCAGCAGCATCAAGAAGGCAGTAAATGCCTTTGGGGTCACCCCATGGATCATCTATCCTTTTGTATAGATGATCCATGGTAGGGGAGCTATCAGGAGGGGGTCCTGGTGACCCCCTTTGAGGTCTGATCGTGTACTGTAATCATAAAAGCAGCATAGAACCTATGTTTCACATAGGTTATATGCTCTTCATGTAATCAAAGGGCATTTGTTGGCCTCATGTTAGGGGGATGTCATGAGGGGTCATGATACCCCCCTTGAGGCCTAATGTTTGCATGAATACAATTCTACACATTTTAATAAAAATATATTTTTCTCACACACATATACAGGCAAGGTATGCAGCCCATACCTTTCCTATTAACCCTTTGAGTACCAGAGGGGTAGGAAGCACATGCTAAGCAATTCCTTCCTACCTCTCTGGTACCCAAATGGTTAAGTATCGAATAAAAGACAGGTTTGTTGACTAAATGGCAGGTGAAAGTTGCATGGTTAGTATGTTGAATATATGCAATATATGTCGACATACTAAGGGGGGATGTCGAAGGGGGGGGGCATTGTGTAGTGCTTGGTGTACTATTTGTGTTTATTGTAACCCTTTGAATGCCACAGGAGTGAGCAATGCACATCCCTATGGCATTCAATGCTGTCCATGGTGCTGAAAGCCTTCTCTGTATTCCCCTACTGGCTGGGTAGGGGAAGCACAGAGAGAATGCTGTTCAGGATTGTCGTAGTGTTGGTGATGTGTGAGGGGAGGAGAGATACCTTCCACACCAACAGCACTTCGAAAATCATGTATGTTAGTAGGGACCTTCTCCAACCTTCCCCTTCCATCCGACAATTTTTGTGACTATGTCGATGTGTGTGCAGATCGAATTGTCGGAGTGATTCGAAAACACCAACAATATCATACTGACAGCACATCGACATTTAGTGCATCTAGGCCCAGGAGTATGTGGGTTTTGGGGACATTACCTTTAATTGTGGTATTGGAAGAAAAATATACTGTTGTGATAGAGAAGACAGTAGTCTTAAAGCGGAACTACCACCCAACACAATCTTTAGCTTCTCTTCCATGGGTGACAGGCAGGACGGAGCGTGGACATCTTGCCATTGTGACGTCTGCACCTATGCTGTCAGTCCCAGCCGGAGCCTAATGGCTTCTAGCAACGCCTCATAGACCGGGCTGGGACTGACAGCGCAGGTGAGCGGACGTCACAGTGGCAAGATGTCCACGCTCCGTCCTGCCTGTCACCTATAGTAGAGAGCAGAAATCTATTAAATAAGGTAATTATTCTGGCGACTAGCGCTACTAAGCAGCTAGTCGCCAGATGGGGACTTAGTGAAGCTAAAGATTGTGTCGGGTGGTCGTTTTCCTTTAAACGTTTATTCTCAGTTTATTTGGTAAGATCTTAGACTAGGTAACCCCCTCTAACCAAAATTGGTTACATTTAGGTGTGCGGCTCATATTTGAAAAGTTTTCCAAAGAAATACGTTTAAAGCGGAACTTTAACCTTCTATAAAGTCGCCCTCCAATAATTGAACATATAGCAGCTAGCTTCATAATAGTTCTATTAGATCTCAGAAGTACCCAATTCTGAAGTAATACTTAACCCTTTGAGTACCAGAGGGTGCACAGTGCTTTGCTTTGCAAGGCGTTGTGTACGCCTCTGGCACTCAGGGTTAATCTTCAGAGACTGATGGTCCGATTAGTGCTGTCTGTGCGCCTGAGCAATTAGCCCCTTCCGGTGCCTTTCGGCGCAGTGCCTCCTAGAGGAGACCGTGACTGACCGCGCAGGTGCACAGATGTCTTCTGAGATAAGCTGTCTGTGCTGATGCCTGGCTTCCGGTCTCCGAAGATTAAGGATTTCTTCAGAGAGCTAATAGCACTATTATGAAGCTAGTCGTCACATGCTTAAAGGAGCAGTAATCTTTTTTTGTGAAAAAATATATATTGTAGGGATTTTCCTATTGAGTAAAATAAGGGTACTCCCACTGCGGAGAGATTTATATTTCCAGAGTTATTACAGTTTAAACCCATGTTTTTTTACATTAGCAGTGCCCTCTAGTGGTCAAATGCTAATTAGTTTTTCTGTTAGATTCTAATGGAGAAGAAAGTCAGGAAAGTCAGATATACAGTTCTCCATAGAATGTGATAGAAACTGCCTGTCACTTCCTGTCAGTTAGAACTATCAGGAAGTAAACACAGTAAATTAACTTCCTGGTTATTTAAACTGCTATAATTTTTGAATATAACATCTGACAGCAGTGTGAGTGACCTTGTTTTATTCAGCAGGAAAAGCCTCTATAAAATATTTGTTTTCGTAAAAAAAAGTTTACTGCTCCTTTAATTATTGGAGGGTGACTTTATAGAGTGAAAATTCCGCTTTGAAAATCTTTAGTTTATATCTTCTACAGATGAAACCTACAGCTATCCGAATGGTGAAGAATATCTATTAACCCTTTCAGTGTCATAGGGGTAAGCAAAGCGTTTTGCAATGCGTTGCATATCCCTCTGGAACTCAATGTTAAAGGGCATCTATAGCTAGTGAATGTATTTATCAGGTGGAGTTGCCTGTTTAGGAGTCCTTAATACAGCAAACTTAGGTCTATTTATATATTCTTGTCCACTGTCTGTAGTTGCTTGTATTTATCTCCATTTTAGGTCTGTATTTAGTTTACAATAAGCCATAGACTTTACCAGTCTGAAAGAGATTAGCCCTATAGAGAGCCCACCCATGGCTCTTTAGAATCATGTACATATTCTTAATATTGTAAAATGCTACTATCCAGCTACAGACCGAGTTCAAGTGCACAAACAGTAAATTCCTTATGTAAAACAGATTAAGAGCCACTTTCTCCCCTTTAAAGGAGAGGCAACACCACCTGATAATACCCCTTTACCTTACTATGGCCAAAAAATCTAATGCTCTATATGAACTGTACCTTTGTTTAAGAAAGAACCTCTTTAACCCCTTAAGGACCGGACATTATCGGACATTTCCGTCCCATAACGTCCGCATAGGGGCACGTTGACGGGCCGGTACACGTGACCTGTCACGTGTATCGGCGCGTCACTATGGGGCTTGAAACAGATCGCTCCGATCTTGGAGCGGTCTATTTCATGCCCCATTTTTACTTACAGCGCTCCCGGTAGAGCGCTGTAAGTAAAAAGTACGTGACGTACCAGGACCGTCAAGGGTCTTTCAAGCAAGTTTACCCTTGACGGTCCTGGTACGTCAAGGGTCCCTAAGGGGTTAAACAAGTAGTAAATGGCTTTTTTTATGAAAACCTATATGTTAGAGCTTTTCCTGCTGATTAAAATGGGAGCACTGTCATTGCTGTCAGTTATATTATTCAAACAGTTCAAATAATCAGGAAGTGAATTTACTGTGTCTACTTCCTGAAAGTTCTAACTGACAGGAAGTGACTCAGCAGTTTATATAACATTATATGGAGTGCTGATTGTCATTGACTTTCTTCTCAGATAGAATGTAACTGAATAACTAATTGGAATTTTACCCCTAGAGGGCTCTGCTAAAAAAAAAAAAAATGGTGTAAATTGTAATAACATGCATCTCTCAGCAATGGGTGTGCCCTTATTTTACTCAGCAGGAAAAGCCCTACAGCATATATATTTTTTTCCACTCAAGGTTAAAGGGTTAAGTAGGCTCACTAACACTAAGCCTGCTTCAGTTTGGGAAAAAAAATGCCATAAAGTGTCGGGCAAAATTCATAAGGGCTATTTGGGTTTTCTGGCCATAGTTAGCTTAGTAAGGGGTCATTGTTTGGAGTTGTTCTCCTTTAAGGTTACAGCAACCAACAAGAGTGCACTTTTATAATGAAATCATCTCTTCCCGAGTAGTGAGTCACATCAGATCCACTCTGGCTAATAGGAAAATATGAAGACCAGAAGTTCATGTATTTTAACCCTCTGAGTGGCAGAGGGGTACGGAACGCATTGCAAAGCAATGCGTTCCGTACCCCTCTGGCACTCAAAGGGTTAAACCCTTGGATGCCAATTGTGTCTCCAGTACATTGCACAGGAATACCTTGAAGACTTCTATAGCATCCAAAGGGCTAAAAATTGTATTGATAGTTAAGTGCTAGTGCCCCTCTGTACTGTGACAACACTATACTGATGTATTACAAGACCATATAAAATATGTATCGCAAGCAGTTTAGATCCATATAATGACTATAACATATGAATGAACAATCACAGTAAATACTGTGCAGGTCAGCATCTGGTGCCTCATGATTGTCACGTTGAAAGCTGTAATCTAGACAAAGGTTTTATTTATTGCACATACAGCTTTCTGTCTATATGCATTCAGATGTATTATATGGCCTTAAAGGGATAGTAACTATATGTAAAAAAAAATATATATATTTTATCCTCCAGAGTAAAATGAGTACTCCAACTGCTGAGAGGTGTTTTAGTAAAAAGTCATTGCACTGTAAACTTCATTTTTTTTTTTCTGGTGCAGTATCCCCATAGCCTGAAATGTTAGTGGCTCTGTTGCTTTGGAGGTTTATGGTCCACTGACCAGAGCTGTCCATAGGGTGGCATAGCAACAGCGCCACTGTAACATTTCAGGCCATTGAGATATTGCACTTAAGTTTAAGTTGCAATAACTTCTGAATAAAACACCTCTCAGCGGCATAATTACTCAGGAGGACAAACCAGAAAATATATATATATATATATATATATATATATATATATATATATATATATATATATAATATATAGACAACCCATATTACATACATGTAATAGACTATGTTCACCAGTTGCACTATAGGGGACACCTAAAAATTCCAGAATTTCCCGTTGATTTAAATGGAAAATTTAACCCATTAAATGCTAGAGACAACTTCAAATAACTACTTTTAATTTAATTGCATTGAATTGGAGACCTCTCTAGTTTTCAAGGGGTTCAAATCCCCATTTAAATCAATGTAACTTTTTACTTCACCCAGTTGGTTACCTCCAAAATTCCTCCACTTTTGCACACACACAGCCCTAATTGTTGCCGTCCCTTTAATTAATAGGGGTCTGTAATGTCTTAGAAAATCCATTACTGAACAGCAAAAAGTACAGAGACGTGCAGCAAAAGAGACACAGGGACTGAGAGAGTTTGGTTACAAGGAGAGACTAGCCAAACTGGGTTTGTTCGCTTTAGAATCAACACATCTATGAGGAAGTATGATTACTAATTACATACTCAAGGCCAATACAATGAACTCTCTTTACTCAGAGCCTATCAAAAAACAAGGGTCATCCTTTAACCCTAAGGACCAGAGGTGTGTGCAATGCAATACTTTAAAGGGTTAAGTTAGAGTAAAGGAACTTTCATTGTGGAAATCTTTGCTTCAGATAGCTGTTTCAAAAAAGCACTGGCCATCTTTCTAGCTGACAACAATATTAAGAATTTGGCGATCTCAATGAAAATCTATTATTGATCCGGGGAGATATCCAACTGCCTTTTGGAGTTAGGAAGGAATTTTTTGTAACAACGTAGGGCTTATTTGGAAATGGCCTTAGCAGTTTTTTCCCCTACCTCTGGCTCAACAGGAGTGATCTGTCAAAGGCTAATCTTGATTAATGCATGTCTTTTTCAAGCGGCCTCTGTTACTGTGTTATGTTACTATATCATTAAGCGATAATGTAATTTACAATGACAATTTATGGGTCACTCCAAATGTAGGTTAGTGTTAAATATATGGTTGTTAGAAGTACAGTATAGTTAGTTTTTGTTCTGCCTTATTTCTTTTACACAGTAGGGGGCAGCAAATATAAGTGGACGACTCAGATTTAGCCTACATTTTTGCACCTTTGACAACATGCAATATGCTGTTTAGTGTTACTTGGTTTCTGCAAATCACAGTAGGAATGATGGGGCACCAGTAAAGGAATATCACATATTGCCTAAGAGTGAAATGTAATTTACATGTGTGTGTTTCATGTGTTTTGCTTTCTGTGCCATGAATAAAGTTAATAGCTACATGGTAGTAATTATACCTCAGAAACAGGTCTATTTTAACTCTTACAGACCAGAGGGTGTACAATGCATTGTGAAGGAATTCACTGTACACCCCTTTGATCTTTGAAGGGTTAAATGCTTATTTTGAAATGCTCAGAACTGTGTGAATTTATAGTTTACATTTGGCACTTTTAGTAGTTCACTACTACTTAAGTGGAATAGGCTACCAGCAGAAGTGGTCGAGGTTAATACAGTGAGGGAGGTATAAGCCTGTCCTGAACGTAAGACAAGACCAAGGACCACATAAGGTTTGAGTTATTTACAGTAGGAAAATGGGCAGACTAGATGGGCCGAATGGTTTCTCATCTTCCGTCAAATTCTGTTTTTTACCAGACTCGTGATTTTATAAAACTGGCAATTATTTTTATTCCATGCGCTCAGCTGAGTCTTTGGGTTGTTGTAGAAATCCTCTAGGATTCAAGTGGTTAAAAATACCTACTTAATCCTTTGAGTGCCGGAGGGGTATACCGGCACTCGAAGGGTTAAGAGCCAAAATGTTACATTGACCACACGGCATTGCCCATATGTGACATCCACATACTGAGTGACTGACATACCCACACGCACAAAATGTGGTAATGATATACGAGAGACAAAAAGATGTACGCCAATAGTGCCTATCTTACAGGTAATATGAATATCACATTTAGCTGTGGTGGAAAGACATGCATACTCCTACTATCGGGTTCAAGCCTGCACAGATACTTGCCCATCTCTGCTCAGGTAATCCAGGTCCTTGCTCCAATGGAAAAACTGTTCTTCCAATAATTACGTTAAAAATATTTATTCAGATCTAGTAATAAAGCTCATACAAACGAGGATGGGCTAAGCCTGCTTTTTAACCACCACTAAATGTGAGTGCATATGTGTATTCATATTATCTGTGTGATGGACACTGACGCCCTTCTTTTGGTGCTTCTTGCATACTGTGCTTCTCCATGGTGGGTGTAGGGAACGGAGCTGCCTGCTGCGTAGGAGCGATTTCTTATCTATCCTCAATTGCCTGAGGATCTGAATGTACTGTTTAGGGGAACCGTCCAAAATCCCCTCTAGTGTCGTTCCACCCATTCTCTTTGTGGGTAGTGTTCGTACACTGGTGGAGTCATTATCTGAATTTTTGGACTTTTTCAGAAGCACCTCTCCTTTTTTCTTTTGTTTTCTAAATGTGGGGTTAGTGTTAGATGTGTGAGGTGGTTGGTCAACATGTGGCTCTCAAGTCGTGTTGGATTCTTACCCTTAGTCGACTAAGTTGTAGTCCCACTGAAGCTGGAGAGCTACATGTTGTCCACGCAGTTGGCACTGTAGTTTCCTGATGTGAAGGGGGGTGGGAAGGAATGGCCTTTTTATAAGTTTAAAGGGATAGTAATGTTTCATAATAAAAGCAGCTCTAATTAATCATCATAGTATTTGGGCCTTGGATAGTGTTATTTCAATTCTGTCAGTGTTGTAGTTCAAGAGTAATTCAGTGACAAAGTATCCCCCTCCTGCCCCTTTTACTGATGTAACACTGTTCAGCCAGATCAGAAGGGAGGTGCCCAGGTAGACTGCAGAGAGGGATAATATTCAACTAAGATAAGGGAAAAAGCTGAAAAACCTTTCAAGGGGGGACAGGGTTTTCATTGTTCTCACAGTAAGAATATTGACCCTTGATGTGAGCTGTCTGGTCTATGGACTGGATTCCACATCTGAGAGGAGGCGGCTTACACTAGGTAAAAGGGGCGGGTGGGGGGAAACGTTATCATTCAATTACTCTTGAACTACAACTCTCACAGTATTGAAATAACACTTTCTATGGCTCAATTGCTATGAAGATTAATTGGAGCTGCTGTTTTTGTGAAACCTTTAACAATGCTGTGAATCATGTAACTCAAGTAGTGACTGTGCTACATTTCCTATCATTGTCAGTCAGCGAATGAGAGGCAGTAAAACCACTGCTGGTGAGCTACAGGTTGGCTAGATAGTTGACACTTACCTTGAGTCCACACAAGTCATGATAGATTGTCGCTGGTCACCTCCCATCATTCAGGTCTGGTAGGCCAGTACCACAAACACTGCCTCTGCCTTTAAAGCTACTTCCCACATGGATTCTCTGTGAATGGCCACACATAATGGGGTAGGCTGTGTAACGTATTCAGTGTGGCCATTCTTCTTTTATAACATGGCACGGTCTAACCTACAGAGTAAAGCATAGGTACTCCTAATGCCGAGAGGAAATTTATTCAAAAGTCTTTGCATTTTTGGGTGAAATTTTACATTGGCACTATAACAGCTCAGGTCATTGAGATACTGCACCACCCAAGCAAATGCTACTTTGAGCTGCAATAACTTTTTGATTAAATCTCTCTCAGCTGTGGGAGTACCAATGTTTTATGTAGCAGGAGTAACCCTACACATTTTATAATATATAACCCTTTGTGTGCCAGAGGGGTGACTGAAAGCAGTGCCTAGGACAGCTCTCTGACACTCAGAGAATTTAACATTTGCAATGGATTGTGCACCCCTCTGGTACTCAAAGGGTTAAGTCAGTGGGACTGAACATACATACATGCAACACATATACACACACATACATACATACCAGTGGGGAAGCACTCTTCAGTTTGCTAAATTGCAAGTGCAACAGCAAACGATGAATAATCCAAGAAGCAGCAGCGCACTCAGGACTTCAAAGGTTAAGTCTTATTGAAGAATTTTATTTAGTCAACGTTTCAGATGTCTACATGGCACCCTTCATCCTGACGAAGGGTGCCATGTAGAAATCCGAAAAGTTGACTGACAAATTCTTCTATAACACTTAATCTTTGAAGTCCTGAGTGCGCTGCTGCTTCTTGGATATATTCAAGAGGAAATCGGCATTCTCAAGATACTTTTTCTTAGTGCAAATTATGTTTATTGAAAGATAAACATTTCAATCGAAACGTTGATTTTTCAATAAACATCATTTGCACTAAGAAATAGTATCCTGAGAGAGCTGATTTCCTCTTGAATACTCACTAATATATCCAGTACCCATGCGTTCATCTAATCGTTGTGAGTGCATCCTTTTATACAGATATATCCTATATAATAATTCACTAGGATGTTTGTCACGATGCAGTCATGCACTGTCAAGACTGCCCACATTCGTCAGTCTCTACTGCGCATGATTACATGGCGTGAGTGAAGCAACGCAAGACTGTATCACATGGAGCAGTGAGGTAGCGGCCTCTTAACCCTTTGAGTGCCAGAGGGGTACACAATGCGTTGCAAAGCAATGTGTTGCCTACCCCTCTGGCACTCAAAGGGTTAATATTACCTGGACCTTGACCCATGGGTTTTTACACTAGTAAAAGTGTGTATGTGTATATAATATTATATATGTGTGTGTGTGTATAATATTATAAGTTGTGCACTCATAGTTTTCAAAAAACAAAAAAAGACAATATTTAATGGTATAAAAATATGCAACGTTTCGGTACTCTTAAGGACCTTTGTCAAGCAAACATGATTTGCTTGACAATGGTCCCTAAAAAAAAACGAAACGCTGCATATTTTTATACCATTAAATATTGTTTTTTTTGTTTTGTTTTGTTTTTAAAACAGTGAGTGCACAGCTTTTCCTTGCATGTTTTATCTACCTGAGGCAACCGATACTAAATACTAATATAGCTTGAGTGCATATCCTTATAGATATATATATAGAGATATACTATATTGTGTTTTGCTTGGCACAGCAGTAAGCATAAGATTAGAAGACTCAGCAGTAGTTTGGACACATTAAACTGGATAATCCCATCAAGGACGTTATGGTCAACACTTATTCCAGGATCATAATGCTGATGCAGTGAGAAAAGGACCCTGCATAGTGGAACTTTGTATATAACCATCACTGCATAATCCTATTACAGCTAAAAAAATACATCTCACCCACAAAACAACGTCCCTAGTCCCTTAAAGCGTTAAAAACAACTGATAAAATCATAAACAAAATTGGTTTGAGATTTGTACTCACCCAGTCCAGTTCCAAAAATGATTTACTTGTTTACCTCACTAATGCAATACCTTGTCCTTTGTTTTGTTTTTTTAGGAGCTTGTAAACAAGTGTTAACCCTTTTAGTGCCAGAGTGGTACTGCAATGCGTTGCGGACCACTCTGGCACTCAAAGGGTTAAATGATCAAGCACTGCTGCCTATAGTTTTACAACCTGTTTGGGGGCTTCTTTACCTAAGAAATAATTTTGACGAATTCTGACCAGGATTACATAATATTTAAAGACATGAACCCTAATCATTTTCAGGTAATGATGTCCGTAAGTAGGTGTCATTCATAGGTCAGTTATGTTTATATAGTTTTACTCTGCACTGGAACGGATGGTCTGCAGATGGATCTTTTTCCTCTCTGCACCTTATATCCTTCAAAGATTGGATTCTTACTTTCTGTTGTGAGATGCAAACTAAAGACGTATTGTTTACGCACTGTTGCTGCAGTTCAATGTATTTAATGAGCTCTGTTTGAAGTCTGTAAACAGATACACTTCACTATGAAGGAAGGACCCATACATAGGTAAAACATTCTGTGAAATGTGTTTAGAAGTAGTGTTGTTTACAGAATTCCTTAAAAAAAAAAAAAAAAAAAAAAAAAAAAAAAACACACACAGTATAACTGATTAACCCCTTAAGGACCACAAACGTACATCCAAATCATGGGAAAAACGTGCTTTAACGACCCATGGCGTATATGTACGTTGTGGAATTCAGGGTCCCCGTGCAACATTTAGGCACTATAACTAGGTCGTCAGCTTCAAGAGCGCCATATCAGAATCTTGCACGACTCAAAAGGGCAAGATTCTTATGGCGCCTCAAAATGTTGCCACTGCCTGCACTGCTGCATACCTTCATTAATTAATGCCCCCCCCCCCCCCCATACCTTCATGAATTAATAATGTCCGCTCCCGCACTGCCATATACCTTACTTTCTCCAGTCTTTTATAGACCTGTACTCCGGCTGTCTCTCCTGGAAATGAAAGTTAAAATGACCTCGGTGTGGGCGCAGTGTGTGGGAGTACATTGTGATGTTTTTCTGAAATGTTTACCATCCATACCTTAATGGAATTGTCTTCCTAATGTCCTCATGATATACTCCCACACTGCACCCAAGTCGAGGTCATTTTAACTTTCATTGTCTAGGAGAGACAGCCGGAGTACAGGTGGAACAGCACAAACAAGCTATAAAAGACTGGGTGAAAGTAAGGTATACAGCAGTGCGGGAGCTGACAATAATTCATTAAGGTATGCAGGGCATTAATTAAAGGAATCGTAATGTCCCATACATTTTTTTTTTTTTTTTTTTTTTTTTTTTTTTTTTGCAATTTTGTAGTAATTAAAAAGTGGAATTGAATGCAAAAAAAGTTTTGCTCAAACCACTATGGTTTGAGAGATATCGGCATTCAAAGTTCGATGTTTTCTGCTGTCAGCTGTAAAACTGTCAGCAGGAGATCCGTGTCGGCCGACACGGAGGCTCTTCAGCAGAGCCGCAATCACTTTTTATTAAAAAAAAAAAAAAAAAAAAAGTTACTGCATTGGAATGGTCTACCAAGTGTGCCTGGTGACATAAGAATCTAGCCCTAATGATTTGTGTGAGATTCTGTTATGGGGCTCTTGAAGCCGGCGACCTAGTTATAGTGCCTAAATGAAGCACGCTTTTATGTATGCGACACTTCAAAAGTAAAGCTCCTTAAGATACTGTGGCTTTTACAATATTAATACTAATGAAGGTTTGGCGCTTTTTCAGTCTCTAAGGGATTAAGAGACCTAATTTGGTCCCAATATATACAGTATTGAACTGGACTTTTCTATCATTTCTTTTCTATCTTCTTTCATTTCTAAATAAATTTGATATTATTCAGACCTGCGATATGAATAGTTGATCCCTCAGTTTCTTCTGGAAGACCTTTAACCATATGAATGCTAGATAGAGTTCTCCAATGCATTGCAGAGCAGTGAACTGTTGACCTCCCTAGCATTCATGGGGATAAAATTACCATTTAAATAAATGAGAATTTGGGGATTTTTTTTCCTATACAGTCCATTTGGTTTGCTCCAGCATTATTCACTTTTCTTGTGAAAATAAGCCCTTAGTAGCTTTTAGATTATGAAAAATGAACGTAGCCAGCACAGGGCATGGGATTTACACTAAACACCACAACAATATATAAACTGGTCTGTATAAAGCAGGTGTGAAGTTCAAGGGGTGAGGGGGTCGAGCTTGTGCTGGCCACACCCACAATTCAGCATAGTGGGTGTGACCAGTAAGTTGAGGCAGCTGACTACTCTGCCTAATGGAAATCTGTTCTTCGATATTGAGCCCTGATATAGATCGGACCACACTCATCATTTGTACAGGGGCTATGCTGAGTAGTGAACGGAAGCTTTCTTTTCTCTGCAGAGCGTCAGCTCGCACACCTCTGCTCTGGGTGGAAGCCAAAGTCCACTCGACAGCATCTGTCTGCATGAATGCAATCGAGCTGCAGTCTTAACCCTGATCAGGGAGGAGGTAAAAAGCTTATAATCTGTACCGTGATTGGTACTGTCCCCATTATGGTAAAACTCATCATCATTATAGTCTGTCAGAAGAAGCATGGCGTAAGTCATCGTCCTCATCGTCATCATCATCACTCTGCTAAGCAGCAATGTAACGATAACCACCAGAATCATTGGTTTCCATATTGGCATCATTTGTCATTTTCCATTAGAAATACACATCCTAGTACCCTCCCATGTACATTACTACGGCCAGAAAATCCTAATGGCCTCTGTGGATTTTGCACTTGCTGCTTGGTTCAGCAGCTAAAGGAACTCCGTTATTGGCTAAAGAGCGAGAAGTCTGCAGCAAACCAGTTGTGACATGGGAGAGATGAGCACTGGGCTAGATTTAAATGGGTCTTTAACCTGTTGAATGTTAGAGGTACGTTGAAGACCTCTTTAACATTCAATGGTTAAAAGCTCCTTTTAAATCAATGGCAATTAGGGGTATTTTCATTTTACCCTTTGTCGCGGTTTATTTGCTCCTGAATTGTACCTCTTTATCTTTATGAATAAGGAACATTATCAGTCAGTCCTGGATGTCACGTCCATAGAGGACTGCTGAACCTCAAACTAACCCCCCACCCCCAAAGTAAAGCAGGCAGTGTGTGTGACCTGCAGATCACCATGTTCAGCGGGCAGAGTCTGAGGCTCAGGAGTCCTGCTAGTAGCATTCATGTCTACCTCCAGGGACATGATATCCAGGAATGATGAAAGAGTTTAGGTGCCATTTTTGGAAGCTACAGAGGTGCAATTCTGGATCAAAACTCCTTCTCCAGAGGGAAAAAATAATCATTCCTAAAATTCCAACTAATTTAAAAAGGGCTTTTAAACCCTAGAATAAAAGTATACATTCAAGAGGATAAAAGCCTGGTCTAAGTCAGTGGGAATTATGGGATATTGTATTTTCTCAATTGTGCAGTTGGTTTGCCCCAGACTTACTCCTCTTATCTTTTTTTGCATATGACCATTGGCATTTTAATGGCACATCTTCTGAAGTGAGCACTAATTGTGAAATGTGTCGGGATTGAGGGCTTCATACAGGTAGCCAATGGGTCCTACTGAGACTTTTTTTTAAATTTATTAAATTATACTTTTAAATGTGTCACTTTTTCATGCTATAGTGCTTTTTAATATCCTCCACAGCCTTATAACTAATCTTCATCATTCAATATGGTAATAGTGATCAGTTAGTAGCATTAGTAGTATTCAGGCCATATATTCAAATACAAAATGGTACAATTCTCGAGCACAACTGCACATAAAATTGAAAAAAATTTAATTACCCATTGGTTTAAATGGGGCTTTATCTGTGAAATTCTGCTCAATGCATTGGCGACCTCTCTGGAGAAAGTGAGTTGAGCACCTCTCTGACATTCAGAGGGTTAAAATCTGCTTGTTAATCAGTGGGGATTTTCATTTGTCCCCTGTGGGTGCAGTTGGTTTTCCCCAGAATTGCTCCCCTTTTGGAATATGGCACTTAGTATTGTTATTACTATTACTGAGGGAAAGACGACTCATTAGAACCATTGTTAGCCCAATCATGTCTGTACTGGAATCAGTAAAACTTCCATGGACTGTGGTTTTAGAGCTTGGAAAAGCAGCATTAGAACACTTGCAACCAGCAGTATAAAGCATTATTAGTACCCTTAGAATTGTAAGTAAATATTATTACTATAGTCTGTGAAATCATCCATAATCTGCATTATTACTTTACAGTTGTTGGTTCACAGCATAATTACGGTCTCAAAACCTAGGAGTGCACCAGTCCTTTTATTATTACTGCCCTTAGAATCATCAATAAACTTTATTGCTACTATGTGTGTGATAATGCATAGTACACGTTATTACTGACCTTTCACATTAGTACACAGCATTATTGTCTCACATCTAGGCTTACACCAGTCCTTTGTTTCTTTATATTTTTTAAATATAATTTTAGGATTTCTGTGTACCGAATCCTAGCAAGAAGTTTCAGCCAAATTAATTAAAATTTTTGAAATAAACTAACTAAAATATCTAATCTAGCTAGACATGAATCCAGCAATGTTTGCTGAAAGGTATGATTGATTGCATTTTTTTGTCCTAGTATTTTAACTCTATATTGACCAGTGTGCAGCCCATTGCAATGCATTGCACACCCTGCTGGTCTTTTAAGGGTTTTAATCTGTAATGAGAAATATTGGGGATTCAGTTAATGCAATCATGATAATTTTGTTTGAGTTGGAATAATAATTAACCCTTTGAGTGCTAGAGGGTAACGCAACACATTGTTATGCGTTGCGGACCCCCTCTGGCACTCAAAGGGTTAAAAACAAACCAAAAGGATTCTGAAGGAATAACAGTGTATTTTGGATCTGGTGCATCCCTACTGAGAACCATTATTCACCTGCTTTATCATATCCTTTAGGTAGTATGTAGATGGATGAGCAATTCTGGGGCAAACTAATTACATCATTGTCCTGAGGGGGGATTTAAAATGGAGCTGTTAAACGCATTGGAGACCTCAAAAGCACTTGAGGGGTTAAAAGCCCCTTTTAAATCAATGGATATTTTTTATTTACACCCCCCCCATAGCATAGTTGTTTTGCCCCCAGAATTGCACATCCTTGTTTCTACATATGACCTTTTAAGTGGAACTAACACTTTATATTGACTTGGGTGACTCTGGAAGAGCTTTGAGAACTGCCTATATTTATGTAAGCCAGTCTTTGTTTAAAACCATATTTTAGGAGAGATCTAGCGTTATTTATTTGTCAGTTTATGCAGATTGGGCAGTACTGGCTGGCAGAGTCTAATATGCCAAATACTCACTTTCCACCCTCCCTCCCAACTGTCACTTCCTACCAGGAAGTTAATTTGCATAAACCCATAAATACATAAAGCTTAATATCTGATAAGAATTGCTACTATAAATATAGGTGATTTTGAAAGCGCTTTCAAAACCAGATGTGGCGTTATAAGGTGTTCAGCTTAAAACCCATCAATAAATCACATTAGTACTGTTCTTAGAACAGTCAAGCTACTTTACTGTTGTCTATAGAATCATTGTTAGACTTAAGTACTACTGCCTCGAACCATCAGAAAACTGTTATCTTTTGTCCTTGGAACCATATTCAAGCAGTTATCAAACCACCAGTACCCCAATTTCTTACTGTCCTTAATAACATAATATGGTAATTTGCATTATTTCTTACGGAGTAAGCAGCCTTCAGACACAACACTGAGCAGCGTTATTGCTTCCATAGAAACATCAGTACGTAGCCTTCTTAACTTGTCTTTAAAAACAGTAAGAGGTGGATTGATTATGGTTCTAGAGTAGTTAGGGATAGTAATACTTAAAATGTTAAAAAAGAAAAATATTATAGGGTTCATCCCCCTGGGTAAAACAAGGGTACTTCCACTGCCGAAAGGGATTTATCAAAAGTTCTTACAACTCAAACTTGAATTTTTTATCACAGTGGCCTGAAATTGTACAGTGGCGCTGTTGTTACGCCCTCATATAGAGAATTATAGTCAACTGACTGGCGCTGTCCATAGGATGGTGTAGCAACAGTGCCACTATACAATTTCAGGCCACGGAGTGGTAATAACTTTTGAATAAAACACCTCTCAGTAGTGGAAGTGCCCTTGTTTTACTCAGGGGGATAAACCCTATATTTAATTTTTTCATGTTAAGTATTACTATACCATTAAGCAGCATTATTGCTGTTGGTAAGCGGCAGTATTGCTGCCTTTAGAACCAGCTGTAAACAGCATAGTCGCTGCCATTTGAACCACTAGTAAGCATCATTGTCATGGCTTATAGAACTGTCAGCAAGCAGCATTGTCAATGACCATAGAACCATCGGTAAGCATCATTGTCACTTCCTATAGAACCGTCAGTAAGCATCATTGTCACTGCTATAGAACCGTTAGTACGTAGAATTGTTACTGCCCTTAGAGCCATCAGTAAACCGCATTGTCAATGCCTTGGAACCACCATAAGCATCATGGTCACTGCCTTTACATCAGTAAGTAGCACTACTCCTGGCATTTGAAACACCAGAAAGTAGCATTGTCATTGGCCTTAGTAAGCACAACTGTCACATTTGTTGAAAATATCACTAATCCACATTACTGCTGCTCTTCAAGCTACCAATAAACATTGTTACTGCCCCTTAACCCCTTCACATCCAGTGACGTGCCCGTACTGTCATGGCTGTGTTGGCACTTAAGGACCAGTGATGGTCCTGGCACGTCATGGAATTCAGGGCTCCCCGCGCGGCTGCACGCCACACGTGGAGCCCTGAATCAGATTTCAAGCCAGTATATCTACAGTGCTGTTTTTACACATTCACAACACTGCTAGTCCTGTCAGGGCTGCAAATGGGAGCATGTTTGTACCACACAATCCCATTGCAGGTAGTCGTGTCAGTTGTGTACATGGGAGAGGTATGTACCAGAGATTCACATCACAGCTATTCATGTCACGGATGTATGTGGGAGGATGTCTGAACTACATTCACATTACAAGTAGACATCTCAGTGGTGTAGGTGTGAGGACACTTGTACCATTCATTCCTATCAGAGCTAGTCATGTCAATGGTGTACATGTGAGGGGGTCTGTACCATGCATTCACATCACAGCTAGTCACATCAGTGGTGTACATGTGAGGGGATCTGTACCATGCATTCCTCTCATAACTAGTCATGTCAGTGGTGTACATGTGAGGGGGTCTGTACCATGCATTCACATCACAGCTAGTCACATCAGTGGTGTACATGTGAGGGGGTCTGTACCATGCATTCACATCACAGCTAGTCACATCAGGGGTGTACATGTGAGGGGGTCTGTACCATGCATTCACATCACAGCTAGTCACATCAGGGGTGTACATGTGAGGGGGTCTGTACCATGCATTCATCTCATAACTAGTCATGTCAGTGGTGTACATGTGAGGGGATCTGTACCATACATCCCTCTCATAACTAGTCATGTCAGTGGTGTACATGTGAGGGGATCTGTACCATACATCCCTCTCATAACTAGTCATGTCAGTGGTGTACATGTTAGGGGGTCTGTACCATGCATTCCTCTCATAGCTAGTCATGTCAGTGGTGTACATGTGAGGGGATCTGTACCATACATCCCTCTCATAACTAGTCATGTCAGTGGTGTACATGTGAGGGGATCTGTACCATGCATACCTCTCATAGCTAGTCATGTCAGTGGTGTACATGTGAGGGGGTCTGTACCATGCATTCCTCTCATAACTAGTCATGTCAGTGGTGTACATGTGAGGGGATCTGTACCATACATCCCTCTCATAGCTAGTCATGTCAGTGGTGTACATGTGAGGGGATCTGTACCATGCATTCCTCTCATAGCTAGTCATGTCAGTGGTGTACATGTGAGGGGGTCTGTACCATGCATCCCTCTCATAACTAGTCATGTCAGTGGTGTAGGTGTGAGGACACTTGTATCATACATTCCTATCAGAGCTAGTCATGTCAGTGGTGTACATGTGAAGGGGTCTGTACCATGCATTCCTCTCATAACTAGTCATGTCAGTGGTGTACATGTGAAGGGGTCTGTACCATGCATTCCTCTCATAACTAGTCATGTCAGTGGTGTACATGTGAGGGGGCCTGACCACTCCTGGTATTTCTACCAACAGATCATCATGAAGGATATTGAAGCTAAGGACTGGCAGACGAGGTATGAGGAGAGTCACAGGGAGGTGCTTGAAATGAGGTAAGTTACACATTACTCACACACGCATAATTACTGTATAATGATACTGAGCATAACACATATGCCATAGTGTGTGATTATGTTAAGCATATTTATTATACTCTTTCCTGCAGGAAGATTGTTGCAGAATATGAGAAAACAATTGCTCAGATGATCGGTAAGCTTATAAAATAAGACCCACTGATAGACTGAAAAAGGCAGCAGAGATCTCTTACATCAGTGATACAGGGCGAGGAGAGACATGGGTCCTTCCTGTCACCTTTATCTAGTGCAGCATGTCCAGTTTGTACACTAGCTCTCTGGAAAAGGCAATTCCTGGGGCAAACTTTGCATCTTTGGACATATAGCTTAAGTGTTTCTACATATAACACGTTTTACTAGATCTCCATCTATGGAAGCAGGCTTGGTAAATGGCCAGGGCTGAGGTGTGCGGCTCCAAAATGGCTCCTGACAGATCTTTGGGCCATATGTTCAAAAGAAATATGGAGGAATTCTGAGGCAAAGCAATTGCACTATATGGGAGATCTAAAAATAGCTCTCAAACACATTGTGAAGTAATTTGTTGGAGACCTCTCTATCATTCAAGAAATTTAAAAATCCTCATTTAAATCAATGGTAATAGTGGGAATTTTTGGTTTGCCCCAGAAGTCCTGCATCTTTCTGTTGAACATATGGCACTGTTGAGTGAAAAGAAATCAGATTCCCTTGACTGGCGGGTGGGGAGCGAATTCTCTTCTCTTCTCTTGTGTGAGTCCCCATAGAATGGCAGTGTCTGGTGTGAAGGCTGCTCACTTGCAGTATGTGGGGAAAGGCTGAGGTTCTGCACTATATGGGACAAGTAAACATCCCCTTTTGATTTAAATTAGTCTCTTAACCCCTTGAATCCTAGAATACATAGGATACCTCATTAGCATTCAGGGGTTTAAAATTCCCGTTTACATCAGTGAAAATGTTTATTTGTTTCTGTGGCACAATTATTCCAGTTCTTCCTAGTACATCAGCGTCAGTGAGGTCAACATGCTAAGAAAAAGTGGTGCAATTCTGGGGGCAAACCAATATCACCATAAAGGACAGATCAATATTTCCCATATTCCCATTGCATTAATTGGAATGTTTAACCCCTTAAATACTAGGTCTCCAAAGCATTGCTTAGCACTCAATTGGTTAAAAACTCCATTTAAATCATTGGGAATTATCATGTGTTCCCTGTGGTGTAGTTGGTTTACTCCAGAATTGCACCACTTTTTCTTGGTGTGAGCCTCAGTACCTTCCTCCCCCAGAGACTGAAATGTGAGACTTCAGAGTTATAGTTAATTCTCATTACGGCAGGGGTAGTCAGCCCTGGCCCTCTAAAGCCACCAGCAGTTCATGTTTTCAGGATATCCCAGCTGGAGTACATGTGGACTAACTGGTGGCACAGTCGCTTTAATTGGTTTGTCTGGGCTCATTCAGGGATATCTTGAAAACATGCACTGTTGGTAGGTCTGCGGACCAGGGCTGACTACCTCGGCTGTGTGGGATCAGCCTGATAGCAACGGGGAGCTCTGACCCAGAACCATCTCTGCAGCTGATAATCTAGTACTCAAAATGTAACCTTGGCCTACTCGGCTGTAGACCTACAACAAGGGCAGACTGTGGGTAGTATGTATGCCCTTGATGTTTGACATTCCCTCCCCCTTTTATTCAGTAGTAATATGGTCCAGACCAGTAACTTTAATAGCAGTTAATTATAACGATGCAACTGAAGGTTAAATTGATTTAGCATTATTATTATATGATTGAACAGAGGATGAGCAGAGGAGCAAGATGTTTTCTCAGAAGAGCCTCCAACAGGTGACACTTGAGAAGGAACAAGCCATTGCTGACCTCAACTCTGTAGAAAGATCTCTCTCTGACCTCTTCCGGCGATATGAGAACCTCAAAGGTGTTCTTGAGGGGTTCAAGAAGGTACTGACCAGGATCCTAACATATGAACCTATCTGTATGTTAATTACTGATATATATGTATAATCCTATATAATGATTCGCTAAATCGTGTGTAACGCCGCGACATGCGCAGTAGACACGGCTGCGCGTGCTGCACTCATGCGCAGTAGAGACTGCCCACGCCACGGCTGATACAGAGCTGGACGCTCCGAAGGAGCGTTCCAGCTCTGTATCAGCCGTGGCGCGGGCAGTCTCTGCTGCACGTGACTGCCCCGCGACTGGGTGGCAGTGGCACTGTGGCCCGTGTAACGGCTCTTCAACTAGTCTATATATAATACATGTATGGCTGGACACTGGCATTGCTCTTAATGAATATGCCAAGTGTCAGAGTAAATTTTAATATACAAAATGCTCTGTTGAATGTATGTTAGAGATGGTGGAAAGGGTTAATAATATACCCAGTTCATGAAAGCTTTACTTTCATGCCTACATTATGTAGTGTCTGAAAAAGAGAATGTTGTTCTCCAGAAACGTCCTCTTCATGTATCCCTCTGTGAAGTTCTGATTGTGCAGTGCTGTGAGCAGCCGTCTTATAATTGAGGCTAAGTGAAGTTACTACGTCTTTCTATACCCAATGTATGTTTCTTGACTACGGAGGCTTTATATAAAGCTTTTTGCTGTAACGTCTATGGAGCATGAAAATGTCTGCAGCTCAGATTGTTTTTTAATTCTTGCAGAATGAAGAAGCTCTTAAAAAATGTGCACAGGATTATCTGGCCCGGGTGAAACAGGAGGAGCAGCGGTACCAGGCACTGAAAATCCACGCAGAGGAAAAGCTGAACAAGTAAGTGCCTTTATTTAGAACTACAGAAAGCACTATCCTCTGCTGTTTTCCAAGTGAGTGCCTATAATCAATATTCTGTTTGTGGTCTGAGTATTCTAATTGACGTTAGTCCACTAAATGCAGACTGGTGTGCCTTTTTTCAGAAGTTGAATCCCTATCTACTTCACTTATTTACCATATAGTGCCTACCATTGCTACAGTCAATCCCTGGGATTTTTCCACTGCTGATATATTCATTCAGAGTGTTGATGATTGTCTATTGTGATGTGATGTGAACTAACTGTCCATATCAAAAAGGTCCTGAGAGTGCGTCTGTACCCCCAGTACGTACTAAATGTATATCTTGGACTACACTCTGGCAGCTTACGCAGAAATTGCAAGTGGAAAGATATCGCCTATGGACAGCTTACATGGAACTGACATCACCCATCCTTGGATACCACTGTGATCTGAAAGACAAACAGTCCATATGTCTAACAGTTTTGAGCTATGGGACCTTCATTCCCATAGCTGATGGGACATAGCCAACTATTTAATAGGTTCTTGTGTGGACCCTATATGATCCCCAGTTGATGTCTGCATGCGTTTTACACCTTACAATGCGCAACAAGCATCAACACCCAACAATAAATGGGAAAATATGTATTTAAAAACCCTACACATCCAGTAAATATTTTCAGGAGACACGAAGTGGAAGTATAGACTTCTGGTGCAAATACATTAATGCACCAAAAATCTTCTATTAAAAAATTAGGAGCCACTTATTTCTCTTGATATATTTCCCTTTTAACCCCTTGGATACTAGAGATCTCTCCATCCCATTGTGCAGCAGTGGATTTGTTAGTGTTCTGAAAATGTACAGGAGTTATAACAATTACACACTTTTATTTCATACAGAGCAAATGAAGAAATTGCACAGGTCCGAACAAAGGCAAAAGCAGAGAGTGCTGCACTTAACGCAGGACTGAGGAAGGAGCAGATGAAAGTAGAATCACTGGAGAGAGCTCTAGAGCAAAAGGTAAGTCTTTTGTTCTTTCTCCCAGAATCCTTTGCACTCTACTATGACCAGTTGCATACCTGCTTCCTGTAATGAAGGAACACAAGCAAAACTCCAAGACTTAAGGCTAGTGTTAATGTCTTTCTTTTAGGAGGCAGGGCACTTCAAAAAATAACTCTGTGGAGTAGCTATGCCCACATCACTGTTTACTGTGCCCTGGTTCAAATGAAGGACCTTAACCATTTGAGTGCCAGAGAGGTATTCAAAGCATTGCTTTGCAATGCTTTGGATACCTCACTGGCACTCAAAGGGTTAAACCTACGATCCCTGTGTCCCCATGAACTAAGAGAAAAGGATTTATCTGTAAGTAACTCAAATCCACTTTTGCAAGTTTTTTTGTGCCTCGTTATTAACAGTTTGAGTACCAGAGAGGCAATGCCAGTGGCAGCCTCATTTCTATTGACACTGCAGGTAGGTGTGGCATCGCAGCAGCTGCAGGCTGAATATCCCGAAATCCAAAACTTTTTGAGCGCCGACATGAGATAGTGACACTTTTGCTTTCTGATAGTTTAATGTACATGAACTTAGTTTCATGCACAAAAGCATTAAAAATATTGTCTAAAATTACCTTCAGGCAATGTGTATAATTTGTATATGAAACACAAATTAATTTTGTGTTTAGACTTTGGTCCCATTCCCAAGATACCTCATTATGTGTATGCAAATATTCCAAGATCCAAAACACTTTTGGTCCCAAGCATTTCTGATAGGGACACTCAGCCTTTAACAGAAATCATCACCTGGCTTCCTGGAGAAAATCCACTTTTCACTGTTGTCCAATACAGGTCACTGGTACAATGGGATGTCAGTCCCCTTTAAGTAGGCAGGAACTTTTCAGAAACTTGTACAGGGGGGGTGGAGCCTCCTCTCCCTCCTAGTCCACTCCCTCTGGCACAAGACTCCATATTGATTAGTTCCTCGTGCTATGCACATCAGGCAGTGAACGTCTCTCAAACTTTAGTTGTTTTATTATTTTTTTCAAATATGGAATACCACCATTAGGCGGGTGACCATGGCTGACCGTGCTCTCACCCGAAGTGGCCAGTGCAGCATCCAGGGATTTTCTAGTGGACCTTATGCCCTGAAGAGGGAACAACTTGATTTCAAGTAGCTTCCCTGTGAGGAATTGGCACTTGTGTTAATTCCTTTATTTTACATGGTTACCTGAAGAACGAAGATACAGGAAGGTGAGCCACCCTTTGAGTGCTGAAGGTCCACTTGTCCCACAGTGTCCCTTTATTGGGCTGTATTTGGGGAGTTCTCACTATGTACTCCAGCACTCAAAGGGTGTTTATTTACTATGTAAATGTCTGTGTGTTGTCCTGGGGCTGTTGGTGCATTTGTGTTAACATTTATTATATTCAATGTATACTTTTAGGGTATTTACTATGTTATGTGTGCATCACTTTAACAAAAAAAAAAAAAAAAAGCACCGCAACTTTAAGCGCGCCTTTATAGCATAGGCGCCATTGCTCCATTATTCTCTATGGGACAGCACAGTCTGGGACGTATCTCTGGAACCGCTTGTCACAGCAACTCCAGAGTGGGCTTAAACTATTGGTCTTCACTTGCTCTTCTATCCGGTTAGCGAATTCAGAGTTTTGGGGGTCTCTGAGGGGCGTCGGACCCCGTTTAGTGTATTTAAAGGGAAAACTACATTTCCCATGAGCGCCGTTTTTATCATTGGCTACTAGGTTAGCAGCCATTTTGGATCTCTTTCTTCAGATACACTAAGCAGGGAACGAGCCTTCTTTCTCCTCTGCAGTTTAACCCTTTGGGTGCCAGATAAGTTTAACTTTGGGCATTTTTGGGTTCAAACTTTATTATTTAACACATTCTGACCGGGTATTTTGTATTGGTGTGCATATTAAGTATGTCTACTCCATCTGAGCAAGGGGCTAGACCCAAGACCAAGGAGGTTGGGGGGTCAGTATCTCCTTTTGCATTATGCTCCTCCTGTCAATCCAAGTTGCCCAGGGATTTCTCTGGTCATTTGTGCCCAACATGCTTGGAGGGTCAGGACAACCAGGGGCCCTCCAGCTACGTTATTGAGCCAGTTTGGGTTCAGGAGTTTAAGGCTGCTACCAGGGATCTTAGATTCACGCTGCAACTCTTTCCCTCTCAGGTTCAAGGGGCTCTCCAAGTCTGGCAGAGCCCCTCTCCCATCAGGACCCCCCTTCCCAAACAGCAGGGGGACCCTGAGGGTACGAGTCTTCTGAGGAAGAATTGTTTCACGAATCAGATGTTGAGGATGGGGCGATTTCTGAGTCCAATAGGTCAATTGGGGACCCCTATGAGTGCGACCCTGAAGTCTCTGCAGAAGGGCTGATCAGGGCCGTGCTAAATACCCTCAACCTTCCCTTGTGTCAGGAGTTTACTCATGACCCAAAGGACGTATTTCAAAAGCCTTCCAAGGCTGTTACATGTTTTCCCACTAATCCTACTCTGGAGCGTTTAATTTCTTCCGAATGGAAGACTCCTGATAGGTCATCTTCAGTATCATAGAAGTTTGCTAAACTTTATCCTTTTCCTGAGGTTCAGCTGGCCAAATGGGTACATCCACCTAAGGTGGATGCCCCAGTTTTTAGACTATCTAAGTCTACTGCTTTGGCAGTGTCTGACGCTGCTGTCCTTCAGGATTGGACAGACAAGAAGTTGGAAACTTGCCTTAAAACTAATTTTGCTTCCATTGGCACCGCCATGCGTCCTACCATTGCGGTAGCATGGGTTAACAGGGCCATAGCGGCATGGACTAAACAGCTCACTGCAGCGGTTCGCCATGATGCTCCAGTATCTGATCAGTTGCAATTGCTTGCTAACATCTCTGAAGCTCACAATTATATTGCTGATGCTGTGCGCATGATGGCGAGAGCTTCTACTGCATCTGTGGTGGCCAGACGTGCGCTCTGGCTTAAAGTTTGGTCCGCTGACACAGCCTCTAAGAAGGCTTTACTTTCTATTCCCTTTCAAGGGGCTTCCCTCTTTGGAGCTGAACTTGAGGACATGATCAGTGAGGCAACTGGGGGTAAGAGTACTTCGTTGCCTTCAGTTCACAGGAAAAAGAATTTTCCAGTTAAACACAATCAGTCCTTTCGTACGTTCCAAACGGAGACTTGCGCTACGCCCCAGGCAGGTGCGTCCACTCATCGCCCCTCCTTGGAAACCTAGAGCCGCTCCCAAGGCCAAGACCTCCAAGACTGCTTCGGCATGACTCGCCAAACCTGGGTCCGCATCCGGCTGTAGGAGGGCGGCTCCGCCTCTTTCGGCGGTTATGGGAGGAGTCAGTAGCAGACCCTTGGGTTCTTCAGGTGATTTCGGAGGGTTACAGGATCCCTTTTTCTTCTCTTCCTCCATTTCGGTTCCATCTTTCACATCCATCCCAAGATTCCACCCAAAGCGTCTATTCAACGGCGCTATTCGGGATCTTTTCGACAAGGATGTTTTAGAACCAGTCCCTACAGGGGAACTAGGTTCAGGATTTTATTACAACCTGTTCCTAGTTCCCAAAAAGGACGGGGGTGCCCGTCCTATTTTGGACCTCAAAGCTCTGAATACCTTCATCCAAACTTCTCACTTCCGTCAGGAGTCACTTCGGTCAGTGATAGCTGCGATGTCTCCAGGGGAATTTCTAGCGTCCCTGGATCTTCAGGATGCGTATCTGCATAATCCTATACATCAGGACAGCAGACGGTATCTCAGGTTTGCTTGTCACAGAGGTCATTTTCAATTTCCGCCCTTCCATTTAGACTCACGACGGCTCCTCAGGTCTTTCAAAGAGTCCTGGGAGCTCTGATTGCAGTATTTCATCGAGATGGGGTGTGAGTGACCCCTTACATGGACGATCTACTCTTGAAAGCTTCCTCTGCTCAGATCCTTCACCAACAGATTCAGACATGTTCTCAGACTCCTTCTCGCCACGAATGGGTGGTGAATTTGGACAAGTCAGATTTGATTCCTTCCCAAAGGATTCTCTTCCTGGGGATAATTTTCGACACAGTGCGGAGCAAGGTTTTTCTACCGGAAGACGTGGCTTATCAGATTGCCAATCGAGTCTCTGAGATTCTCCATCTAGACAGTCTCAATATTGACGTTGACTTATTTGGTAGGGAAATTAATCTCCACAATACAGGTGGTTCCCTTTGCCATGGCACACACCAGGGAGCTTCAGAGGTTTGTTCTTCGCATGTGCAGCCGTCATCCGGATCATCCCCGCTTGTCAGTATCTCTTCCCTGTCATGTCGTGAGGAGTCTGGACTGGTGGTTGTACCCGTCTCATCTTCTCATTCTGGAACTGAGAGCAGCCCGCCTTGCCCTGATTCATTGGGAATCTCATCTGGACGGCTGTCCAGTCAGTGTGGAATCCGACAACGCTACCTCGGTGGCTTACATCAACAGACAAGGCGGCACAAGAAGTCTCGACGCTTGGCTGGAGGTCAAGGCTATTTTGTCTTGGGCAGAAGATCACGTGCCGGATATCTCTGCTGTTCACATTCCAGGCGTAGACAACATCATGGCAGACTTTCTCAGTCGTCACACCGTCGACAGCGGAGAGTGGGCTCTGCATCCAGAAGTATTTCTTCTTCTTACCCAGAGGTGGGGAACACCGGTGCTGGACTTGATGGTGACCAGACACAACAGGAAGGTTCCAGTGTTCTGCTCTCGAGGAAAGGACCCACTGGCCCTAGCGGCGGATGCCTTCTCAATTCCGTGGGACTTCTCCCTAGTTTACATCTTTACTCCTTTCCTCTGTTGCTCAGAGTCATTCAGAAGCTGAAGGCGGAGCGGTGTCCCGCTGTCCTGATCACGCCGGACTGGCCTCGTCAGTCTTGGCATCCCGAACTGATGGTTATGTCTGTGGCGGATCGATTACCACTACCTTCCCGTCCGGATCTGCTAGTGCAAGGTTATCTGTGGAAGGAAGACGTTCAACGTTTACGTTTGATGGCCTGGAGGTTGAATCCTCAATTCTGAAGAGGAAAGGTTATTCATCAGCAGTAGTCTCTACTATGATGAGTGCTCGCAAGCCCGTGTCTTCCAAGATCTACCATAGGGTGTTGTCAACCTTTGTCTCCTGGTGCGATACTAGGCAGCTATCTCACGATTTCCATCTTCCTACTGTATTAGCATTTTTACAGGATGGTGTGGATAAAGGACTTAGTTTGAGTTCTCTTAAAGTTCAGACATCTGCTCTTTCTGTATTCTTTCAGGAGCGGATTGCTGTGCTACCTGACGTTAAGGTTTTCCTTCAGGGGGTAGCTCAGGTTCGTCCCACTTTCCGGAGCCTGGCTCCTCAGTGGGATCTCAATTGGTTTGGGGGTCCTGCAACGACCCCCCTTTGAGTCGCTGGCTACTATTCCTTTGCGTCTCTTGATTTGGACGATGGCCTTCTTTTTGGCTACCGTTTCAATTCACCGGGTGGTGGAGTTACAGGCCCTGTCCTGTAAACCGCCTTACCTGGTGTTTCACAAAGATAAGGCAGTCCTTCGTACTTCTAAGGAGTTTTTGCCTAAGGTTGTCTCTGATTTTCACATCAATCAGGAGATTGTGGTGCCTTCTCTTTGCCCTAATCCTTCCTCAGATACAGAAAAGGATCTTCATCTGTTGGATGTGGTGCGTTGTCTTAGGCTCAGTGCGATGTACATGGAACTTATCAGGAAGTCTGACGCTCTGTTTGTCATTCCTGAGGGTCCTAGGGCAGGGAGATCGGCATCCAAAGTGACTATTGCCTCTTGGATTAAGCCTACAATTCGCAAGTGTTATGAATTAAGGCATCAGCATGTGCCCTTCAGGGTTCCTGCTCATTCTACGAGGTCTATCGGGGCCTCGTGGGCCTACAAGAATCACGCATCTGCAGAACAGTTATGCAAGGCGCCCACTTGGTCCTCTGTGCATACCTTTTCGAAGCACTACCGTGTAGATGTGCTGGCTTCGGCTGATGCCAGCTTTGGGAGGAAGGTTCTGGAGGCAGCTTTGCCTGTCTAGAATCTTCTTCTTTTGAGATTCCTAGTGCTTCCTTGCTGTTGAGCCCTGTTGGCTCTAGTTTGTGTGCAGTAGGTGTTCATGGGGGTTCGTTTCACCCATGGTTGGTGTCCGTTGATACCTCAGTTTTTTTTTTGGGGCTCTATGATTATTATTTCCTAGAGGCCTGGATGTTATGGGGACTTATGCCTGGCCCCTCTTTTCTTCCTGCCTCTGGTCAGCTCAATGTTTGTACATCCCATTGTACCAGTGACCTGTATTGGACGACAGTGAAAATAGGATTTTAGTCTTACCTGTTAAATCCTTTTCACTTAGTCCATACAGGTCACTGGTCTCCCACCCTGTCAAGGGGCCACGCTTGGTTCTCCTGTGGCATTTTGTGGGAGACCTCTGGGGCATGCTCACAGGAGTTTTCACTCTCTTCTACCTTTGGTCAGTTTTGTGTCTCTAATCAATATGGAGTCTTGTGCCAGAGGGAGTGGACTAGGAGGGAGAGGAGGCTCCACCCCCCCTGTATAAGTTTCTGAAAAGTTCCTGCCTACTTAAAGGGGACTGACATCCCATTGTACCAGTGACCTGTATGGACTAAGTGAAAAGGATTTAACAGGTAAGACTAAAATCCTATTATCTCTGCAGAGCAGAAGCACAGGGGGGATATACCTCATCATGTGTGCAAAATGCCCAACAGCTCTTTATGTGGGGGAAATGGAACAGAAATTACATAAGAGGTTTAATTCCCACAGATCCAGCGTTAGCAACAAAAAGACAGACACCAGTGGGAGAACATTTTTGCAAAGTGGGCACAGTGTCAGGGACATTAGACTGTACTGATGGGACAATTTCGCACTCAGAGGGACAGAATTATGGGAGGTAAAATTAATGCTACAATTTTACTCTTTGACTTATGGGCTGAATAGAGACAGAGCGTTTGTCACATTATCACATTGTGAATTAACTTTTACGACAGTCCCTCTGGGATCATAAATACCTGGATTCAGAGGAAGAATGGAGTTTAAATCATATCCTCTACCATTGACTGATCAAAGAATCAGTGTCTGGACTAACTTTCTTATCTGATTTCCATTATAAACAAAGTAATGTGTACTTGTATTTAAGAGAGAAGTTTTCATATTTATCTGTATAACATGCCTGAAGAAGAGACCTAAGAAGTCTTGAAAGCTTGCATTTTAAATCTGTTTAGTTAGCCAGTAAAGGTATCAACTTTACTAAATGTTTGCCTCCTGTATTTCTATGGCTAACACGGTACCAACTCTCATCTATTATGTGGCCCTATGGTGCAGCTGTTTTTTTATCAGAAGCATTCTACTTTTTTTTTGTGCAGAAGGCCCCATGGATCTAAAGTGTAAGCAGTCTTTCACTCTCCATCTCCAACCAGCCAATGGCTTGTTGGGGGGTTATGGGGAGTTCAAGTGCCCATCAGCTGGATAACTAATTGTTGCCTAACCCTTGGTCTAAGGCAGTGGTTCTCAACTCCTGTCCTCAGGACCCACTAACAGGCCAGGATTTGATGATTTCCTTGTTAGAGCACAGGTGATTTAATCAATGTGAATGCGCCTCTGATCACCACACCTGTACTTTAGCAGAGAAATCCCTAAGTCCTGGCCTGTTAGTGGGTCCTGAGGACAGGAGTTGAGAACCACTGGTGTAAGGCATTCTTACTAACATGTCCAAGATAACGGATTGCTTAATTTCTCTTTTCAGAACCAGGAGATTGAAGAGCTTACAAAGATCTGTGATGAGCTCATTGCGAAGATGGGAAAGAGTGAATAAAAGATGGATCCCCACCTCTCTGCTGGTCACATATGTCGCGTGATTAGCTGAAGCCTCATCGCTTGAAAAAACAATGGAGCCCTATATCTGAGAAATAGTGATGTCTGTTTAAGGAACAGTATTCTTTATTTTATGAAGAAAAAAAAAAATGTTATAGGGGTTTTTTAATGCTGAGTAGATCAAGACTACTCCGACTGTTTGGAGTATTTCCATTGAACAGTTTTTACAGCTCAAAATTACTATTTTTTTGTTTTGTTTTTGTTTTTATTTTGCTTGTTTGTTTTTAAATTTGTCTTTTAGTGTCTTTTTTTATAATGCACTCCATGGTTGCTTGAGTCATAAGTCTTGTCAACCGCAATAACAAAAAAGCAGCTTATCGTACAAAACAACTAGTGTGAGTCGTAAATATCCTAGCAGTAGCCTTGTTTTACTCAGCAGCATAACATTTTTTTCTTTCTTTCATAAAAAAAGGTCTCTGCTCCTTTAATAATGATGTGGTGAAAGCAGTGAGTCCGATTGGCTGCTCCCCTCCATGACAGAATCATTGAAAACTGCCATTCAGTAATCCTCAGTGGTTGCTTGTATTTAACGTTCTTGTTTATATGCGAGCCAAAGGAAAACGCTAGAAATCAGAAAAAGTAGGAGTCTGATTAAAAGAACTGGGGTTATGCACTAAGGTGTGATAAAGAGGTTATAAAGTGGATATGACTTCTCCAGTGATATCACTTTCCAGTGTCTTACTGAATTGGCTCCATAGAATAACATAGGAATTGGAGAAGTGATATCACTGGAGAAGTTATCTCCACTTTATCTCCTCATTATCACACCCTAGTGCATCTACCCTGAAGTCATTCTGGAGCAATCTCACCGCACCATAGGCAATGTGAAAAAAAAAATCCCCAATTCCTATTGATTTTAAATGGGGGATTTTAATCACTTGAATGCTAAAGAGATCTCAGATGCATTGTGTTGCAATGTGTTAAAGACCTCTCTAGCATTCAATGAGTTAAAAAGCTTATTTAAAGCACTGGGGAGTTGGGGACTGTTCTCTTCCCTGTAGTGAAGATAGTTTGACCCTAGCAGTCTGTTGGCAGACTCCTACCATTCAAGATGTTGAAAGCAGTATTAAAATCTACGTGTTTTTATTTGTCCCCTATGGTGCCCTTTGCTCCAATTGCCGCAGTCCGTCAGCCTCTAGGACAGCGGTTCTCTTTCAGGGTAATGTGGTTATTTGGTGTGCTGCGAGTACAAGTTCAGGGTGCCCCACTTTTTAAGTGAAGATTCTGAGTTTCTAATGTATATTTATGGGAATGATTATGCACAATAGGCTCTTTGGTGTCATGTGACAAGTGAGACTTAAGATGAACTATCCATTTATTCATTGTTCCCTTCATTGAGCCTTTGAGAAATTACTTTTAACCCTATGAGTGCCAGCGGGGCACTCAAAGGGTTAAAATGTGAAGGGTCCCCTGAAAATTCCAGATTGCATGAAAAAAAGCTTGAGAACCACTGGTCTAGGACTGAGTGTATGTGCAGAACAGGAGTTGATTATGGTCCGCTAGCCAAATCCTAACATTCAGGAGCCCCCAATAAGAAGCCTCAACTTGATAACTAGCAAACATAGGCCACTCCTCCTTTATTTGTAAACCTGTATGTGGCTGTAGTGTGAATACTGTTATATTACCTTCCCTGCACAGCTATTTGCCCCATGGTAAGTAAAGTTCTATGGGCCCTGTATGTAAAGACAAAAAGGGGAACAATTCTGGCCAAAGCAACTGCACTATAAGGCAACAAATAATTCCTGTTTTAAATTTGGCTTTTCAACCTATTGAAGGCTAGAGAGGTCATCATCACTCTGCTAACCCCTCTCAAATTCGAGGGGGGAAAGCCCATTTAAATCAGTGGTCAGTTTGGGAGTTTTTGTTTGTCTCCTATGGTGCTGTTGGTTTGATCCAGAATTCCCATTGCTTTAAATGGGCTGTTCGCTGTGTTGAAGACATCTTACTTTCAAGGAGTTAATCAGCCCATTTAAATCAATGGGATTTTTTTGATCTCCCCTCTGTGTGGCAGTTGGTTTGCCCCCAGTATTGCTCCATGTTTATCTTTGTGTATGTGGCCCTTTTGCACAATTACACAACCTGCCATTTACATTCTACACATAGCATTTTTCATTCAGCATTTTCTTGGTAAAGTAAGAGCGCTGTCACCATGGTTTTGCCTGGCGAGAGCTTCTCACACTAACATGGTGAGTGGATCCCCCATATACCGTGATAAAAAGAATGTCTCAGACCTGGGCTTTCCTGTGAGGATTTGGTGTAGTTTATTTTATGCTGATGCAAATATATATAGTCAGTCACCTTCCAGGACTCTTATTAATAGTGTCACTGATACGGGTGATACGCAATGTTAGGGCCTCACAGTCCTATGATTAGGCCCCTTGGAAATCTGCTCCCAGAATTATTTGAGTGCTAGAGAGGGAAATTAAAGCATTGCTTGTATTCAAGGGAGCTGGAAACCTGTAACCTAAGCAGTGTATATAATTCTGGGGAAAGGCAGTGTTTTTATTTTTGTCGGGGTTCATTTTGGGGAAAAAAACCTCAATCATTTTACACTATTACACACACGTTACACATAGCAGAAGGTGTTTCATGACTGAATGCTATTACAGCAAATCCTACTTATAATCTCTAACTGAAACTGGAGATTATAGAATTAGTATTTCCCTCTCATGTGGTATTAACACTAAATTACAGCCTTCGTGTATAGGAAAGGAAATGTTCTAATATGTATATATATTCCCATTCCTTGAAAGAACGTTAAAGGAAAAGTAAATCTAATGCTAAACGAGGCTAATGGAAATCCCGTCGTTCCCCGACAAACACTATGTAGACAATGAATAGTGAATATTTACAGGGTCGCTCACCTGATCCCATGCTAATATAACTGCAGGGTTGGGTGACGGCTTCCAATTTTTCAGGTTTGATTTGTGACTTGTAATATGGGGTCTGAGCTGAGAGAAGCTTCTTTCCTGTTCAAGCCCAGTACTGCCTCTGTGATTGTGTAAAATCATGTCCACACTCTGCAGTGATATTGGGTTTGAGCAGGGAGGAAGCTTGTCCCAACTTAGATGCCACATTTCTAGTCACAAATCAACCCCAAAAAAGAGGCAGCTTCAAGCAAATGTACATGAATCCACATAGGATGGGGTGAGCAACTCGGTAAGTATATTAAGTGACTGGAACAACATGGTGGTGTATGTGTGTTTAACCCTTTGAGCGCCAGGTGGGTATGCAACACATTGCTTTGCAAAGCATTTCATATGACTTTGGCACTCATAGGGTTAACTGGGCTGGGAATGTAGGACGCAGCAAGAAGTAAGGAGTGCAGTGGTAAATTGCTGCCATCAGCCTGTCTATAAACAGCACATGCAGTATCCTTGAATCCTGTCTTGGTATGGGGACAGTCTTCCTCAGCCACCCAGTGGTTTCCTGAGAGTGTGGGAGTGAGGGGCCCAGGTAAACCACCATTACTTTTACAACTAATAAAACAGCACTGCCCATTCACTAGTACTTGCAATTTATAAACGTGCGTGGACATATCTATAGAGACAAAATTGGAGCAATTTTGGGGAAAAAACAACAGCAAGATAAACATATAAAATAGACTTAGATGGGGCTTATTTGTTTAGACCTTTCTTACCATTCATAGGTGTTATAAGCCCAATTTAAATCCATGTGAGTTTTCAGAATTTCAGTTTCTCCCTAGTGGTGCAGTTGGTTTGCTCCAGAATTGCACCTCAGTGCTTTTATGGATGAGGCCCATTCAGTGTATGCTCCAAAGTAAGACCAGCAGTTCTGGAGCAAACCAAGTGCACTATAGGTAACATCTAAAATCCATTAAATCCAAAATTTAATTGGTTCTTTTAACCCATGAATCTCCAAGGGGTTAAAATCCCTGTTTGTTCCAGTATTGAACCTCTTTCTATTGTGCATAAGGCCTAGTGTCCACCGCTCACCTATCTGATGCAAACCTGCATCACTGGAGGATCCTGTAAGAGGATTTACTAGGATCCTATTATCACAAGACATAATATTGGCCGGTCCAATACAGGGATTGCTGAAAAGCACACCTCAGCAGGACGTGAGTCAACCCTTTGAATGCGGGGGGGGGGGGGGTTTAAGTTGCAATGCGTGGCATACCCCTCTGGCACTCAAAGGGTTAATGCCCAGAAAATTATATATATATATATATATATTAAAAGATATATTTTCAATGAGGCGTATGTATAAAAGCAAAGTGAGCATTTCATGGGCGAGCCAGATGTAGCAAAGGGGGCACACATACTCCCATTGACTTAACCATTGAGTGCCAGAGGGGTATCTAATGCATTGGATACCTCTCAAGCACTCAGATGGTTAAATGTATGTTTTAACCCACAGAATGCTGGAGAGATCTCAGCATATTGCTTGGCATAGAGTTGGAGACTTCTACAATTTGTGGTTTAAAGCCCCTTTTAAGCGTAATTCTCCCCTTAATACACAATTATACACATACACACTGACACACACGCGTGTATGTATGTATGTATACATATTATAGTAACTTTTCTGCATGTAGCAGTTCCATGGCCCTGATGCTGTTACTGCCCAAGGATGGATTCGGTCACTGACAACAGCACCCCCATAAAATGAACAGTACATGAATATACTCCACCCCAAAAAATGCAGTGTGGCTCTGTGATAAAGTGTGAATATAGGATCTACTAACAGTCGGAGTACCCTTTTTAATACATGTATATTCAGAATAAATAGGTTTCCCTTTAAAAAGAACCTTCAATCAAATGTAGAATGTTTACATGGGAAATAAGAGGAGAGTTTTTAGTTTTTGCACAAAAACAAGTCTTAAAAGCAAATTTAAAATGCTTTTATACCAACCCTTCCTTTCACCTCTTTTGCCAAAGTTTGAATTCTTTGATCCATTTCCCCCCCACCCCCTCCTAAAAGGAAAAAAAAAATTATAATTTTTTAAGAATTACTTTTAGGATATATTGACGTTACTGCCTGCATTTTGAAAGTGGTCCTTCACAGACTGGGTGATCTGTAGCTATGATCATGTTTTATTCTTCTTTACATTATAGTCTATGTTTTAGGGTCAGGGACCCCCCAAGAATGCTAACAGATTTGTAATGGGCTTACTTTATCGCCTTGGTTGCAGAGGCATATCCAGTGCATTGCTTTTGCAATAAATTGGAGACAGCTCTGGCATACAAGGGGTTAAAATGCAAGACTAGCTTTATGGCTAATAACGTTTCTGCTGCTGTCCTTGTTTGCAAAAAGAAAATTATATATATTAAAGGATATATTTTTCCATATATTTGGAAGCCAAGCAAACTGCATCATTTCACCCTTTGAGTGCCAAACAGTTATCTGACACATTGGCACTCCAAGGGTTAAATCCTAGTCCTAGCGTGCATTCAGATTAGTTAAACAAAGCTTCGTATATTTAACCCCAGTATATTTTATATACAGCAAATCTTTTTTTATATGTTTCGGGTAAATACTTGACAATTCTCACAGAGACGAGATTAAAATGGTGACTAATATATGAATACATATATATATTTTTCCTTGTAATGTTGTGTATGTATAAATGGTGTTTCAAATCTGTTTGGATCTGTGTTTTGTTTTATTGGTTTCTTTAAAATATTATTGCTTTTCAGTAACTTTAGAACCGTTGAGGCCCTCCAAGATTTAACCCCTTGAATGCTAGAAGTCTCTCTTGCAGTCAAGAGGTTTAAAGAAACACCTCGTAATGATAAACGCCAGTTTAATTAGGCAGCATAGCCTAACGTGCACTATAATTCAGTTCAGTGTGGATTGATTCCCAAAAATCAATCTGCAATTGGTACTTATGCTCAGTTAGGCAAACCTAATTCATTCTGTGAAGCACTGAATGAGTCCTGTAACTAAGAATTGTGACCGCCTCCATGGGTATGACATCAAGTGCTACTTAATAGGATAATAATGTTTCACAATAAAAGCAGCTCCAATTAATCTTCATAGTATTTGGGCCATGGAGAGTGTTATTTTAATACTTTCAGAGTAGTTGAATGATAAAGTATCCCCCTCCCACCCCTTTTACTGATGTAACACTGCTCACCTCAGAGCAGCAAGACTGTCCGGATGGATCGCAGAGAGGGACAGTCTTCAGTGAGCATAAGGGAAAAACCTGTCAAGGGGGCAGTGTTTTCCTTATGCTCTCAGTAAAAACATTATCCCTTGCTGTGATGTCTGGTCAAGAGACCAGATTGCACATCTGAGGGGAGGCGGCTTACACTAGGTAAAAGGGGTGGGAGGGGGATACTTTATCATTCAATTACTCTTGAACTACAACTGTGACAGTATTGAAATAACACTCTCCAAGGCCTCAATACTATGAAGATTAATTGGAGCTGGGTTTTTTTTTTGTGAAACATTACTATCCCTTTAAGGATGAATGCTATAACCTTTTGAGTACCAGAGAGGTTATCGAAAGCATTTCAAAGCAATGCGCTGGCTACCCCCTCTGGCACGCAAAGGGTTGAAGCATTCATCTTTAAGTAGTGCTTGATGTCATATCCATTGCAAAGCATTTTGTTGTATTCCCTTCTGGCACTCAGAGGGTTAAGGACCAGAAGCTTGTGCATGGCACTATTAATGCCTTGCTCAACTTGTGGTCCTTAGTTATTTTTGGAGAACCAATCCATGCACAGTTTGATTAATAGGCTATTCTGCTCAGTTTAACCCTGGTGCAATGCGGTGTCTACCTCAGGCACTTAAAAGGTTAAGAGAAATGGGGGCTTTTTCTGTGTTTCACACTGCACATTGTTGTGGTCCTCGTGGAGAACTAGTAAAGAGGAGGAAACTAGAGGAGCTGCACTAGCCATTTGGTTGTAATGTAATTGTTGTTTGAGGAACAAACATTTTCTTGCTGGTGGCAATTTACACTAATAATGCACTGTGTGCTGCAAATGAACCTAGGCACAGACCACACACTGGAGGCATGTCTGATAACAAATGGGTAAGCCTGGCCTCAAACAGAATTCCTTACCACACTGTGCACTGAATTAGCATAGTGTGCTACACTGTGTACCAAAACATAAAGCTTTATTTCTAATAAACTATTTGACAGAAAAATTGCTAGTTAATTCAAGCAAGTTTATTTAAAAGGACAAAAACATCAGCTCCAATTAATCTTCATAGTATTTGAGCCATGGAGAGTGTTATTTCAATACTTGTCAGAGTTGTAGTTCAAGAGTAATTGAATGATAAAGTATCCCCCTCCCGCCCCTTTTACCTAGTGTAAGCCACCTCCCCTCAGATGTGGAATCTGGTCAACAGACCAGACAGATCACAACAAGGGACAATCTTCTTACTGTGAGAACAATGAAAACCCTGGCCCCTTGACAGGTTTTTTCCTTATGCTATTTGAAGATTGTCCCTTTCTGTGATCCATCTGGACACCACCTTTCTGTTCTGAGGTGAGCAGTGTTACATCAGTAAAAGGGGCAGGAGGGGGATACTTTATCATTCAACCACTCTTGAAATACAACCCTGACAGTATTGAAATAACACTCTTCAAGGCCCAAATACTATGAAGATTAATTGGAAGTGCTTTTATTGTGAAACATTACTATCCCTTTAACAAACTAAAGATTTCTTAAGGGAGACAGGTCCCCTTTAAAGCTTGGCCATTTACTAGCTGAAGGGCTAGTAAAATGGCAAAAAATATAAGTTTTTATTCCTCTGAGTAAACAAGGGTATTTCCACTGTTGACAGATGTTTTATTCAATAGTTATTGCAGCTCAAACTTGCAGTTTTTGGGTGCAATACCTCCATGGCCTGAAGTGTTATAGTGGCGATGTTGCTACACCATCCTCTGGAGGTTTATGGTCAACTGAGCAAAGCTTTCCAGACTGTTAGCAACAGCATCATCATAAGATTACAGGCTGGAGAGTGACTGCATCCCCAAAAATGCAAGTTTGAGCTGCAATAACTTTTGAATAAAACCCCTCTCAGCAGTGGGGGTCACCTTGTTTTACTGAGCGGGATAAACTCTGCAATATATATATATTTTTCAATTTGTGTTATCTTTAACACTGGTATTTTCCCTTCTGGGAGTAAAACATTATAAACTTAAAATTCTCAGTGTATCCCACTGGATTTAAGTTGCCCAGAGCTGGGGCTATGAGTCCCAGAGAGGCAGCTGATGATTCTTATTGGATGCTGTGATGTCCTACCCACCTGTACAGCCAATAGGAATGAGTCTGCAGAGAGCATGTAGGACATACATTTTGGGACACACCAATATTTGACATTTTTTACCAGACTGAGCTTTTAATGTGTGTGTGTGTTCCCCATGTCATTTAAAAAAAAAAAAAAATATTAAAGATAAGGAAACCAGATCTCTCCTTTAACCCTCTGAGTGTCAGAGGGGTACACAACACATTTCAAAGCAATGCGTTGTGTATTCCTCTGGTACTCAAAGGGTTAATGTAAGATGCTTCTGAACACTTTATTCTGCAGGACTTGCAATGCAGTAACCAATGCAGCCTTGCAATGTGTGTGATAATAAGCATCCTGCATTGAAGATGGTGCATGGGCATATTAATTAAAGGGGGAGATATCATTTAATAACTTTGGCTTCCATCAGTGGGTATGCAGGAGTGGCACAGGTTAACTTGTGCATCCAAGCAGCCAAATCTGGAGCTTAGGAAACTGACGCCTGTTACTGACTAGGAGGCTTCGGATTGCAGGGGCCGTGCTGACAGCCAACAATGGGCAGCAGATGGACCCGACAAGTCTGATCAGTCGTCTATGGGAGCGATGCTGCACTGACTGACTTCCAAAGTGCAGGGAAAAAATTAATAGATTCTGTAGGGTTATTTTAATTAGGTGGTGTACTGTTTCATTAAATCCTGAACTATTACATGAGAATGTCTAATGCTTGTTGACATAACAACCATAATGGGCCCTTAACCCCTTAAGGACCGGCCACGCATGTGGTAGTCGCTTAAGGACCACGGACTTTTTTTTTTTAATATAATTAGAATATGATTCCGGACTCCCCGAACAGCGAGCCCGGAATTCAATGATAGTCCTGGACAGTCATGGGTTCTTAAGGGGTTAAAGGGTTGTGTAAAAAAAAAAAAAAAAAAAATATAAATATATATATATATATATATATATATATATATATATATATATATATATATATATAGAGAGAGAGAGAGAGAGTTGGATTTACTTTCCTGAGTAAAACAAAGGTACTCACACTGCTGAGGTGTTTTAGCAAAAAGTATTGCAGCTCAAACTTGATTTTTTTTGTGAAACAATTGGTCTTTCACTGCTGAAAGGAGTTATATTCAAGTGTTATTGCAGCTCAAACATTAATTTTTTAGGTGCGGTATCTCAATGGCCTGAAATTGGACAATGGCGCTGTTACTATACCATCCTATGGACTGCTTCATTCAGTTGATCATAAATCTCCATACAAGCGTGTAGCAACAGCTTCACTGTACAATTTCAGGCCATTGAGATACTGCACCTAAAAAATGAATGTTTGAGCTGCAATAACTTTTGAATAAAACGCCTTTCAGCAGTGGAAAAGCAATTGTTTTACTCGGGAGGATAAGCCCTACAATGTAATTTTTTTTTACTATAAATGAAGTGATACTATCCCCTTGTTATGAACTTTCTTTATCAGGTCACGTGGCTCAGGCCTACAGACTGAAAGTCCTAGGTATAGTTAAAGGAGCAGTAATCTTTTTTTGAAAACCTACGTTATAGGACTTTTCCTGTTGAGTAAAACAAGGTCACTCCCACCGCTGTCAGTTGTTTTATTCAACTGCACCGGACAAACATACATATGGCATTTTATATTATTGGATTCTAACAGTTCAAATAACCAGGAAGTGAATTTACGGTTTGTTTACTTCCTGATAGTTCTAACTGACAAGAAGTGACTCCGCAGTGTCTATCACATTCTTTGGAGAACTCTCACTGACTTTCCTCTGTATTAGAATGTAACAGACTAATTAGAATTTGACCACTAGGGGGCACTGCTGATGTAAAAACACTCTGGAAATATGCATCTTTCAGCAGTGGGAGTACTCTTATTTTACACAACATGAAACGTCATACAATATATTTTTTCATAAAAAATGTTTACTGCTCCATTAAGATCATTCAGGATGGTAAAACAATACATATTTACTATTGAAGTTAATATCCTCAAGGCTGATGTACTAAGAACTGGCGTAATCCAGTTGCATTACAAGGTAGGGGTGCCAGATCACACCCTTTAAGAGAGCATATATGAAAAATGCCTACTTCATTGATGAATGGAAACTGTTGCAACCTAATAATGAACCAATGGAGCCCTGAAGCATGCATTTTTCATCTGCATTTGATGTGGAAACCCCAGAACAGAGGACACAAAAATTCTCCAAATTACAATTAATTTAAATGAAGAACTTAACCCCTTTAATCCTAGAAAGGTCTCCAACATATTTTTTTTTCCCAACGCATTGCAAAAGCAATACATTGGAGACCTTTCTTGCTTATCCACTGGGGAAAAAAATAGACAAGATAACAGACTTTTGTAGTTGGCTAAAAAAATACTTTCAAAAGTTGGTTATAATCATTTGCCATTCTCCCCAAAAGTTTGAATAGCAGCACTTCCCAGAACTTTGTATTGAAGAATCGAGAAGCAAAGTACTAGGCTGGGTTTGTTCTTAGCAATGAAAACTAAAGAGGGAGAGAGTAAACGGGCATTGAACTTCATAGACCAGGGATAACTCTTAGAGTGCCAGAGGGTTATCCAATCCATTTCTGAGCAAGACCCAGATTTAATACTATCACAGCCTAAACATAAGATCAGTTTGTCAGTGGTTCATAAATTTTGACTGACCTCGTTGTGCTTAACCCTTTGAGTGCCAGAGGGATACACAACTCATTGCTTTGCAATGCGTTGCGTACCCCTCTGGCACTCAAAGGGTTAAGCAGAGAATTCCTTAAATCCTTGCAGTTTTCAGAGACTTCTTAACAGTGCAAGTTTTTGGGGTTTCCCTGCCTGAGCACATGTGACCTGATTGGACTAAATGCTCTACCTGGACTCGGGTAGGGAAATCCTCCAAACCTGCTCTGTTACAGAGCAATACATTGAATACCTCTCTAGAACTCAAAGGGTTAAGGGTACTTGAGACTCTCAGATGAAAATCTTTACCCTATAAGATTGCTGTTGAAGGCCAGATCGCAACAAGATAATGAAATAGATCTTCACAGCACAGATTGAGTATCAAAGTAAGTCACCTAGAAAGACAATTGTATGAATGCAAAGATGGACTTAAAAATACTTTGGGTCATCTGAACAATGAAAAGTGGAATAATTGTGCGGAAAACCAAATGCACTATGGGGGGAACAATTGCTGGATCTGCAACATCTTGGCCTACATTAGGTTAACCTCAGTCTCCTACCGCCTGCTACAAACATCCACAACCTTCCTATACAATGATGGAAAGCTGGAGGTGCAAGGTCCACACAGACATGGGAAACTGAATCACAGTGATTCGAACACATTAACTAAAAAACATATAATTTGTATAATGCGTTGCATGGGACTGTGTCATAGTGCATGTCACAAATTAACAAATCTTTATGCAACTTTTGATCCAACTGTATTATTGAAGTACATGCAATTTCCTTTTATTTCAAAAGTATTGCATCAAATATCTCTTGTTAAAACAATTACTGCTGTGCAATGTTGAAGAAAAGCATTATGGGTGGAAAAAGTAGAGACTCGTGCAATTCAGCTCACACGGAAAAACTCAGGATAATTGCTTAGAACAGTGATTCCTAACTCTTTCTAAGGGATCATAACAGACTAAGGCCCATATTTATAAAAGCATACTGGAGGTATTCTGGAGTAAACCAGCTTCACCATAGAGGAGGAGTAAAAATTCCTATTTAAATTTGGATATTAACCCATTGAATGCTATAGAGATGTCAATCGTTAAAGACATCTCTAGCATTCAAATCTCTATTCAAGTGCAATGGGGTTTAAGATTTTTTTTTTCCCAGTTGTGTAATTGGTTTACTCCAGAATATCTCCAGGGGGGAGATTCTCTAAGCGGTGATAAAGATAAAGTGGCGATAACTTCTCCAGTGATATCACTTCTCCAATTCCTATGTTATTCTGTGGAGCCTATTCATTAAGATGGCTTCAAGTTTGGAGATGTTAGTGCATAGTCTCTGTAGAATATCATAGGAACTGGAGAAGTCATCTCCACTTTATCACACCTTTATCACCGCTTAGTGAATCTCCCCCCAGTTTCCACACACTAATGACTGAGGCTCTGATGAACTCCCTTGTACTGAAGACAGGGCCTGTTAGGGGTCCCCAGGGAAACGGTGTGGAACCACTGGACCAGAGTACTGCACTGGATACCCCTCTGGCACTCAGATGGTTAAGGGATAAATATAAAGCATTACACACATTAGTACATTACTGTGTAAGTCTCCTAGTTATCGCCCAGATGGCTGCTGGACTGCCCTTGGCTGGGTGTTTATACAGTAGCATTAAGCTCATCTCCTGCCATAATCATGTGTCATTGTCAGATGTCTAATCCTATAACAAGACATTAGCACCAAGAGCCCAGTGTTCACTGTTATCCTTAGTCCAGCCTGCCGCAGCCACCAGACACACCATGAGACCCCTGCTCCTCCTCAGCCTCGTCCTCACACTACCCCTTGGCAGTAAGTCTTCTCTGTACAACTTTATGGGGACAAAATGGTGTTGGAGGTGAATTGGGGGGGGGGGGGGTCTAGAACCGGTCTATGTAAAGGGGAGGATGTGTGTGTAATCTTTCTAGAGTGTAGGGGGGCTCATACATTACAGGTGGGTTAAACACCATGGATGCATGTATGGGTTTAAAGGTAAATACTACTAACATTCATTGGGTATACATTTCATTACTTTATACAACTCTTGCTGTATACACAACATTACTCCCACTGCTGGGAGAATTTTCATTCAAAAGTTCTCACTGTTTAAATGTGTGATTTTTTGTATTATACAATTTTATTAACACAGCAGAAGGTGCGAAGAGAAGGCTTGTCAGGTGTATAAAATGAATGGACAGTTCGCCAGGGGCATATTAATGCATAGGGGTACCCAGGCGTTTACTGGGGGCCTCCCCTTGGGCTTCCAACAATCCCATTTCTACAGAAAAAGGAACTAATTTAATCCTTTGATGATCTGGGAGTGAGACATTGCTGGGTGCACAGCATGTAGATATGGATGTCATTCCCACTAATAGATTATGGCTACAGCTAAACTTAAGGATCCTATATGTTAAACTATTTTTGGGGGGTTCCATTCACAGTTCCGCCGGGTATTTCCGGGTGTTCCTTAAACTGCCCAGAAGTTCTCATATAATCCCCCTTGAAGGAGGTAAACCTATTGCCATCATCATGGTAACAGGGGAAAGTGTATGGAAAGTCAAAGGAATGGTAAGAAGGTGGCAGAAAAAGTAAAGGATGGAGGGAGAAAAAGAGGGGGAGGAGAAGAGAGAGGGGGAGGTGCTGCCTTGATTACTAAATATTTAGTAAATCTGTGTACTTGTCCAAGCTTGCGAAAAGCTGATATATACAGTATTGCCGCTAAAGAGACCATGTCAATAATGATGGATAATTGTACCAGAATATCCAAAGGAATCTCTCTTAAGTCCACGACGGGTGTACAGTCTGCCTGTCAGGGAGTTAGGTGAAATGCTTGGTTTGTTGAGATGCACAGGATATCGATTGGATGCTTTAATAGTTTATTACTTTAGATGTGCATCATTTTTGAAAGTATGTTATCACAGTATTTTTTGATTCTTATAAGACCACCAGATATGGATTTGAGGTCTGAGAGAGACACTTTCATAAAACTCAAGGCTATATTGGGGGTTATGCCCTATGGTGTGATAAAGCAGAGATGACTTCTCCAGTGATATCACTTCTCCAAGTCCTATGTTGCTCTATGGAGCTTTTGCACTAAAACCTCTAAAGATAGAGCAGTTTTAGTGAATTGGCTCTATAGAATAACATAAGAACTGGAGAAGTGATATCACTGGAGAAGTCATCTCTGCTTTATCACCTCTTTATCATGCCTTAGTACATCTCCCCCATTGTGTGGGACCTGAACCCATTCTCTGCCTGATATTGTCCTCTGAATATCCACTTAGAACTAGGCTCCGGGATACTAGCACCACAGGTTGAGAAACACTGCCCTAGACTACAGACAGGAATCTCAATCGGAACGTTCACCCTCAATACACCATATCTTATATTGTTAATCTGCTAAAATGCTATATAGATTGATTTTTTTGTTTTTAAGTACATTAGATTTTCGCTCTAAAATGTTGACTTGGTGTAGCCACTTCTGCATTCTGCGGCACAGGATAACATCACAGGATGGCTGTTACAATATACTTGCTGCACATCACTATGAAGGGAAGCGTGAACACAAGCCCACAGAGAGGTGGGAGGACAATTGGAGGACTGGGAAGCCCTGCAGAGCTGTGCTAAAGTTATCCTCTGCACCAGAATGCGGAAGTGGCTCCATAAAGTCTAAATCTTAGAGCGAAAATGTAGTAAAGTATGTACTTTATAGGGATAGTAATAATTATTACTAATCCCTATATTAAAGTCATATTAAAAATAAATGTATTGCCCCCAGTGTCACCTCTCAAACCTTTATGGTTTGAGAGATGATCGCTCCTAAAGTTGTCCTCTCTCTCCCCCGTCCCCAAAGTCAGCTTTGTAGCTGGCTGAAAGGAAATCCGGTCTTACTATCGTCAGGCGGCTCTGCAGCACAGCCGCGATCGCGTTAATTAAAAAAAAAAATCTTTGACTAAAAAGGTCTTCTACGTGTGCTTGCAAAAAAAGCACACGTAGAAGACCATTTCAGAGAGAGATTTCTTTTTTATTAACACGATCTTTGCTGTGCTGCAGAGCCACCTGATCGTACGACAGACTTCCCTGCAGTCAGCTACGCTGACTTCGGAGAAGGGGGAGGGAGAGGGGAACTTTAGGAGCGATCATCTCTCAAACCATAAAGCTTTGAGAGATGACACTGGGGGCAATACATTTCTTTTTAATATGACTTTAATATAGAGATTAGTAATAATTAAGTATTACTATCCTTAAAAAAACAAACAAAAAAAAAACACCAATCTATATAGCATTTTAGCAGATTTAACAATATGATATGGTGTCTTGGGAGTGAAAATTCCCCTTTAAGAGCAAATTAACTGAGGTTTATGAGTTAATTAATACAACTGGTTGATCCTGTTTCACTTATAGTATATATTTTAAGTCAGAATTGTTATTCTGGGTTTGAGAAACCATCTTGATCTAGTCATGATAACCCTTTATGGACCAGCTGGTGTGCAATGTGTTTGCAATATGTTGCAAACTTCTCTGGTGCTTAAAGGGTTAAAGTAGACCTGTCACCTTACATACAGTTTAGTTAATTTGAAAGACTGAAGCTGCCTATACATTGTGCTTGTCATTTGTTTGTAATATAAAGAGTTTGGGAGAAATTAACCTTTTATTTGTTGACGGCGCAGTGTGACACTATATGGTAATTAGTTTGTGATAGGCAAGGCTGAAAAGTTGTGCAATGTGAAGCAATGTGTTGCAGACCTCTGTAGAATTCAAACTGTTATAAAATAAATGAAGATTTTTGGAAAGGTGTATGTACCTGTTTATCTGTAACACAGTTGGTTTGCTTCTAAATTGCATAACTGTCTTAGCAGGGCTCAAAATTTCCACTCGCCACTAGCCAATGGCGAGCGAAAATTCAGCCCTGGCGAGTAGAAATTTAGCCCTGGTGGGTATGTTATGGCTTGCAGTGGCGAGTAACTTTTCAGGTCTGGCTAGTAGCAAAGGACTTAAAATTATAAGCCCTGGTCTTAGTATATCAGCCCCACAGTCCTATGAATGAATCTAGGCAGAGGACACACACTGACACCCTATTAGCACAATGAGTGATAACGTTGACTTTGAACAGAAATAATTATCATGCTGTGCAGGGAAAAGCTGAGCAACCAAAACAAGTTATTTACTCAAAAACTATTTATTTTACAGAAAAATGGCTAGTAAATCATATAGACAGATTTGAATTCTGGGTAAAGCAAACTAAACTTGTCTTAGACTTTCTTTACACTGTTGTAATGTCTCGCTAATCGACAGTGAACTGAAGACATTTGCTCCAGTTTGAATGGACATATTGAGGCAAACTGCAGAGCATGTCGCAAGGGATATCAGCTTGCTGGAAATTTCGTGTGTCCATGCATTTAATGCAGGAAAGCTCAGCAGTGCTGAAATGCAACATGGCTTTGGGCTGCAGACCAGATCTGAACATTGCAATGCTCATAGCAATGTCAAGTAAGTGGCCGACCCACGTAGGCTTCAGTCACAAACATATATGCCTTCGCAATGCCCTCTTAGAAATGGGATTGCCTGGGGGGGCATGACAGGTAAGTAAATAGTGATTCAAATGAATTCAAATCACCAGTGTTAATGAAGCATAAGGTGACAAATCCAGTTTGTATTTTTACAACCTTGTCAAGTGATCAGGTCACAGCATAGTAATTCAGTCCTGATCATTCTATGAGGTCATTCAGCTATCTGAATTACACTTATTATAGGTCTTAAAAGGATTAGCTGTAAGGGATAACAAGTTTAGCAATGTAAACCGGTAAGTGATGACTGTGCATATGTAATTTCTTCTTAAATACGAGGGAGCAGCTGGTTTGAAGAATTAACCTCTTAAGAGACATCTCCAACAAATTGCATAGGAATGTGTTAGAGATATCTCTATCATTCAAAGGGTTCAGTGATCTGAGTGTCATAATACAGGAATACTGTGTTTCTGCACTGAGTAAATAGTTCCTTAGAGAATTATTTGTATTGACATCAAATATATGTGTAAATGGTAATCGTATCACCCCTTAGTTGTCTGTTCTCTAATGTAAACAAACCCAGTTTGGCTAGTCTCGCTGTATAACTCAGATGCTCCAATCCTTTGTCAGTTTTGTTACACGTCTCATTTTTCCAGTTCAATAATGTCTTTTATAAGAACTGGCGCCCAAAACTGTACTCCATATTCCAGATGAGGTCTAACCAAGGATTTATATAGAGGTAGAATTATATTAGCATTCCGCACATCTATACCCCTTTTTTATACATGATAGTACCCTATTTGCTCTTGCAGCAGCTGAGTGACTCTGCACACTGCTGTGAAGTGTATTGTCTATAAGTACTCCTAAATTTTTCTCTAATACAGATTCCCCAAGTAGTTTTCCATTAAATCTATATTTAGCATGTTTGCTTCTGCAGTCCAAATGCATAACCTTACATTTATCTTTATTAAAACTCACCAGTCACTTTTCCACCCATTCACTCAGTTTATCCAAATCTTTCTGTTCTGTATGTATTTCTTTACTTAAAATTCCCACTTCTAGATCACTTGTCTTACGCATGGTGTAATATTCAAGTAAAAACACACAGACCGTAATTATTGGGTGTTAAACCCAACTTTACAATAAATATCCAAACACAGCTTTAAGCCGTTGTCAAACCACCAAAACCTGGTAGGCCAAAATCGGCCTAACCCCTTCCTGAGCCTAAGCTCAGCCCCACCCATACCATGTCCCATTAGCTGTGCAGCTCAGTGGGGCCGGTGACTAAAACCAGTGACTGCAGTCCGGGGGGTCCTTGTACCTAGGCCAATGGCCTGCCATCTTCCTTTAACAATATAACCTAATTAGCAACCATTTTAACCATTGGCAAGGGCCCAAAGCACCATAGGGCCTGCTGATGAACACCTTACACAGCCAGACCCACCCCACCACCCATATCCATGGTCTGCTCTAACGCTTCAACCAATTCCAGGTTAAAAAAAGTCCAGCCCATTATCATTGGGGTGACCTCCATCATCCCAGTACAGGTTGAGAGCACTGTCTTCAAACACCCTGTGTGGTTGAGCAGTGGGGGCTGTCAGTGTGACAAACTTAGAAACTTTCCTATAAAGCCTAATCCTACTCTTATCCAGCGCCTGCTGATCCTTGGCAACCAACCAGTGGTGGCGCGGAATGATCTCAGACCATACCACCTTCAAGCCCGGGAACTAGTCCATCAAGGCACGAAAATAACCTTTAATCGTTTTGCCCAAACTGGGAGAGTACCAAGATCATTACCCCCTCTATGGACGACCAACACATGAGGAACAACCCCCAACTACTAACCAACCCCAAAAACTCTGGACACAACTGAGACCACCTCATACTTCTGTACCCAAACGACGACCTGAGGCAGTGAGCAAACAATAGACATCTGTAAACTACTACCACTCACTGCTGCCCTCCAACTCTCAAAAAACATGAAATAATGGCTAATGATTCATAACCGATGAGTCTGAGAACAGGAAAAAGAAAAAACAAAACACATCTTGTAACCCAGTCGCCCACAAAGCCCTATTCATCAACCACCCTCTCTGGACGAACATAACACTGAAACTGAATGGACTCCCTATGTCTGATACGTTTGATCGTCTCCTCACCCAAATGAGCAATCTCTGTTGCTGCTCCAATCCAGAACGAATGCCACCCAAAGTGCCCAGCTACAAGATCCAATTGCAAAAGCCCCAACTTAAAAACCCAGAGGAATTGAAAATGAGTAAAAGCTTAACCACGACTGTAGGCCTCGCCCGCCGGGAAGCGCCAAAGGCAAGTAATCTGTCACACATCCAGACCCGTGACCGGAAAAAGAGCCACCCAAGCGCCTGACCCAAAAACATCCGTCATGGACCGACAAATACAGAATTCAAGTGACTCCTCACTGTCGTGGTAATCAGGCAAAGAAGGACAGACACAGAGATAAAATATAATCACCTTTATTTATTAACAGCAATAATGGTAGAGCCCACACAGAATCCCAGACATAGGCAAATAGGATGCAAGGTCCCTCCGGAGCTGCACACTGTGCTGTGCGCTGCACTACTCAAGATCTGGAGACTAGGGAAGCGGCTCAAGTGGGACAGCAGAAGAATGGTAGAATATGTTTAAGTCACCACTAGGTCTGCAAACGGAGGCAACAGAGACCGAGAGCAAACCAGAGCCAGGAGGCACCAAGACTACAGGTCAGGCAAGCAGGTAGTGTAGAGAGTGAGCAGGCAGCCAGAGTTCCAAATGGAACAGGATCCTGAAGACTAAGAGGACAGAACTGTTGTTGGGGGAGAGAAGGCACACAATTAATACCACCACCAGCAGGAGCACAGATCAGCTGCCTGTCCCTGCTGCTAGTGCTGCCAGTCTGCCTTCTTCACAACACCAAGAAATGACAAGTGTGACATTAGGAGACCCTCTGTCACATTGCTCGTCACCTCCTCCAACCATCAATGAGATGTCTGTAATAGAGCAGCAGCATGTAGGGACTAGTGGGGGTGGAGAAGATGGGGTGGAAGAGACATTGATGGCCTTTTTAGCAGAAACTGTGAAGTAATGGGAGACGGGTGAGGATGGGGGGCACCACCACCACTAGCAGTGACCTTTTGGAATTAGAGGAATTTGCAACTGCTCTAATTCCTTCTGATGCTGAGATGCAAAGGAAGCAGGTGTTAGGGACCAGGAACCAGACACACACACAAATGTAAAATGCAAAACACCTTTATTAAAATAACAAAAGCAAATCAAGCAAAATTGTGATCCAGATGCGTAAACCAAAAGAGAAGCCGGGGTCAAGAACCAAGACAGGTACTCGGCCAAGCCGGGATCATGAATACAGAGATCAGTGATGTAAGGAACAAGCCAGGAGTCAGGAGCCAGAAAGGACGTCAGAGGAAGCCAGGTCAGGAACTCAGTAGAGTTGCAGCCAGAAGCAATCACAAGGGCAATCAGGAAGTGAGCCAAGCTGCTTTAAATACCCTGGGAGGTTTGGCTGATAAGTCAGGTGAGTAATCACAGAGAGGTCAGTTGATTCAGCCTGACCCAGAACAGGGAAGGCAGCAGCAATGGATAGCTCTAGATTAGCCAGACAGCAGTATCAACAGCAGAATTAGAACAGCTCAGCCAAACCTTGTCAACAGGATGACGAGGAGCAGGCGAGTGTGCCACAGACCACCGTGGATAAAGTGGGAATGGGGTCAACAAGTGATGCGAGAGTAGGACAGGTGCCACTTGCCAGCGCCAGCAATACTCCTGGTCCTAGTTGCAATGCTGAATCTGAGGCAGTGGCAGCAACAGCAGCAACATCATCTACTGCCACAGAAAGTGAAGGGGAATGTGGAGGACAAGAAGAGAGGCCATTCTTCTCCACCTTCCCCTTCCCCCTGAAGACATGGGTGTGGGACTATTTATCTCTTGGGGCAGGCACAGTGCAGACATCAGCAATGGCACTGTAACAAGTCAGTGAGAAGAGGAAAGGAGGAAACACACCTTGGCACAAGCACCCTGAATCACACATGAAACACAGACACCATGACATTTATGTCAAATATGTTAAAGCCAAACACCCAACACAGACATCAAGCACCGTTGTTGCTGTAACCACCGATTCTCCAGAAAGGCAACGAGGTGAGGCGGAGATCAAAAAGGAATCCCATGACGAGTGAAACAATTAGCTCGCCATCACCTTCTAGGGTAACTACATCTTCTGCCAATCCACGTTGTTCATCATTACCTCCCCCACCAAATGATAGCCACTCTGTTGATGTTAGGATGTGGAAGTTTGTCTCTACCCATTGCACACTGTGTGGTGCACTGACGGCACATGGTAGTGTGGTGGAGGAGAATCGCAGTCAGTGCAGCAAGTGGCATCTGAGGAGATTCTATCCCACAGAATATGCTAAGAGGGTGGCAGGGAGGGTTCATCATTACTATTAAACTGTCTGCAAGTTGTCATGTGCCCTTAGCAGGGTCTGGACAAGGGGTATACTGACAGCGGCAGTACTTGGGTTCTGGTGTCATGGTGTTTGGATACAGTTTTGCCCCCCAGGTGTTATTTACCACACACATACTGTGCACATTGCAGTTGCTGATGGAAGCCACAGTTCCTGCTCTCAAGAGAAAAAAAATATTCTAATAATAACACACCCATGATGATTTTGGAGGAGGGGCAGGTGGAGAAGATTTAATGGCCAACGTGTTCTTTTCTCCACATATACTGGGGGCTACTTATTGTGCTGCTACTGCCTCAGGCTTATCACTGGAGCCAGTTGTGGCAAGTGGAACCTTCATCATCCATAGTCCTACAAAAAAATAAACAATTTTGGGGGGGGGGTTGTTTCTAACAAGCCTAAGTCCTGCAAATCATTGTTTCCTGAGGGCTTGTGCCAAACAAGCGAAAGTCCTACAAATCAAAATTTCTTCAGGGCCTTGGCCTCTAATAAGTCTAAGTCCTACAAAGGCCTCTAACAACAAATCTAACAAATCATCTTATACAAAATAATCTCTTAAATCAACTATCAGTCCACCCCAGTGGCAGCTTATGTCGGGGGGTTCCTATCTCTATCACTTTAAATACAAAGGTCTTATTTTTTGTTTATTCCCCCCAAAACCAGTCAAGAACTCCCCCCGCCAAAAACAAATTCCCTTTTCAACTGATTCATTTCCCAGACTCCACCCACCAACACAGGCACCCTCCTCAGACCCCTTTTATATCATGTCTTATGGGTTTTTTTTAATTTTATTTATTAACTATTCCCAATCACTGTAATAAAAAAAAAAAAAAATCCAAAAATCATCCCCATTCAACTGATTCTCCACACCCACCAACACAGGCACCATCATGCAACTTTCATGTTATGCCTTTGGGAACTAAAATAATATTTGTTATGTAATGTGTGTAACGTCAATGTTCCCATTGATTTCATTGAAATAAACAAGGGAAAAAAAGCTGGAAAAAGCCAAAAAAATCTGCACTTTTCTCAGGAAATTTTTCATTAAGCAGAAAATGCCATTTTTCCCCGATTTCAGTTTGATGTGGACATTTTCACCCATCCCTATTAATAAGTAAAAAGCCTTATTATATGAATGTTTTATAAAAGGTAGCAGTGATTCTGCTATACCATTAACCCTTTGAGTGACAGACTGGTATGCAATGGACTGCACAGCAATGCATTACATATCCCTCTGGCAGTCAAAAGGTTAAGTTTCAATGTTCTCCTTCCCTGCCTGTTTACATTAACATGACTAAGTCAATATGAGGTTGGTGTTAGTGAGTACCAACAATAATAGATCAAAGTTCAGGCAATTAACTTTAACCCTTTGTATGAGACAGAGGGCTTTATCAGACTGCAGACTCAGAAGTGCTTCAGTGAGTTCTGGGTAACAAGCACTTGAGGACTTTTTATGTTTAGATTAGTGTAAAAGCCTTGTACACAGGCCAAGGTTTGGGTAATATTAACCCTTTGAGTGCTGCTACCTCACTGCTCCACGCGATGCAGTCTTGTGTCGCCTCACTCACTCGATGCAATCATGTGCATTAGAGAGTGCCTGAACGCACAGAACTCCCAGCATTCTGTGCGTTCAGGCAGTCTCTACTGCGCATGACGGCTTCTGACAAACATCCTAGCGAATTATTATATAGGATGACACCTTTTTGTGGTTGAGATGATACGCTGCCTGTCACTGATCACAGAAGGACTTTAACCCTTTGAGTGCCAGAGATGTAAGCAACACATTGCTCTGCAATGCATTGCGTACCACTCTGGCACTCAAAGGGTTAAGACACAAGTCAGCTTCATTTCTTCTCATGCAGAGTGTTTCAATATTTTCTTAACCACTTCAGTGCCAGAGTGGTTAGCAATACACTGCTGTCCTCTCTGGAACATACATTTTTTTAACCCTTTGAGTGCCAAAGGGGTATGCAATGCATTGCAAAGCAATGCATACCCCTCTGGCACTCAAAGGATTAATCTGCTGTGAGGCCCATCACTTCAAGATATCCTATATAATAATTCGCTAGGATGTTTGTCATGATGCAATCATGTGCAGTGCCCACGTTCAGGCAGTCCCTACTGTGCATGATTGGATCAGGTGAGTGAGGCAATGCACGACTGCATCGCTTAGAGCAGTGAGGTAGTGGCCTCTTAACATTACCCAGTCCTTGGCCCATGTACACGGGCTTTTAGACTAGTAGGGTATAATAGGTGTAGGCTGGGATTTTTCAGTTTGGGCCACATGATCAGAAAGCCATAAGTGTGAGGGTTGCATTATATATTTAGTGATAATGTTGAATATTAGCTATTCAAAAATATGTCAATGACAGCATATCTCCCAATTGTCCCTCTTTGAGACCCAAATCCCTCTGTCCCTCTTTCCCACCAAGGTGTCCCTCTATAGATCACAATGTGTGGTGTGTGTATATAAACGTATCACATTGCTCCACAGCAATAAAACTCACATTAATGTTTGTTTAAATGTCAGTAAATATATGCTTATAAATGAGTCTGTGTAAATAAAATACTTTGGTTTTGTTCTAAATTATTTATTCAGTTATGAAAAGACGTGTCAGTAGGTCATGAAATAACCTAGAAATTCTTGGTAATGCCCTGCCCACCAGCCACCTCACCTCAGCAGTGCCCCCTAAAACACAAGTGTCCCTCTTTGGCTATTTGAGAGGCACAGTTATGTCCCATAAAATTTGTTTTAGAGTTTTGTAGAGCTTAAAAAAATAAGCTAAATGCCACAAATCCTATCTCTCAAACCGCTATGGTTTGATAGCTATCCTCCGCTAAAATTCCTCTTCTCCTGATGTCAGCTCTTCAGCAGAGCTGCAATAGCGTAATTTAAAAAGAATTACTTCTTTGGAACGGTCTAAAAAGTGTGCTTGCAATCTAGGCACAATTTGTAGACCATTCCAAAGAAGCATTTCTTTTTAAATTGTGCTATTGCGGCTCTGCTGAAGAGCCACTTGTCAGTCCCCGGACCAGGAACTCCTGGAGAAGAGGAAGGAGAGAGGAACTTTAGCGGATGATATCTCAAACCATAGCGGTTTGAGAGATAAGATTTGTGGCATTTAGCTTATTTTTTTAAGCTCTACAAAACGCTAAAACAATTTTATGGGACATCACAGTCCCTTTAAATGATGGGAGCTATGTGACAATATTGATATTTAACAGACATTTGTTCTTTAACTGTACAGTACTGGCAGACAGGGAATTAGGTGTTACTGGACAACTAATTCATTTGTGCTAGTTAATTAGGTAAAATAGTTTAAAAAACATGCCAGGATGGCCACACCCTGGGACCAGGTGGTCCACTTATTGGACGCCCATGTCTTAGCCCATATGGAAAGGATTGAGGGATGAAAGTTGCTCATTTACCCTCTTTTTGACCTCTGTTCACCTATAACATGGCAAAGGGAGAATAGTGACAAGACCCCAGAGGCCTTACTTATCAAGTCAAAGAAGTGTAGTTCTGGAGCGAACCAACAGCACCATAGAGGGAAATTAAAATGTTGCAAATTCTCATTTATTTAAATGGATTCTTAATTCTATGAATGTTAGAGATCTCTCTAGCATTAAAAGGGGTTTAAAAAAAAAAAAAAAAAACTTGTTGCATCCTTGCGGGCTCCTGGACGGCTGGGCCCCTGGAGTGACGGACCTGGTCACAGTTGCTGCCTCTGTGACCCCTATTGTTACATGCTAGTGTGCATTGCGTATACTCTGGCACTCAGAGTTATTGCCAGCAACAGCTGGCAAAGAATATCTTGTAGACTGGCAGGTTTTTACATGAAGTAAATAGATTTTATTGGATAATCTGCACCAGTTTACCACTCTGAGGACTGGACGATTGTATACACCCTCTTGTCCTCATTGGCTAATTGAATAGCTTACTGTGCTAAAGGTCAAGTATAAATAACCATCTAAGTGCCAGTAGGGTTGCCACCTTTTCTTCAAAAAAATACCGGCCAAGGCATTCCCTCCATAGACTTAACATTGGAAAGAAGCCAATTTTTTACCGGCCTGCCGGTAAAATACCGGCTCGGTGGCAACCCTAAGTGCCAGAGGGGTGCCCAGTGCATTGCTTTACAAGGTGTTGGGCACCCCTCTGGCATTCAGAGATAATTATTTATTATTATTACTAGTTGAACAGCCTGGTGTACACAGGCCACAGTGCCAGGCAGCAACTGGCGCGGTGCATTCATACACAGTAGAGACTGCCCGCGCCGTGGCTGATAATGGAGTGGGGAGCTCCGAATTCAGTCAGTAGTCCTCTCTGCGCACAGTCTGAATTCAGAGCTCCCCGCTCTGTTATCAGCCACGGCGTGGGCAATCTGTACTGCACATGACAGCTTCTGACAAACATACATTAGCGAATTATTATATAGGATTAGCACATTGACCTAAATCCAGTCCATGGACATACACTTAGTTTACATTTTTACCTCCTATTAATTTTAAGGACAGGTTTTTTTTAAAGTGGTAATGAGTTGAAAGTATGTAGTTATATTAAAGTGCGTGGTTACTTATCCTCAATTATATATAGATATATTTTTAGATAACACTTTGGATATCGCGCTTTTAATCTGAAAATAGGTTAACAGGATGTTAGAGGCCTCCAAATAAAATTATACATTTAGCGAGTCCTAAAGTCTCATTGGAATTTGCACATTAGAAATAAAAAATAAAATACAAAACAGACTAACTTGTAAATTTTAGTTCTGATGTATTGAGAAATCTCTGGAACTAGGAGGAGATGCACTAAGGTGCAATAAGCAGGTGATGAAGAGGGTACAACGTCTCCAAACCCTATGTTATTATTTGCATGTACTTAGATCTCTCCCACTTGACAAATCTGACTCCTTCGAATAACATATTGGGGGGGTATGCACTAAGATCTCTCAAGCTGGTGAAAGCTTAGCACATAGGCTCCGAAGAAAAACATAGAACTTGGAGAGTTTTTATCTCAAAGGATGTCATTTTATCACAGCTTAGTTCATCTACCCCCATGAAATAGATAAGTTATATCACTGGAGAGGTTTGAGGTTAAGTGTGATAAAGAGCTGATGAAGTGGAAATGACTTCTTCAGCAGGGCTGGATTTGTAATTAGGCAGAGTCAGCATCTGCCTACAGGTGCACCCCACAGAGGGATGCCTGTCATTCGGATCCCCCGCTTGGCGTCCGCGGCCCGCAACAACATGGTGAGGTCTCAGTCTGTGCCTTCTTCGGCACAGACCTGTATCTGCTGAGCTCCCTCGTCAGCTCTTTAGTAACACACAGCGCTGGGAGATGACATCATCTCTCAGCGCACTGCATTACTGAAGAGAAGACCGCGCAGGAGCTCCAGCAGCTATAGATCTGTGCAGAAGGAGGCACAGATCTCTCCTGCCACTGGACCACCAGGGAAGACATAGGAAACGGACACGGGGGGCAATATGGAGATGATCCTGGGGCAATGTGAGGGGCAATATGAAGATGATGGGGACAATGTGAGGGGCAATGTGGAGATGATCATGGGGGCAATATGGAGATGATGGGGGCTAGTTGGAGATGATAGGGGGCAAGTTGGAGCTGATGAGGTCAATGTGGAGATTAGGAGTATTGTGGAGATGGCATATTGGAGGCGGGGGGGGATGCTTCAGATTTCTGTGCCTACAGGCTCCTGAGATGTAAATCCAGCCCAGTTCTTCAGTGTTATAAACTTGCCAAGTCTTATGTTATTCTGAGGAGCAAACATACTAAGATCTCTAAAGCTGGATAAATATTAGTGCCCTGGTTCCATAGAATAACACCCATTATCCCCATTATCTCCTCATTATCACACCTTAGTGCATCCCCCCATTATCTCCTCTTTATCACACCTTAGTGCATCCCTCCCCATTATCTCCTTATTACACCTTAGTGAATCTCCCCCATTATCTCCTCTTTATCACACCTTAGTGCATATCCCCCGTTATATCCTCATTATAACACTTTGGTGCATCTCTTACATTATCTCCTCTTTATCACACCTTAGTGCATCTCCCCCATTATCTCCTCTTTATCACACCTTAGTGCATCTCCCCCATTATCTCCTCTTTATCACACCTTAGTGCATCTCCCCCATTAGCTCCTCTTTATCACACCTTAGTGCATATCCCCCGTTATATCCTCATTATAACACTTTGGTGCATCTCTCACATTATCTCCTCTTTGTCATACCATAGTGCATCCCCCCCATTATCTCCTCTTTATCACACCTTAGCGCATCCCCCCATTATCTCCTCTTTATTACACCTTAGTGCATCTCCCCCATTATTTCCTCTTTATCATACCTTAGCACATCCCTCCATTATCTCCTCTTTATTACACCTTAGCACATCCCCCCCATTATTTCCTCTTTATCATACCTTAGCACATCCCCCCATTATTTCCTCTTTATCATACCTTAGCGCATCCCCCCATTATCTCCTCTTTATTACACCTTAGTGCATCCCCCCCATTATCTCCTCTTTATTACACCTTAGTGCATCCCCTCATTATCTCCTCTTTATTACACCTTAGTGCATCTCCTCCATTATCTCCTCTTTATTACACCTTAGAGCATCTCCCCAATTATCTCCTCTTTATCACACCTTAGTGCATTCCCCATTATGTCCTTATTATACCTCAGTGCATCTCCCCATTATCTCCTCTTTATCACACCTTAGCACATCCCCCCCATTATTTCCTCTTTATTACACCTTAGCACATCCCCCCATTATTTCCTCTTTATCACACCTTAGCACATCCCCCCATTATTTCCTCTTTATCATACCTTAGCACATCCCCCCATTATCTCCTCTTTATTACACCTTAGTGCATCCCCCCCATTATCTCCTCTTTATTACACCTTAGTGCATCTCCCTCATTATCTCCTCTTTATTACACCTTAGTGCATCCCCTCATTATCTCCTCTTTATTACACCTTAGTGCATCTCCTCCATTATCTCCTCTTTATTACACCTTAGAGCATCTCCCCAATTATCTCCTCTTTATCACACCTTAGTGCATTCCCCCATTATGTCCTTATTATACCTCAGTGCATCTCCCCAATTATCTCCTCTTTATCACACCTTAGTGCATTCCCCCATTATGTCCTTATTATACCTCAGTGCATCTCCCCATTATCTCCTCTTTATCACACCTTAGTGCTTCTCCCCCATTATGTCCTTATTATACCTTAGTGCATCTCCCCCATTATGTCCTTATTATACCTCAGTGCATCTCCCCCATTATGTCCTTATTATACCTCAGTGCATCTCCCCCATGATGATGAGATAAATGTAAGCGCTAAGGTCCCACAAGCAGGGTCCTTTTGATCACTTTGGTTTCTATGTTCCATTTCTACTGGTTTATGTCTCTGTTTGTCTATTCCCTATTGTACAGTGCCATGGAATACGTTAACACTATATAAATAAATAAAATTATAATAATATGGCACTGGGATTGTGATAATTGCTATGTGATGTAGGGTGCTAGGAGTAGGGTTAGTATTATTATTCTTTATTTATATAGCGCCAACTAATTCCGCAGCGCTGTACGACTGGGTTGCCAGATCATCATTTTAACCTCCTAACTCTGCAATGCGTTGCTTACCCCTCTGGCACGCAAAGGGTTAAGGACCAGATGGGCATGCGGACTACTGCAAAACAGTCCACTGCACACCATCTGTTTCTTAAGGGGTTAAAAAGGAACTCTCCTGATTAATTGCTTGATGTTGATCCCCACCCCTCTGCAGCCCGGGGTGGGGCAGACAGTGAACCAGAAACAATTAGCATTATATCTATAGATAAATATATATGACCAATGAGCAGATGCAAATACAAGAAAATACTGCATGGTTAAAATAGTTTTCTCGTGTTCCTTCTGTAAAGGCAAAGCTCTGCGATGTTATAGCTGCGTGGCATCCAATGAGGAGGAGTGTTACAAGCAGGGCTCACACGTCTGTCCACAGTACGCTGAAGTCTGCTCCACCATCACAGCGCCAAGTAAGTCAAAATAAGCCTATAACAGAGGAAGACTTATCCTACCTGTGTAGGATCTAATTAAATACAGTAGCTTAAAGGGATAGTAATACTTAAAATGTAAAAAAAAATATGTTGTAGGGTTTATCCCCCTGAGTAAAACAAGAGTACTCCCACTGCTGAAAGGTGTTTCATTCAAAAGTTATTAATTTTCAAAGTTGAATTTTTTAGGTGCAATATCACAGTGGCCTTAAATTGTACAGTGGCGCTGTTGCTACACGATCCTATGGACAGCTCTGGTCAGTTGACCATAAATCTCCATAGGATGGTGTAGCAACAGCACCACTGCACAATTTCAGGCCACTGTGATATTGCACCTAAAAAATTCAACTTTGAAAATTAATAACTTTTGAATGAAACACCTTTCAGCAGTGGGAGTACTCTTGTTTTACTCAGGTGGATAAACCCTACAACATATATTTTTTTTACATTTTAAGTATTACTATCCCTTTAAATCAGTAAAAAATATTTATCTGGAAAAATATAGGTTTAGGGTGTTTACTGCTCAGCAAACAAGCTACTCCCACTGTTGGGAAAAGATTCATTTTAAAGTTGTTACAGTCCAGACTGTCACAGTGAAATGGGACTGTTACTATCACATTCTAGGGAGAAATGGAGCCTAAGGAATAGCTAGCTCAGTAAAAAAACAAAACAAAACAAAAAACAAACAAAAACAAAAAAAACACGCTGCCATCTGGACACTAGGTGGTGCTGTTACTAACATTTTAATAAAAAAAGACAACAGTCTGAGCTGTAATAATCAAATCATAAAGTTTGAAATACATAATGCGCAGGAACCAATGCATTAATTGTTTATTATATGGCTGGTTACCACATTTTAGCTCAGTAGTGACAATAGAGGCTGGGAGGTCAGTATGTGTGGTTCTGGGGCTACCAGTGCAGTGAGATAGTGCTGGGGATCAGTGATGTAGTTATATGGCTACTGTGGGATGAGGTTGGGGGTATGTGTGATTCTATGGCTACCAATGGGACAAGGCTTGGGTCCTTATGTAGGGTTCTTTAGCTAGGCCTGGGGGATAAGTATGTGTGTTGTTGTATGGCTAATATGGGACAAGACTGGTGGGGAGGACCAGTATGTGTGGTTCTATGGCTACTGTGGGACAAGGCTTGTGGGGGTCTACAGTATAGGTAGTTCTATGGCTACTGTGGCTGTGGGACAAGGCTTGTGGGGGGGGGGGGGTCTACAGTATAGGTGGTTCAATGGCTACCGTGAGACAAGGCTTGAGATTTCAGTTTGTGTGGTTCTATGGCATTTGTGGGACAAGGCTGGAGAGACAATTTTGTGTGGTTATATGGCTTCCTTGTGACAAGGCTGGAGGAAGTCATCTGGAAAAATTACTTGTCACAAGAATTCCCAAAGAAGGCAAAGTTTTTTTTTTTTTTTTTTTTTTTTTTTCTCTTCTTCTCACTTTTCAGTTGTTTTGGTCTAAGGTTTGGCCCCATCCCCAGATTCTAGCAATGCCCCTGTTCTGTAGCAACCAAGGGGTAAATACAGATCTGTTTAGTGTTTATGGGGTAATGTGTGAATGCACCAGTTCAGCTAATTTTCTAAGGTAGGATTTTATCCTTGAAATCATGTGGCTGCACTTGGGGGTATGGTGGGCAGTGCTGAGCAGTTATTTTGTGTCTGTTCGAAAAGTGCTCACGCACAACCCTGAAGTGATATGCCAGGGACATTAGTAATCGTTCTTCCTGACTGAGATGTGAGGGAAGATGTGTGAGGGTTAAGTCTGGCTGCTCCTTGTACTCAAAATTTGGAGCGCTAGGCAGTTGCCTGCTTTGCCTCTTTGGAAATCCAGCCCTTGATATTTGCCCACAAATGTTCCAAAATGGAACTTTGTCAGGCAGATACCAGCAGCTAATGTTGTGGACTATTAAGAGAAAATGTTGATTTTGCTACCCATGACTTGATTTGAGTTTGATACCCTAGGGGTATTTTCAGTGCCAGGCAACAGCGGATGAAGATATTGCGTGGTCGTTTATGAACTGGGGTTGGGGCCAATGGCTTTGCTAGGCTTATAGTGCCATTTTCTATGGACAAACTAGAAGTAAATCTGTCCTTGTCTTTCTTTGCAGACAGCGTCATAAAGTCTTGCTCCTACAAGTCTTTCTGTGACCATGCTCGGCAAAGTGGTAATGGCGCCAACATCGAATGCTGCTTCTCAGATGACTGCAATGGCCCACCAAAGGGCAACAGTGCAGGCCTCAAAAACTCTGCCAGCAGCAGTGTCCTGCCTCCTATCCTTATTACTGCAGCTCTTCTCATACTCAGACCACTGTGAGGCGCTGTGCAATATAATACAGTGATCCAGTATACACTCTTCTGATTATATGACAACAGCAATGTATAGTAAATTATGGACATGTTCAGCTTCTGATAATGAACAGATTATGACGTGCACTACTAAGTATTAATTTTGTAAACGCTGATAGTCCCCTTTAATGAATGTGCTGCACAGTTTAATAATACCAAATATTTCTATACACTGATAATGATCATGCTGTAATGTATAATGGTTCTGAGTATCTGTATACACTAATATTGATCATGTTGCACTGTATGATGGTGCTGAGTTTCCCTATACACTGATAGTGATCAGGCAGCACTGTATAATGGTACTGAGTATTCTATACACTGATGATCAGGCTGCACTAGGGTTGCCATCCAGCTGGTATTTTACCGGCAGGCCAGTTAAAAAACTGGCTTCTGTCCAATGTTAAGTCTATGGAGGGAGTGCCATGGCCAGTATATTTTGAAGAAAAGGTGGCAACCCTAGGCTGCACTGTTTAATGATAATTGTCTCTATACACAGATAATGATCATGCTACACTGTATAATGATACTGAGTATCTATACACAATGATAATGACCACACTGCACTGAGGATCTCTATACATTGATAATGAACACACTGCACTGTAGAGTAGTGCTGAGTATCTCTACACTGATGATCATGCTGCACTGTATAACGGTACCAGTTATCTCTATATGCTGATATGAACCTGTTGTACTGTTTAATGGTACTGAGTACCTGAACACCCTGCAATGTTTAATGGCACTGAGTATCTCTACACACTGATAATGAACATGGTATTAATAACTGAATACTATCACAGCCCACTGGTAACACCCGTTGTTCTGGTTTTATACAGGAACCCCAGTTTGTACATTTATGATTTTGTTTATTGCCTGTCACTTAGCAGAGACATTTTTTAGCTTCTTGTTTACTAACTCTTTAACCCTTTTGAGTGCCAGAGGGGTACGGAATGCAATCTGGCACTCAAAGGGTCAAGCACCCAAGGGCTGCCTCCCAATCCCTTTCTTAACCTTCCAGTCCTTAAAGTGTTAACCCTTTAAGTGCCAGAGTGGCACGCAATGCATTGAACACAGTTCCGGCACTCAAAGGGTTAAAGATTAGTTTTTAGAGGATGAGTTATGTGTGATTATCTGTCTGACCTCTAGGGATTGTGAAGCAATGCATTGTAGACTTCTCTATCACCCAATGGGTTAAACTGTAAATGTATAACTATTTAGAATGTTCCCGTGTACCTGGAAGGGATTTTGCCATTAGAGTGCTATACATACAGTAAGTATGTTTAGAGTGTAATTTGCATAGAAAAGCATTTTTGTATGGGTTGCAAGTTGGCTGTATACATATATTTTCTTTATGAACCTGTAGGCCCCTATGGACGGAAACAACAATGAGCAATTGTAAGACAAATAAGCAGCTCCGTAGGAGACAAATACAAATCCCCATTGATTTAATCCTTTCCGTACCAGAGAGGTGTCCAACGCATTGCTATTTATCTTTGCATATGGTCCTAAATAGTGAAGACTGATGTGAGGCAACGATCCCGACTGTATCTACTTTTGTTGTCTCTGTTTAATGGTCAATGTCAGGAATGGGCAATGTGAAGCTCCTCCCATCATCCTCAGGCAGCTATTGGTAGCTGTAGTCCTGTAACATCTGGAGATTCTCACGTTGCCTACTCCTGGTCTGTATAATTATACTGGCTATCCCTGGACTGGGACACACCACACTATATAATTCTAATGGACATTTCTATTTATTAACAATAAACATTCTACCTTCTAATCAGTTTCACTAATCATTGTTAATAAAATATAGCATTGTAGCATGATAACAAGTGTTTCTGTATATGACTAAGTACGTCTCGCTCCCTCTCTCTCTCAGAACTTCTATCACAGGGGAAGGCAACATATGGTTCTTCAGCTGTGAAGAACTACAACTTCCATCATCACCAACCAGCCAACATTCCCATTCTTATTAATGCATTACATTGGCAAAACAAAATGCAAAGGATTCTGAATGTTGAAGTAAATAAACATCAAGTGACCAAAATGGTGTGCAGATACTTACAAACACATTACTTCAGGACATGTAGGACTTATGAACATGTATTTAGGCAACAATTGCTTATGAACTACCAGTGAGTAGTTCTCTCTAGTCAAATCAGGTATTAACCTATCTGACCTGCCACATACACTACAGTGGTTAAAATATTCTCCCCAATTGGCTGCATCCAATCTGGGCAAAGCTTTCATATGTGGTACCCAGCAGTGGTCAGAGAGCTAGTAGTAATGCATATAGAGTGTCTCACAGCATTTTCATGGTTTTCCTGCCCCACTGTCATAATGTCTGCTGACAGATTATTGCACATTCGTTTTTATACATGACTTAGAGTAAATGAAGTGGGAAATATGTGGTGTGAAAGTGGATAAGAGCCACATTGTGACTCCATATATTGGTAGCAGACTTACCACTTTCATGGAGGTCACCTGTTTTCTGTGCTGCTCTAGGTTATTGAAAGGTTTGGCATTAAGGAAGAGTAGGTAAGATCAGCTTTGGGGATGGTTTAATACAGAGGTTTCCAAGTTCATTCCTCATGGGCCACCAACAGGCCAGTATCTATATATATATAAAAGAAGACTTTGTGCCTGCCAAAACACACCCAGGGGAGGCATAAAGCAGGAGTTACTACTCCTATTGGGTGATTCAGTCATGCAGGGAGTTGGCCCACCCCCACTATGCAGCGCGCCCACCACTATCAAATTCAGAAAAAAATAAAATGGCCGCCACTTGCTCCTACACCACAGACAAACACACATGCTCCACTCACACAGCACCAGACACACACACACATGTCCCACTCACACACACAGACCACACACACACACATGTCCCACTCACACAGCACCAAACACACATGCCCCCACTCACACACAGCACCACATACACACACAAAGCCAGAAATAAATATGGCTGACACACACACACACAGTCACTCACCCTGACTCCCAGTGGCCTCAGCAGGACCTGTAGTGCAGCACCAGGGGAACAAAATGGCACTCAAAGGGTTAAGGTAGGCCCTCTGCTGAATTATTTCTTCACTGTAATAATTTGCCATGCAAGGCACAGGACAGACAACCATCAGGTACACACTTAACCCACTGACTGCCACAGGGTTGTGTATCAAGTTTAACCCCTCAGGGAGTGTGTTCAAACCCCTCACACTGTAAACTTGCATTCCCCTCCCACTTCTCCTCCTTCCCCAGCCTATTAACAACACTTTTCCACATTTGTTAAGCCCTGCCCCCTACTCGCAATTAAGCCCCACCCACTTTTAACCCATATTGCCCCATTTGTCTCTACACATCAGCACCACATGACTCCCCTCTAGGGACTGCACAAATCAATGTTCCCAGGTATGAATACACTTCCCACTGCTATTTAACTCTGACATGCCTCTCTATACCTTAACCATTTGAGTGCCAGAGGGGTACACAACTCATGCACACATGTGTTTCTGCTCATATATGTTGTGTGCGTGTGTGTACATCTCTGTTACATATGTGTGTCCATCTCCAGTGTGTCTGTGTGTATGCGTGTGTTTTGCATGTTTCTGTCGCTCACTGTGTGTATGTGCATACCTCCCAACATTTCACATGGCCAAAGAGGGACACTTTACTTTTAGGTGATATTTTTGGTGGCGTGGCTGGTGGGCAGGGCATTAGTTATTTCATGACCTATTACTGGCTATTTATGTAACTGAATAAATGATTTAGTTCAAGACCAAAGTATTTTATTTGCACAGACCAATGTATAAACACATATACTGAAGTTTATTGCTGTAGAGCAAAGTAATACACACCACACAGTCAGGGCTGGTGCAAGGATTTTTGCCACCCTAGGCAAAACCTAATTTTGTTGCCCATTTCTCTCCGCCCCTTGTGTCCCACCCCTTTATACCCCACCTACTTATACCCCACCTCTTTTCATGATTGTCCTCTCTCTGCCTCCTGGGCCAGTCTGCCCCTGGTCTGGAGATGCCCCCCACCATCTCCAACTTGCCCCCCATCAACTCCAACTTGCCCCCAGCAGCTCCACTTTTTCCCCAGCAGCTCCACTTTGCCCCCCACCAGCTCCACTTTTCCCCACCAGCTCCACTTTTTCCCCACCAGCTCCACCTTGCCCCCACCAGCTCCACTTTGCCCCCCATCAGCTCCACTATGACCCCAGCAGCTCCACCTTGCCCCCAGCAGCTCCACTTTGCCCACCATCCGCTCCAACTTGCCCCCATCAGCTCCACTTTGCTCCCCATCCACTCTAACTTGCCCCCACCAGCTCCACTTTTGCCCCCCCTTCAGCTCCACTATGCTCCCTCAGCTCCAAATTGCCCCTATCAGCTCCAACTTGCACCCAGCAGCTCCACTATGCCCCCATCCGCTCCAACTTGCCCCCATCCACTCCAATTTGCCCCCATCAGCTCCACTTTGGCCCCCATCTGCTCCAACTTGCCCCCACCAGCTCCACTTTGCCCCCTTCAGCTCCACTTTGCCCCCATCCGCTCCACTTTGCCCCCATCCGCTCCACTTTGCCCCCCATCCGCTCCAACTTGCCCCCATCAGCTCCACTTTGACCTCCATCCGCTCCAACTTACCCCCATCCTCTCCAACTTGCCCCCAGCAGCTCCACTATGCCCCCTCAGCTCCAACTTGCCCCCCATCACATACCTGTAGCTCCCGCGCAGTCTTCTCTTCAGTAATGCAGAGCGCGGCGGGAGATCATGACTCCCAGCGCGCTCTGCATTACTAAAGATCCGACCCAATGAGGGAGCGCAGTAGCGACACAGACCTGACTGTGTTGTGGTTCCCGGCGTGGTGTGTGCGGGTGCAGCTCTTCTCCGCTGCATGCCCGCGCCCCCAGTACCTGTGCGCCCTAGGCCGGTGCCTACCTCGCCTATAGGTGGAGCCGGCCCTGCACGCAGTCTGACCTCCTAAAAAGAGGGACAACAGGGTGGGAAAGAGGGACAGAGGGATTTGGCCCTCAAAGAGGGACTGTCCCTCCTAAAGAGGGACACTTGGGATGTATGGTATGTGTCTGCCTGTGTGTTGCATATGTCTGTGTTTATCAGTGTGTCTGCATTTCACACACATGCGCCCAACGGTCATGACATGACGGGCAACGCCGTCCCACATTGCTAGTTTAATATATATCCCTGATTAAGCACAGGTGAGTTAGTCAGTGGCTTGAACAGTTTGATTGGTGTACCTGTGCTCAGACGAGGAAATCCTTAAATTGTGGCCTGTTGGTAGCTCTTGAGGACTGAACTTGGATCCCACTGGTTTAATATATATTGTTATAAACACATCTATTTTCAGTATATGTTTTACAGTATCTCAGTAAATGTTTCATCGATTAAAAATTGGCTCCATTAAAGAAAAGGTTGGAGACCTCTGGTTTAGGCACTGATGTTCCCTTATCTGCTTACTATAGATACAACAGTGATTCTCCACTCCAGTCTTTGGGATGCATCAACATGTCAAGTTGTAAGGATAACCTTAATTAAGCACAGGTAGACTGATTACTCACATGTGATCAAAGAGGGATATTCTATTAGTGTGTCCTCGGGACTACCACTGAGAAACATTGGGCAAAAGGAAGACTGCTCAGTTTTACTAGTGTGATGTCAGCAAGTACTGCCAAGTTGTAGGGAGTAGCTCTATAGGTCCATAAACACAAAACAAAGGAAGAGACACTTCGGAGAAAATCAACTGCACCATATACGGGTACATGAAAATTCCCCAATTCAGACTAATTGAAGAACGATGTCTCCATTGTATTGCTTCACAATGTGTTGGAGACCTCTTTAGCATTCAAGCAATTCAATGCCCAGTTTAAATCAATGAGAATTCTTGTTTGGTCAGTGGAGTGCAGATGCCTTGCCCCAAACATGCTCCTGTTCTTGTTAATCCCTCAGCTTCCCTGTTTTCATTATACAAGTACTGAAGAAGTTAAAACCCCTTTTAAATCAGTGCAAATGTTTAGTGTTCATGGATTTTCATATGATGAAACAATAATTAAAGAATAAAGCTCGACCATAATGTGTCAATAGCCATCAACATGGAGGAAAAACCACCAGGCTTTGAGTTATCCAAACATGTAGCACTTCCTGCCAAGACGTCCGGTGTATCAGTCAGTCATCAAAAGATAAGCACATTGTGTGGAAGACCAAAAACGACAGTGATTGAATGATACCATATTGTATAGTATATCAATGGTTCTCAGATTTTTTTGGTATGTTTGAATCCTTTAGTTCTAAATAAAATCTCACAATGGAACCATCACAATCAAACTATTTAATCCCTTGGATGTTTTAAAAAAAAAAAATTTAAGTCCCTTAAACACACAATTCTTCTCCTTGGGGCATAACTAGAACCTATTGTGCCCTATGCCTGACTGGCATCTTGGATGCTTGGCCCGGTTACATCTGTACCCTCTGCAACTTCTGGAGGTACAACCCTGGCAATGCATTTGATAATTCTTTAGCATTTAAATATGTAATATAGACTTTTTATTCTAGTTGGTAATGTTAATTTAAGACTAAATTATTGTTCTACTAGTGTAAAAGCCCGTGTACACGGGCCAAGGTCCAGATGATGTTAACCCTTTGAGTGCCAGAGGGTTATGCAACACATTGCCGACGCAGTCATGCACTGTAGAGACTGCCTAAAAGCACAGAACTCCCAGCATTCCTACACCTCCCAGCATTCTGTGCATTTGGGCAGTCTGTACTGCGCATGATGGCTTCTGACAAACATACTTAGCGAATTATTATATAGGATAATTAACAAACAAAAGGTTACTGGGTAATTGATAAATGATATGTTCCCTTACAAGGGACTAGTATTACAGAGAAGGGGAGGACAAATGGGTGTGCCACAATACTAGTTGGAGAGGGCAGTTACCCTAGACTGTAGAACCTTACACACGAGTGTAGTTCATGTATTTTCCTATATCGTCTGTTACACAGCTGAGACATGCATCCAAGGGGTACAACAACTTTTATTTTCAAAACAGGGAACATTTATATAGCACAGAGGATATAATTTTTGTACACAAAACAGGGTTTGAATGAAGTTGGCCATTCTAGTCTGTCAAGGTTATCAGTCACACGGCGGACAGAAGTGACCGAGCCTCCTGTGACAATTCTGTTACCCAACTAGCTTCACTCATCACTGTCATGTGTTCCAAAGCCAATGGTCTTGCACTTGTTTGGGGAATTATATTACAACTAGTTTAAAAGCCCGTGTACATGGGCCACAGTGCCACCCAGCAGTCTTGGCTGGTGCCCGGAGCTTCTCTGGTCACTGCCCGTGCTGCAGTCATGCGCAGTACAGAGTGCCCAAAGTGCCATGGCTGATACGGAATGGACGCTCTGAATTCGGACCGAAGTCCTCTCTGCTCACCTTCCTGGGACCAAGGAAGGTGCACAGAGAGGACTACGGTTTGAATTCTGAGCGCCCCGCTCTGTATCAGCTGAAGCGCGTTCAGGCACTCTGTACTGAACATTACTGCAGCGCACGCAGTCTCTACTGCTCATGACTCCAGCGTGCACAGTCTACACTGTGCAAGACGGCTTCTGACAAACATCCTAGCGAATTATTATATAGGATAAGTAGGTGCTGCTTCTCTCTCAAACTTAGAATGTGCCAAACACCTAATGGATATGAAATCCTTCCATCAGAAAAAAGGAAAGAAAGGTAGCTACTCACAGCATTATATTGTAGTGTGACAACATCCAGAGCATGCCATATGGTTAAATACTCACACTTGGTAAATGCCAGACTGTGCATATACACAGGACAGCAAAGCCGACAGGTGCAGAGTATAAACCCGACCCCACAATGATACTACTGGACGCGACGCAAATGGTATGGTGGAAAATGAATCAAATAATAATAATGATTAATTAAACAAAATATTTATATAGTTAAATTATACCCATTCATTTTTAATTTACACTTTTTGCAAGTATGTAATGTCTCATCAAATTGCCTATACTTTTTCCCCATCGTCAACTTTTTTTTTTTTACACACTTTTATGCCCCTGACGGTGAGCTACCTGAATTTCTGTTTATAGAGAGTTTTCTGGTCCGTAGACCATCAAATCAGGATGTAATACAGTGTTAGTCTCTCTGAGGAACTGAATGCTTTGTGTGCTATTATGTTTACGTTATAACTTTTTACACTCTACTTCTAGACAAGTGGATCTAAGCCTTTATAGTTAAAGGAACTGGCTTAACATTTTCCCAGCCTGCTAAGACCCACTTAGAAGTCACTACAAAATGCTTAAGAGCCAGTCATAATTTATTATGGGCAATACAGTGGCATTCTAAGAATACTTTATGTTGAAAAATAAAAAGGAAAATGTATTACTACTTTTGGGGAAAAAGGTACAGCATCATTGCCTACTGGGATGCAAAGGAGCCACACGAAACGTGTGAAAAAAATGTTTAAATGAAGCATTGTATCACCAATATAGAGCTACAAATACAGCAGAACTAAAGAGATTTAGCATTAATACACACACACACACTCACATACGTGCACATATGTTGCCATAAGACAGATGAAGTAGTCCACTTGCACAACTAACTTTAGAGACCAACAGAGCACTGTACAATTACATAATATCAGTGGAGCCAGCATAGCACTGTACAAATACATGAGAACAAGGGTCTAATGGCTAAAAATGTAGACACCAACAAAGATGAACATTGTAATATATGCTTTAGGGGTACTTCCTCAAAAACAAGGGTACTCCTGCTGTTGTGAGATGTTAAATTAAAAAGTGATTTCAGATCAAACTTGTTTTGTTTTCTAAAATTAACCCCTTCGTGACCATTGACGTGCCAGGACCGTCACGGCAGTCCGGCACTTAAGGACCAGTGATGGTCCTGGCACATCATGGAGTTCAGGGCTCCCGGCGCGGCTGTACGCCATTCCGGAAGCCCTGAACTGGAAGTAAAAAAAAAAAAAAAAAAGCCCCTTGGTCACCAAGTGCCGGCCGCACGTGCCGGTCCTTAAGGGGTTAAACAGAGGTTTTCTATTGTGGTCAACAGATGGTGCTGTTAGTATCACTTACTATCGAGAGCCAGAGTCTATACCCAATCTCCCCATAGAACGTATTATATATATTTAAAAAAAAAAATGCCTTTTGGATACTAGTTGGTACTGCTGCTTCACAGTTTGATTTAAAAAGTACAGGTTTGAATTGTAATAACTTTTAATCCAATGCATTGTGCACCCCTCTGGCCCTCAAAGGGATGAATAAAAAAAAATCATCATCCGGCAGTGGGAGTACCCTTTGTTACTCACCAGTAAAAACTGATTATAAATAATGTTAAACCAACTATTGCATGCAATCCAATTCTAGGCTGTTTAATAAGCTTCCATACATTCTGTACATACACTTACGTCCTATATAATAATTCGCTAGGGTGTTTGTCATGATACAGTCATGCTCAGTAGAGACTGCCCGTGTTCGGTCTCTACTGCACATGATTGCATCGCGTGAGTGAGGCGACGCAAGACTGCCTCGCGTGGAGCAGTGAGGTAGCGGCCTCTTAACCCTATGAGTGCCAGAGGGGTACGCAACGCATTGCAAAGCAATGCGTTGCGTACCCCTCTGGCATTCAAAGGGTTAACATTACCCAGACTTTGGCCTGTGTACACGGGCTTTTACACTAGTATTCAATATTAAATGTCTACCTGATTGCTTCAGATAGGTAGTGATAATTATGTTTTGCAGCAGGTTACCCTGTTATTTAATATAGATATAGTCAATTTTTGGACATCCAGCTGGTGTAAACTACAACTCCAACCAGCCAAAGTAAGGGTCCAACAACTGACGACCCCTGATTTAAGATATGTTTGAAAAGCTGGATTGGCCATGTCTGAGGGTCACATATGGCCAATGTTCTTATGTTTAAATATCCCAGATGGCTTTTCAGAATACATTTATGAAGAATGTCCAGGTAGCTTCTTCAGAATTCAGGGATGAATTTATGAAATGTATTTTTCAGGTCAGCTTAGGACAGGGATGGGAAACCTGAGACTGTCCTGCAGTTGAGGCCTACAGTTCCCATCATTCCAGGCCAGCTGTCTCAGGTTGTCCATCCATGCCTTAGGACATATAAAGTATTTTTAGAAATACTCCTATCCAGGGCATATGTTCCCTTTACATCTGTCTGCCTCAGCTGTACCTACCGTGCCTCTTTTCTGGCTTGTTTCTCTGAGCCCAGGATGTGTGCACAGTTTTGTTCTGAATAGGATGTTGTCATTTGATAAACAAATATATGGAAATGTAAATAAACACTATATTCCAGGAATTTCTTTAGCAATGTGAATGGTGATTAGACTTGACCACACAACAAGATCCATCAATGTATGCTATCAGGGGAGTTGCTAAGTTTTCAAGAGACCTGGGGCTTGAGCCAGCCTAATACATTATTAGTGCACTGTGCAGCCCAATTGCATCATTACTAGTAGGGATATTACCACAATTACATGCTCCAAACTGGCAACAAGAGCTGGGTGTTAAGCATGAGACCTGGGGCTTTAGTTCCCTCAGCCATCACCTAAGAACTCCCTTAAAGTGATAGTAATGTCTAAAAAAACTTTTTTGCATTTAGAAGAGCTCAAAAAGCTCATCTAAATTCAAAAAAACGTATCTCTCAAACCGCTATGGTTTAAGAGATACGGGCGTTTGAAGTTTGATTTCTCCTACTGACAGCTGTAAAGCTGTCAGCAGGAGATCCGTGTCGGTCGACACTGTGGCGCTTGAGAAGTGCCGGGATCTCGTTACTTACACAGAATCCCTTTATTGGAATGGTCTAAAATGTGTGCCTAGTGTTCAGGCACACGTTTTAGACCATTCCAATAAAGGGATTCTGTGTAAGTAACGAGATCCCGGCACTTCTCAAGCGCCACAGTGTCGACCGACACGGATCTCCGGCTGACAGCTTTACAGCTGTCAGTAGGAGAAATCAAACTTCAAACGCCCGTATCTCTTAAACCATAGCGGTTTGAGAGATACGTTTTTTTGCATTTAGATCAGCTTTTTGAGCTCTTCTAAATGCAATGAAGTTTTTTTTAGACATTACTAACACTTTAAAGGGATAGTAATGTTTCACAAAAACCACAGCTCCAATTAATCTTCATAGTATTTGGGCCATGGAGAGTGGTATTTTAGTACTGTCAGAGTTGTAGTTCAAGAGTAATTGTATGATAAAGTATTACCCTAACGCCCCTTTTACTGATGTAACATTGCTCACCACAGAGCAGCAAGACTGTCCGGATGGATTGCAGAGAGGGACAATCTTCAATTAGCATAAGGGAAAATTGGGTTGCTTTTTCAAGGTGGGGTTTTATGTGGACTTGTGTTTGTCGATGGGGTGTTTGCTGTTGTGTGTGTACTTTGAAACATTTAGCTGTTTTCTGTAGTGGGTGGTCAGGGAATAGATCAGGTCCAATGCTCTGGTGTATAATCTGGATGATTTCCTTTGTGTGGGGTCTGCTGCCTCCCGTGATTGCCTGTATCTCTTGCGTACCTTGCAATGGGTCGCGGAGTGTTTTGGGGTGTCCTGGGTATTGTCATTGATTTGGTGGCTATGGAATGTCGGTTGCCTGAGGATAAGCTGGAGGACCTTTGGGCTTGATCGCTGAAGTGCGGGGGGCCTGGAAGGTGACCTTGCACAGGATTCAATCACTCCTGGGCAAGCTGAACATTGCCTGTTGTATCATCCCGATAGGGCAGTTGTTCGGTAGGCGGCTGGCTTCCAGTCTTTCCGGGGCTTCCCAGCCCCATCATTTTGTGAGGATTACTTGAAGGATACGGGATGATTTGGCTGGTGGCTGTGTTCTTGTGGGGTGTGGAGTTACAGGATAGGATGGTCTGTTTCTGCTTCAACAACCATGCAGTGGTTCAGGCGATTAACTATGTTTCGGCATCTTCTCCCCCTGTGCTGTGCTTGTTGCATTGTCTGGAACTGAATGTGGTGTAGGGCGAGGCATGTGCCTGGCCACCTCAATGTAATAGCTGACTCCTCTCGTTTTCTGTTTGATCGCTTCAAGGAGCTGATACTGGACACAGCGGTAGAGGGACAGGACTGCCCGGGACATCTGTGGAAAGTGCTTGCCAGATCCTTGGCGACCTGATCCGGCGGTCGGTGGTCCTGAGGACCTGGGCAAGGTACCAGGGAAGATGGAAGGAGTGTTTTGCTCTGGTGGAGGTTGTTGTGGGGGTGGATTCTGGCGCTGGGAGACTGGAGGTAGTTTTGTGGTATTTGACTCGTCTTTGAGAGGAGGGTTTGTCTGGGGCGGCGGTGGATACACACATTGCCGAGTTGGCGTTTCTGTTTAAGCTCCAGAGTTGGAAGGATGTCACCAAGGATTTCTTGGTGCAGCAGTCATTGACAGGTTTGTGGAGGTCAAGGGTGTCTTGGGACTCGCGTCACCTAGTCTCTTTTGTGGTGTTGCAGGGCCTACTGCATGTGGTGCGGGCGGCGTTGTTTCTGGCGGCATTTTCTTCAGGTCCTTTCGGATTGGGGAGCTTGTCAGCTCAAATCGGCGGATTCTCGGGGGTCTATCCTTGGGTGATATTCAGCTGGGAGTGGAGTGCATGAAATTGCCGCACTCCAAGATGGATCAGGCAGGTAATAGGGAGATTATTTTGCTTTTTGGGACAGGGTTCCCGGAGTTCCATGTGGCATGAGTGAGGGAGTATGTACGGGTTCGCCACGGAGGTGGGAGAGGGGTGTCGTTTTTGATGCATGAGGATAGTACATCTTTGTCTCGCTTCCAGTTTGTGAACATATTCAAGAAAGGGTTGCAGCAGCTTGGGTTGGATGCTGCCAAGTTCGGCCCTCAATCTTTTCGGAATGGGGCTGCGACTGATGCGGCTTGGTGGGGTTTGGGGGTTGATGTGGTTCGGAAGATTGGGAGGTGGGAGTCTAACCATTTTAGATTGTATGTGAAGCCGGAGTTATTGTGATCCGGGGGGAACTTACGTGGTTTTGCTTTTTCGTTTGAAGGTGGTTTGGTTGGTTGGCCACTCTTATGTCTGCTAGGCCCAGAGGAGACCTGCAGTCTGGCGAGCCTGTACATGGCAGGGTTTTACTGAGGGCCATGTGGTAGTTCGTTGGTTGGGGGTGGGGGGATTATGCACTGGGAGCAGATTTTGCTGTTGGTGGTAGGTGGAGTTCCCCTCCAGATGTGCTGCTTATGCATGCTGGGGGGAACAATTTGGGTTTCCTGTCACAGAGGGAGTTGTTTTTTTTATTTAAGAGGGCTTGGGAGCGGTTCCAGGTGCTGTTTCCAGACACAGTACTTGTGTGGTCGAAGATCGATCCGTGTTTGAGGTGGCGGGGGACTAGGTCGCAGGAGGCTGTGGAGAAGTGTTGGAAGAAGATTAACAAGATGCTGGCTAGTTTTGTCTGTAAAGCTGGTGGAGCGGTGGTCCAGTGTAGGCAGCTGGAAGGGGAGCCTAAGTTGTTTCTGCAGGATGGTGTCCACCTCTCTGAGACTGGGCTGGACATCTTCTTGGAAGGATTCAAGGATGGTATTGAAAGGGCCTTGTTTATGGTGGGTGGCGGGGACCAACCGGTTTAAGGGGTCAAGTGGCTGGACCTTGGCGGTGTGCTTACTGGTAAAGCATGGGCATGGTCCTAGGAGTCGAGGAGCGTACGGCTGTTAGGCTACAATTTGCCACATTCAGTTAGCAAGGGTGTATGGTGGCATGGCCCGCAGTCAAGTAGTGGTAGAAAATGGACAGAGTTTTGGACCGGGATAGTAAAGCAACATGAATATACTAGCAAGCACTAGGTTATTTTTGGAACGGTTATTTATTTGTATGGGATTTGGTTAATAGAATTGTTAAAGTTAACGTTTAATGTTTGTGTTTTATAATAAAAAGCTGTGGCCTTCTCAATCCATCTGAGGTGTATGTATGCGTTATTGATGGGAAGAGGAAAATGGGGGGAGGGGTAATGGGGTTGGGGATGGATGGCTTGACGATGCGCATGTCATGATTAGGATAGGCGTAGACAGTGCTGAGTTCCTAAATAATAAAACTGTGCTTCAAAACACAGGACAAAAATATTGAATATGACTGCATTCTATGTATTTAATAATGATAGAAACTAATATTACACCTAAAAAATTTGTATTTCTTATGAAAACGATTTGCATTGCTTATGGAAAATTCACATAGCTTCTAAAACATTAGCAATACGAATACAAAATCTCAATGTTTCTAAGAAAACTTAGCAATGCTGATAAAAGTTCACATTTCTTTTAAAACAAATTTTAAAAGATCATCAAGTCTTACGAAATGATTCAGGGCATCTAAAGCTGCATTTATTGAACACATATGTTTTAGGCAAAATGTGAGTTTGTTTGCATTGCATGCCTCGCTGGCACTCAAAGGGTTAAAATGCTCATTAACAAAAATGCACCTGGGATTAATAAATTATACACATTACTAATCTGCGCCGTGATTTTTGTGCACAGTTTTTCTTTAGAAAAATGCCATTCATATATATATATATATATATAATAGATACACAAAGACATTTTCATTTTATTCCTGTATATTTATCATCGTTCTCTCACAATGTAAAATGTGAAACCTTTTTTAACCTCAAATAGTTTACATTTTTAGCATTTTTCAGTTTCAGCCTCTTGCATCCTGGATAAAAAGAGGAACTTGCTTGTTTTAATCAGAAAAAAACACTAATTTGTTTTTCGCTGCCACAAAAAGGACAATTTAACTTGTTTTAGTCCGTTACATTTGACTTCCTGTTAGAAGTTATTTTTTTTTATAACATCTGGTGCCACACTGCTAGATATACAGAGAATGAATTGGGGTGAACCAAGTGCAAGATAGGAAACAAATTTAAAATTCCAAAAAATGCCTTTTGATTTAAAGGGACCGTAATGTCCCATAAAAAAATCTTCTACTTTTGTAGATGTTAAAATAATAAACTATGTGCCACAAATCCTATCTCTCAAACCGCTATGATTTTAGAGATATTCGCACTGAAAGTTCCCCCCTTCTGACAGCAGGAGATTAAAGTCATTCAATGCGAGGAGGCTCTTCAGCAGGGCCGAAATTGCATTATTTTAAAAAAACTACTTCATGGGAATAGTCTCCAAAGATTGTGCTACAGCTTACCTTGGTTTCAGCATCATCTACAGACGCAAGGCTTCAAGCATGCAGCAGGCCTCTGTTTTATGTGTTTGCTTGCTGTAGTCTTCTCCTACCTACTTCCTCCCTCTGAGCTGCTCCTCCTACCTACTTCCTGTTGAGGGGTTTAAAAGGCAGACTGAGTCCTCACTCAGTTGCCCTTGTGGTGGTGTTCATAGCAGTTCTATTACCTTGGGCTCTGTGTATGACCTGGCTAGTCTTCCATCCAACCTGGTGCTGACCTGTGGCTCTCTCTGACTATTTTTTTGCTTATCCTTATAATGGACACCCAACCTGGTGCAGACCTGTGGCTCTGGCTGACTACCTTAACTGTATATGTCCTGGCTTGTCTGACTACCCCCTCTGGTGCTGACTTGTGGCTCTGTCTGACTACTCTTACGTTTGTTCCTTGTACCTAGCAGACACCCAACCTAGTGTGGACCTGGGGCTCTGGTAGACCAGTTCTGATACTGACTGCAGGCAAGTCAGCTATCAATTTCCCATTCTGACTGCAGGCATGAGTCAGAGTTGCTCCATTCTGACTGCAGGCATGAGTCAGATATCGCTCCCTACTGACTGCAGGCTTGAGTCGGTACACCAGATACATCGGATCAAGATCCTGTGTTCCTGCTCCTGGCTCCAGCAGAGACTACCAGTGGCTTAGGCCTAGTCTCCAGCAGATTGGTCAGGCTTGGCAGACTACTATTTTGATAGCAGAGCTCGCTGGCCTGTAACCATCTGCTTGTTCCTGCTGTATATATTGTATATATTTTGCTTACCTTTCGGTTGTCAATAAATTGCATTTAACTATACTGTACTGACTCTTGAACTTCTCTGGGAACCATGACAGTGTGCTTGCAAACCAGGAACACTTTGTAGACCTTTCCAATGAAGTAATTCTTTTGAAATAACGCAATTTCGGCTCTGCTACAGATCTGCTGGCTGGTCCCCGAACCGGGATCTCCTGCTGTCAGCTAGACACTGACATCAGGAGAAGGGGAGGGATGGGTGAACTTTCAGTGCAAATATCTCTCAAACTATAGCGGTTTGAGAGATATTATTTGTGGCATGTAGTTTATTATTTTAACATCTACAAAAGTAGAAGATTTTTTTTTATGGGACATTAGTGTCCCTTTAATTTGATTTCAACCCAATGAATGAAAAATACGTAGGATACATCTCTGGCAGTTAAAGAGTTAAACACCTCCATTAATTTCCCTATAACATCAGAAAACTAAGTCATGACAAAAGAACAATAGAGTTTCTCACCCAGTATACTTACGGTATACTTTACCATATGTGAGTTGTCAACATGAGCCTGAAAACTACAGGTGCAGACCATCTGAACCATAGGGGTAAAATCAACATTTTCCAGATTTCCATTGATTTAAAGGAACCTTTTAACCCACTGTATACTACAGAAGTATTCAATGTGTTGCCTTGCAACATCTCTAGCATTCAAGGGGTTATAAGCCCAATTTAAATCAATGGACTTTTTTTATTTATTTCTCCTTTATTGTGCTCTTGGTTTGACCCAGAAATGCTAAACTTTTCTTTTGAACATAAGACCCAGTGTTGGTGATAAACAAAGCAAGTGTTGGTACATAGGCCTTCACATCAGCAACAGGATGACACATTTCCTCTCACTGCCATTTACAGGTGGGCTCTCCCAAGGTCCTATTCTTGAGCCGCCTTCTGTTTGCGCTATTTATCAATGATCTCCCATGGTTTGCACTGCTTCCGTTGTGCATGTGTATGCAGATGGCATCATAATCTAATCCAAACATATAATATCCTGAGGCCACTTTACAGGAAGGTTTCTTTGAGGATGAAACGTGGATCATTTGAAACAAGCTGTTATTAAACACTGGTAAAACAGTCACAATGGTATGCAGAAAAATTAGATTATTAAAACTACATAATACCCATATAAGCATCATAACAAAGTCAAATTGTAATATGGTTCCAGTCAACAACTATAAATATGTTGGAACGTGGCTTGACTTCTAAATCCTATTTGGTCTTCATAGTGACAGATGAATATTCAGGCTTTACCCCAAAGTCACAAACTTTGTCATAGACAAGTCCTGTCTATGTTCCCTGGTAAGAAAACTCTCATGTAACACATGTTAATGCCAGTCATCATCTGGGTGGTTGTAGTATCTGCTACTGAGCCACAAATCCATCTTTGCTAACTCAGCACACGTATAATTTATTATCGTTGTTTGTTCTCCAGTGTGATTACACTACATATGTTTATGATCATTTAACAGAATGAAACTGGCTAAAACTCAACTAAAGAAGTACCCTTCACCTTCCTTGCCTAGTTCACAACCATTTCTCTGCAGAGCTACCAGGCTACCTGAGTAGTTTGCTTACTCCACCTCTCTGTTCTTCCTATAGTCGTTAAATTTGCCTTTTGCTACAGAGCTCTGCAAGCCGGGAATAACCCACTAAAAAAATATCAAATTGTCTGCCAGTTTAGAATCCCCAAAAATAATTGCTTCATTGTATTTTAAAACAACATGGAACTGTATATAAATACTAATGTACACTTTTTTATTCCAGATCCTATTTGTGTATAAATGTTACTGTTGCACTGTAAATGCTCTCTATGATATCTTTGAAAATGATGAAAATATGATGGTTTTCTTTAAGGAGTGTCAGAAGGTTGCCCAGTGCATTGTAAAGCAGTCTGTTGGATACTCCTTTGGTGCTTCAATGGGTAAGAAGGAATTTGATCAAGAGGACATGTGCAACTGCTATCAGATATAGAAATCTTCTAGGGAGCTTTACTCTCCAGCTTGTGTTCAATGAATGCATACCTCCCAAGTGTCCCTCTTTAGGAGGGACAGTCCCTCTTTTGGACCCAAATCCCTCTGTCCCTCTTTCCCACCCTGATGTCTCTCTTTTTAGGAGATTGGATTGCATTGTGTTTGTATAAGTGTATCACATTGCTCTACGGCAATAAAACTCACATTATTGTTTGTTTAAATGTCAGTATATGTGTTCATAAATTATTCTGTGTAAATAAAATACTTAGATCTTGTTATAAGTCATTTATTACATTACACAAGGAGGTGTCAATAGGTCCTGAAATACCTTAAAAATTCTCGTTAACATCCCACCCACCAGCCACGCCCCCAGCAACACCCCCTAAAACAAAAGTGTCCCTCTTTGGCAATTTGAAATGTTGGGAGGTATGTGAATGTAATAGCCAGCTGACTCATGATCAACAGGTTGGAAGGTACCCAGAAAGATAGCTGACACTATATATCACAGTAGCATAACAACATGGGGGAATGGGGTAGAGAGAATGAGAGAGACCCAAACTGATGAGAGTAGGCCACAGACACTTCAACAGTACCCATATTCCCCAGTCATATACATACCTCCCATCATTTCAATTGGCCAAAGAGGGACACTTGTGTTTTAGGTGGGATAGATGGGGGCGGGCTGGTGGGTGGGGCATTACTGAGAATTTTTAGGTCATTCCATGGCCTATTGACACCTTTATGTATAACTGAATAATTTAGAACAAGACCAAAGTGTTTTATTTACACAGACTAATGTATAAACACACATACTGAAGTTTAAACAAACATTAATGTGAGTTTTTTTTTGCTGTAGAGCAATGTGATACAATTATATACACACCACACAGTCTGATCTCCTAAACACATGGACACCAGTGTGGGAAAGAGGGACAGAGGGATGTGGGTCTCAACCAAGGACTGTCCCTCCTAAAGAGGGACACTTGGGAGGTATGCATATAACATGAAGGTGTTGCCTGCCTTTTCTGGACCAGAGGTTCTGGCCCTGTCCCAATGCTGAAGCAAACTTTGGAGTCCGTTAATCTTTTTTTCGTAATGCAATGTGTTGGACTTCCCTCAGACACACAAATGGTTAAATACATGGTTTATAAGATAAAAATCACGTCTGGGTAGACAAACAGTGATGATGTGTATGCATATAAAATATATCATACCTGAATCATTTTGAGATTTTGGACTTTACGTGTGTCTAAATGCTTAGTAAGCAAGTAATAACAGACATGGAAGTGTTAAACAGTCTTACAGAAATAAGTATGCAACAGAATTTAGAGTCAGCAAACGCCCTTGTTAGAAATGACTAAGTTACAGAGGGGAAAAAACCATTACTGATTTGTCTTGTTGCCAAACAGACCATCTATCCAGACCAAAACAACAAAAAAAAACCTAATTCTGTGTAACAGCTGTCTTCCAGAGGAACGACTTCAAATAGTTGCGCAACTACCAACTCACCCAGACTCAAAGGGACAGTCCTTGGTTGTGTCCTTGTATCTGCCTGGCACTGTTTTTTTTAATGAATTAGAACTTATTACTGAAAGTTTAACCCTTTGCGTGCCAGAGGGGTATTTAATGCATTGCTTTGCAATGTGTTAGATCCCCTTCTGGCACGCAAAGAGTTAATGGGCTATAAGTTTCACCACATGTTAGTATTAGCTATTTATATTTCATTAACTATTTACAGTAGATGTGGGCAAATACAGTCCTGGCACTTGTACAGCAGAATAGTATTTTGCAATTGGCTGAGTAGGCAACTGCCCAGACATGTTTTGAGCGGCGACTCAGCTTTTGCTGGCCACACCCACATTCTGAATTGTGGGTGTGGCCAGAGGAAACTCTGTGTCCCTGAACTATTTTGATACCACTTTACAGGGTATTATTTAACTCCTTGGTTGCTATAGAGATCTCCACCTCATTGCGGAGGAATGCTTTGGAGAGATCGCTAGAAAACAAGGGGTTAAAGCTTTTTTCGTTCCTGCTTGTTATAGGTCATGGGTAGCAGGAAACAGTGGATGGGACTTGGTGTGGGGTCATATGGGGAGTGGGGGTGTGACCATGGGCAGAGGTATGGGCACCTGGGATGTAAATCCGGCCCTGACAAGTGCAGCTATATTGTGCATAGGGCTTTATTGACAGATTTGCTCCCCTGGAAACAGAGCTGCCTTAAAGCCTGAGCTGTAATGTAAGCCCTGGGGACCAATGGGGGAGTAGAACTGCAGAGAAAACCCAAGATTCTCAGAGAGGGGTTTCCAAATAAATATAAAGTATGAACTAAATATACCTACAATTAGTTTTCAGTAATTCCGTACCCAGGACTCATTGCGGCTGCCTTTACATAGGCCAGAATTGAGCAGTATAAATCCTTCCAGTTGTTCATGGTCTAAAACTCACATAATCCCTCTGTCATCCAGCAACAACTGGAGGGAAGCAGGTTGACCCCCCTATCCCCAGATACTGTCATATGATCTAACAGGAGCAAATATTACTCATTAATGCGTTACTAACATTTCATGTCTCCCTGATCTGATACGGGAAAAAGAACACAAGGGGACTTTCTAGGCAACTGGAACGCCTCTTTCCATTTGCTCTCGAACTGAGGCCTGAAGAGAGACACCCCTTCTGAATGGTCCCTCTTGGTTTACTCTTGAAATGGTGTATGATAATTACCCTCACTGGTCACACAAAAAGATGCTGAACTATGAGACTTGACTCCCCAAAGGGGGCCCATTTTGTAACGCCCTGAAAGCCCTGCCTGTTTACTATAAGGTATGTTTAATAAGCAGACACTGATCCTACTTCTGCCACCAGTTGTGGCAGAAGCCTAATTCATAATGAGGCAACCTCTGTGGGCTTGATAATGAAAGAACAAGGCACAGGCTGTAGAGCTGAAATCACACATTACTTTATTGCGGGAGTGCTTCATTGGGTTTTGGAGCATGTATGAAGACTATGCCCACACCAAGATGTCACACATAAACAAGACACATACACACACTCCACTACACATCTTCCCAAACTTTATATCCATCTCCACTGAAACTACTGCATGGCTTCCCCCCCACAAACTTATCCACCGGAGGTCAGAGCAACCAATCCAGAGTCAAGCTCCCTCTAATTTATAATGGTACAGAAGAATTACATATACATGATAACATTAACATACAAAGGTAACCAATATAGGACATTTTGAGTGTGTAGCCGATCAGAGAAGGTTTTGAAATTCCAGCTAACCACATCACAGGTTGTTTGTCCAATTCTGTGGCAGGGGTGTTCCTTTACCCATCTGAAATATTAATAGTGCAGTCCACACATTAAAGTGTTAGTAATGTCTAAAAAAAGTTTTTTTGCATTTAGAAGAGCTTAAAAAGCTGAGCTAAATGCAAAAAACTGTATCTCTCAAACCGCTATGGTTTAAGAGATACACATGTTTAAAGTTTGATTTCTCCTACTGACAGCTGTAAAGCTGTCAGCAGGAGATCCGAGTCAGTCGACACGGAGGCGCTTGAGAAGTGCCGGGATCTCGTTATTTACCACGAATCCCTTCATTGGAATGGTCTAAAATGTGTGCCTATTGTTCAGGCATTTTACAGCTGTCAGTAGGAGAAATCAAACTTTAAACGCTTGTATCTCTTAAACCATAGCGGTATGAGAGATACGTTTTTTTTGTATTTAGCTCAGCTTTTTAAGCTCTTCTAAATGCAAAAAAACTTTTTTTTTAGACATTACTAACACTTTAAGTCCTTGGTAGTTGTAGTTCAGCAACCAATAGGAAGATGAGGATGTTGTGGCTGACTGAGAAGCCCACCAGGAGGACTTCCTGGTTTGCCCTGAAACAGAAAGTGTTGCAGAACACCACTTCCCTCCTCCATGCTTCCAGCCTTGAACATATTTAATCTTTCCAGAGCAAGTAACAAACTCATACAGTTCACCCACCTACAATGGTGAGCAGACCCAAAATATTATACTTATCCAGACAGACTTATGTTATGCGACAAGGCACCTGGGTAGGGCAGGCTTATGGCGAGTGATGGATAGGTAGGCTTGACCTGTATTAGTATTTGGTTGTCTTTCTGGCGAATCTCCAGGATTGGTGCTTGAGTAAACCAGGGAAGAAGGCGTCCAATGGGATGCAGAACAAAAGTACAGTGATTTGGGCAGTTCCCTCTAGTAGGGAACCAAGGAACTTCTACAGCAGGGAGATGAGTATAACCTTTATTGTTGAATTGGACAGTTACCTAGAGCAGGAGGGAACCAAGGAACTTCTACAGCAGAGAGATGGGTATAACATTTATTGTTGATTTGGGCAGTTACCTAGAGCAAGGATCCAAGGAATTTCTACAACAGGGAGACTGTTATAACCTTTATTGTTCCTAGTGCTCTTACCCTCCCTCATGAAACACTACTAACCTCCCCACACATAACATTACAATAAACCATAACCCGATGCATCACTTCCATGACCATAAGCAGGGACCCACCTGTGTGGGAACAAACCTTTAGTGTCCTGTTAGAATTACATGTTACATATCAGATATCTAATTTAATAAATTCTGAGTTTATGCTCTAATCTAACCTACAGTTTACGGAAGTATATTTTTTATTACCTATTTAAACCATAAAAAGTAACTTTCTTATTATCAGGCTAGTATTTCTATAAATAAGTTTTGTGCAAGCTCCAAAAAGCTCCATTAACTCTTTAAAGGCCTGAAATGTGTGCAATGGATTGCTTTGCATTGTGTTGCACATCCCTTTGGTTCTTAAAGAGTTAAAGGGAATGTTTTGCTTAATATGGAAATCCCCCACCCAATTATTGCAGACAGAGGCGTAACTAGAAGACACTGGGCCCTGGTGCAAAAATTGCCATGGTTCCCCTGACCACATTGCCCCCAATTGCCTGTACAATGCCCCCTTGCCCCAATTGCTTCCACATTGTCCCAATTGCCTCCAATCACCTCCACTGATACCCCCCCTGTGCCCATCTCCTACTTCCCTGGTGGTCCAGCGGTGTAGCAGGAGAGGTCTGTGCCTCCTTCTGCACAGACCTCTATACAACTGGAGCTGTAGCATGGTCCTGTCTTCAGTAATGCAGACTGCTGGGAGAGTGCTGATGAGGGAGCCTCATTTGCTAGAGGTCTGTGAGGAAGAAAGCACAGACCTCAGTTGCTTGCTGCTGGCATCAGGCAGTGGGGTCGCAGGGGGTGGCTGGGCCCCTGGAGTGGTGGGCCCGGTCTCAGGTGCGACCCCTATTGTTACACCACTGATTACAAAGTATATCGTGATGCGTAAAGCAAGGATACGCCAGCTGTTAAAATGTTCTATTTAAAGTTCTTACAGTTCATAATTGCATATTTTGAGTGCAATACCTCCATGGCCTAAAATGTTAACCCTTTGAGGTATCCAATGCATTGAGCTACAATGCATTGGATACTTCTCTGGCAATCAATGTATTTTAAGTTGATATAGTAGGCTATGGTGGGTTAACTGTCACTGACAATAACTGTCCATTGACTGCTATAGCAACAGTGTCACCTTAATCCTTTGAGTGCTAGAGGGGTATGCATCGGATTGCAAAGCAATGCGTTGCATACCCCCTCTGGCACTGAAAGGGTTAACATTTCAGGCCATGGAAGTACTGCCCTAAAATAATTTTGGGCTGTGATAACATTTGAATAAAACACCTGTTGTCATAAAGTTTTGGTGGAAAGTGATATTTAAACATCAAAAGAGGAAGGGGTTATTTACAGTAAGGGCTTTTAAATTGCAGAAATCACATAGGAATATAGCTATGGCGGATACAATGGTTATATTTAAGAGATATTTCTAACAGAAGAGGGCATAGAAGGCTTTATTTTATGTCAATAGACTAAAGAGGAGCTTGACCTGGGAAGTAATCAGACTTGTATGTATTTGCTTTATTGTTCGGATATATACTGTGGCAAAAGTATATATCCAAACAACAAAACAAATACATACAAGTCTGATTACTTCCCAGGTCAAGCTCCTCTTTAGTTTATTGACATAAAATAAAGCCTTCTATGCCCTCTTCTGTTAGAAATACCTCCTAAATATAAGAAATAAAAAAAAAATTCATCAGAGAGATATCAGGAACATTAGGAGTGGCCAAATTAACAGTTTGGTACATTATGAGAAAAAAAGAATGCTCTGGTGAGCTCTGCAACACAAAAAGGCCTGGATGTTCACGGAAGACAACAGTGGTGGTTGATTGTAGGATCCTTTCCATGGTAAAGAAAAACCCCTTCACAACATCCAGCCAAGTGAAGAACACTCTCCAGGAGGTAGGCATATCATTATCCAAGTCTACCATAAAGAGAAGACTTCACAAGAGCAAATACAAGAGGGCTCACCACAACGTGCAAACCATTCATAAGCCTCAAGAATAGAAAGACCACATTAGACTTTGCCAAAAAACATCTAAAAAAGCCAGCCCAGTTCTGGAGCAGCATTCTTTGGACAGATAAGACAAAGATCAACCTGTACCAGAATGAGGGGAAGAAAAAGTATGGAGAAGGCTTGGAACTGCTCATGATCCGAAGCATAACACATCATCTGTAAAATACGGTAGAGGCAGTTTGATGGCATGGGCATGCATGGCTTCCAGTGGCACTGGGTCACTAGTGTTTAATGATGATAGGACAGAAGACAGAAGCAGTAGGATGAATTCTGAAGTATATAGGGATATATTGTCTGCTCAGATTCAGCCAAATTCAGCTAAGTTGGTTGGATGGCTCTTCACTTTACAGATGGACAATGACCCAAAACATACTACGAAATCAACCCAGGAGTTTTTTAAGGCAAAAAAGTAGAATATTCTACTATGGCCAAGTCAATCACCTGATCTCAACCCGATCGAGCATGCATTTCACTTGCTGAAGACAAAACTTAAAGTGGAACTACCACTTCTTAGAAACATGGCCCCAAATAATTACCCATCTGGCAACGAGCTGCTCAATAGTTCTAGTTGTCAGAATTATTACCACATTCATGAGGTTAATAGACGGCTACGGGAATGACAGGCAGGAAACCGTGCAGACTTCTTTCCACAGCGACATCTGCACGCCTGTGCGGTCAGTCCCAGTCTGCTCTAAGAGATGTTGCTAGGAGCCGTTCGGCTCCAAAAAGGACTGACAGCGCAGGTGTGCAGATGTCACTATGGAAAGATATCTGCGCAGTTTCCTGCCTGTCATTCCAGGAGCAGTCTATAAATCTCATGAACGCTGTAATAATTCTGGCGACTCTATAAATCTCATAAACGCGGTAATAATTCTGGCGACTAGCACTACTGAGTTACTGGGTAATTATTTGGGGCCATGTTTCTAAGGGGTGGTAGTTCCGCTTTAAGGCAGAAAGACCCAAGAACAAACAACAACTGAAGAAAGCTGAAGTAAAGGCCTGGCAAAGCATCACAAAGGAGGAAACCCAGCATTTGGTGATGTCCATGCGTTCCATACTTCAAGCAGTCATTGCCTGAAAAGGATTCTGGACAAAGTATTAAAAACTAACATTTTATTTATGATTGTGTTAATCTGTCCAATTACATTTGAGCCCCTGAAATAAGGGCACTGTGTATGAACATGGTTGCAATTCCTAAACATTTCATACAATATTTTTGTTCAAGCCCTTGAATTAAAGCTGAAAGTCTGCACTTCAATTGCATTTCAGTTGTTTTATTTCAAATCCATTGTGGTGGAGTACAGAGACAAAACTATGAAAATTGTGTCAGTGTCCAAATATTTCCGGACCCATCTGTGTATATGTACACTCACTCTGGAGTAAAGCAATATATTTCATGAAGTGCAATCCAGTGACAAGGTAAGAATGCTGTATGTAGGAAAACGTTTAAAGTAAGGCAATATTTTGTATGATTATTGGACCAACAGTTAGCAGAAATTAAAAATGTTGTATTTCAGTGTCCTTGGTTAAAAACAATGTAGCACAGCAATGACTAAAGCATATAATATACTATATGGTCTGAACTTGGACGGGAGTCATGGGACTACTGTGCTGTGTAAGATCTTGGCCTATATTTGGAACAATGATAACTCTGTTATGTAGACACAAGTAGAAGAGGAAGAAGAGATAAATGTACTGGCGAGCTGAAAACCCATACTCCTGCTATAATAATACACTTTGCACATTAACCCTTTGGATGCTAACAAGGTCTGCACACATTGCTTTGTAATGTGTTGCAGACCTCTCTAATATCAAAAGGGTTAATTATAGCATGTCAAACGTGCAACCTCAACACCCCTGGCAGCCATCTTAGTTTTCTTGCCTGCGGATGATTGTCACAGATTCCTCAGCCAAAGCACTAATTCATCCACGTTATAATCACTGTATATAATGATACATTATCTGTTGGTCAGGTTATTTTGATTGATATTACCAATACACATCTATCAATATTTTTTATTTTTCTTCTTTTTTCTATTTTTTTGTTTTATTGAGGATTATACCGTTGAATATCTTACCTATTTGTGGAAGCAGCCCTCTTATACTTTGGCTGTGAGGAAATTTAATTTTACCACGTTCTGTTGTTTTAATATAAAATTAATAAAAGTTATTTTTTAAGATACTTTCATCAACGCGATTACAGTTAATCATATGAGATGCTATTTATTCATCTAGTGCCCTACAAATATCTAGTTTTGAGTAAGGGGAAAGAGTAGTCCTCTCTATTTTTCTTTTGTAAATTTGGAAGCACAGTCACGCATACCTCCCAACATTTCAAATTGCCAAAGAGGGACACTTGTGTTTTAGGGGGTGTTGCTGGGGGTGTGGCTGGTGAGTGGGGCGTTACTGAGAATTTTTAGGCTGTTTCATGACCTATTGACACCTCCTTGTGGAACCAAATAAATGACTTATAACCAGATCTAAGTATTTTATTTACAAAGAATAATTTATAAACACGTATACTAACATTTAAACAATAATGTGAATTTAATTGCTGTACAGCAATATGATATACTTCTATACACACCATGCAATCCGATCTCCTAAAAAGAGGGACATCAAGGTTGGAAAGAGGGATAGAGGGACTGTACCTCCTAAAGAGGAACACTTGGGAGATATGGTCACATGGATAATTATTAAATCCTTAAATAAGTGACCTTGGTGATGTAACTTTAAACCGTACTCTAGTTGTCTTTTTCTTTTCATATTTAGAAAACATGCTACCCCCCTACTTTCTAAAATGTGGAACCTTTAGTGTATCTTAACCATTTGAGTGCCAGAGGGATACGCAACGCATTGCGTACCCCTCTGGCACTCAAAGGGTTAATAATATTGTACCGATGAGCTTTTAAAAGGATCCTTGCTGTCTGTGCTTGTGTTGTAACAGATTGTATAATAGCAGAATGTCTATAAACATTTAAATAAAGAAAGCAACCACTCTAGGCTGAAGAAAACTTGAATCAAATGTATCAATCTACTGTAAAGTTTAAAGGGATAGTAATACTTAGTTTTATCTTTATTTTATTTTGTAGGCATTAAAAAACATGAAGAACGATATGTCTTATCTCTCAAACCTTTATGGTTTGAGAGATATTGACAAGCAAAGTTTCCCCTCCCGCCCCTTTTACCTAGTGTAAGTCATCTCTTCTCAGATGTGGAATCCAGTCCATAGACCAGACAGATAAAAGCAGGGGACAATCTTCTTCCTATGAGAACAATGAAAGCCCTGCCCCCCCCCCCCCCCCGACAAGTTTTTCAGGTTTTTCCCTTATCTTAATTGAAGATTGTCCCTCTCTGCAATCTACCTGGGCACATCCCTTCTGATCCAGCTGAGCAGTGTTAAATTAGTAAAAGGGGCGGGAGGGGGATACTTTATCATTGAATTACTCTTGAACTACAACTCTGACAGAATTGAAATAACACTCTCCAAAGTCCAAATACTATGAAGATTAATTAGAGCTGCTTTTATTATGAAACATTACTATCCCTTTAATGCACTACCAGAACACTCTGACCTGCCTGCTCTAGCAATACTGAATTGGAGTAGCTTCCTACACTAGCAAATACAGGATATTGAGAGGCCTACCGTACCTATATATGCCTGCTTATATTGGAGAGTATGGAGTGAACATGGAAGTGGGCCAGCGTGTGAAAGGAGAAAGATGGAATATTAAATATCTGTATTCTTTTCATTCTCCAAACAGCATTTGTTATAATATAATTATCCCGTGCTCCTCTTCATCCTTTCTCTGTGCTGCTATAAACTGAAACTGTGTCCCCATTTCTAGGTATACTGACTGAAGATCCCACCCTCTCTATATACAGGAGAACATACTGATAAACACAGTGACAGGGGGATATGGTATTAGTAAAATACATGCAGTATATACTGGAATATACAGGAAGCACATACCGAAGGTCAAAATAAAATTATAATTGGTATTTATAACATTGATATAAGGCTGTGCTCCATTGTAACTGATAAGTCATCAATGTTTTTTTCTGCAAATTCCTACACAGGCTTAAATAGGAATCAGTGACATAAAACCAGTAATAATAATTAGAACCTGCAATTTTGACACAAGTTATGTCTGTTAGTTATACTGTAAAATCTCACGTATAATACTCACAGTTTTGGAGTTGGCCCCAGCGATTGTTTTTATTTGTGCCAGTGTTATTAGAAAAAGGGACATGTCCCCGAAACGCGTCATATGTTAGGCCAGTGCTCAAAATTTCCACTTGCCACTAGCCAATGGCGAGTAGAAATTCAGCCCTGGTGGGTATGTTTTGGCTTGCAGTGGTGAGTAACTTTTCAGGTCTGGCTAGTAGCAAAGGACTTAAAATTATAAGCCCTGTGTTAGGCTACGGTAGCTAAAGGTATACGCGTTGACTTTTTTATGTGCATAGCATTATTATATTTTATATTTATATACTTGTAATAAATTGTATACTACTATTGGAGGACCCTGAGCTTCATTTGCAGAGATTGGTTGACTGTAGCGGGGCAGTCCTATTTCATCCCCATTTGCTTTAGCTGGTTGCGTGGAGCACCAGCTATTTTACATCTAATTGTGAGTACAATATCAAGTCCAATTTGATATTAGATTGTGGATAGAAATACCGGTTTGGTGGTTTGCGCTCTTCTTTCTTCGTATGTTTCTTTTTCTCAAGGCCTTCTATCCAGACTGAGGAGTGCTTTCAGAAGACGTAGCATCCATCTTCCTAAAAGACTGAGTGGGGGCAGTTACATTCCTCCATCTATGTACGGTGATCACTATTAGTGATTTGGAACACTGTGAGTACGGTGTTTATTGCTGGTGGTCTTTTAATGGCAAGACATATTGCACTAGGGAGTGCCCTTTTTTTTTTCTCGTTCTGTAGTCTAATTGTTTTGATTAAATTATGTAACATAGTAACTTCTGTTTTCTCTCTTTCTCCTCTTACAGCGTTGACATATTTTCTGTCCACAGCAGCAGCTGCATATGTGGGCCCTTGGGCTGAAGAGCAGACCAGCAATGGAAGAAGACTGAAGAGAAGGAAGCCTGAGAGGCACTGCTGTTCTCTCCTGAGCTGAGCTTGATCACCTCCTGTTTTATCCTGTGGGAGAGCGAGAGGGCTCAGGTCCATGACAACATCTGAAATAGGCTGTGCATACAGATGAGCACCAGGATATGAAGCAGCACGGCATACGATGGACTCTTGGTATAGTGAACCAGACCATCACTCAGATGAGGAAGGGCTGCAGTTGGCAATCTCAGGGCTGTCCACTGTGCTCTATAACTTCTCACAGGACTTGAAGGCGGAAGTGGCAGCCCTGGGACAGGGCACACAAACTGTCTCCCATGCACACCACTACAGACCCCGGCAAGGGTGCAAAGGAGAATGGACAAAGTGAAGCAGCTGGCACAGCAGTTCCGCTGGGAACATCTGTAGGCAGAGTGTAGGTCATCCATATGCTCTAGCTTCAGGACCATGCAACCAAAACCATCTGCACCACTTCCCTTCATATCCATTAGCCTGGAATGAGACCAAGGTCTCAAATGCCTTGTATTATAATTTATTTGAGAACTCGGTTACATTCAAGGGGTTCATAGAAATCTAATAAGTGTTGTATAGTCTCATTTCTTCACTCTGCTGCAGTTTGCCTAAGGCTGATTCCCACCTTGACTTCTATATAGGCCATAGGAATTGTGGCCCACAATGGCTACAGAGCATATGGGTGACTGCACCCTGTATTGGGCCCATAGTAAATATGACCTGTGCCTGAGTCAGGAATATATTCAACCATGGGCTCTCTAGCTTATAAGGCTCTGAATCTCCTAATAGCCAATGTCTAGTTGGAGATGCTGGGAGCCATGGGGAGCCCAAGGTGACTACATGCTGTATTGAGACCTTAATACATATGGACTATTCCAAAGTGAGTGTGAATTCAACCTTTGGTTCCCCAGCTACTGTGGCATAGGTCTTCCCATATTCCCACCAAGCCCGATACCTAGAAGCAGATGCTGTGAATCAGACCACAACAGCTGGGTAGTCCATGGTTGAATCCACATGACTTGAAAATTGGCTATATGTAATAAGGCTTCTATCCCAGGAGTCTTCAACAGTGGGCTCTCCAGGTGTCATGGCCCATGACATCCCCAACTAGAAAATATGTAGTTGAGGGATGCTGAGAGTTGTGGGCCATGACAGCTGGATAGTCCACAGCTGAATCTATCTGGTATTGGGGTCTTAGTGCAGAAGTTTTAGGCAGATGTGAAAAAGTACTGTAAAGTAAGAATGCTTTCACAAATAGACATGTTAATAGGTTATTTTTATCAATTATCAAAATGCATAGTGAGAGAACAGAAGAAAAACCTAAATCAAATCAATATTTGGTGTGACCAACCTTTGCCTTCAAAACCGCATCAATTCTTCCAGGTACACTTGCACAAAGGGCTTTTGTAGGCATATAATCAGGTGTATGATTAAACAATTATACCAGACAGGTGTTAAAGGGGATCTCTCACCTAATTACACTTAATGCTCATTAGTTAGAGCATTTATCTAGAACACTGAAAATAGTGTTCATTAGATTTAAAAAGTAGTTACAGGTGCAAAATGTAAACTTTAAAAAGTGTCCGGCAGCCTACTTCCGGCTTGCCGAACAGAGACAGCTCCGTCCCACTACCCATCATCCTCGCATGACGGAGGCTGTCTGTCACTAAAGTGGAGCGATCGCATTGGCAGAGATCGATATCTAGCCAATGCGATTGCTCCACTTTAGTGACAGACAGCCTCCGTCATGCGAGGATGATGGGTAGTGGGACGGAGCTGTCTCTGGTCGGCAAAGTTCGGCAAGCCGGAAGTAGGCTGCCGGACACTTTTTAAAGTTTACATTTTGCGCATGTAACTACTTTTTAAATCTAATGAACACTATTTTCAGTGTTCTAGATAAATGCTCTAACTAAAGAGCATTAAGTGTAATTAGGTGAGAGATCCCCTTTAATGATCATCAATTTAATACGTAGGCTGAAACACAATCACTAACTGAAACAGAAACAGCTGTGTAGGGGGAATAAATCTGGGTGAGGAACAGCCAAACTCAGCTAACAAGGTGAGGTTGCTGATGGCTACATGTCAACAGTAATACACCATGGCAAGACTGAGCACAGCAACAAGCCACAAGGAATTTATACTGCATCAGAAAGGTCTATTTCATGCAGAAATTTTAAGGCAGACAGGTGTTTCCAGATGTGCTGTCCAAGCTCTTTTGTAGAAGCAGAAAAAAAACGGCAACAATGAGGACCATAGACTCAGTGGTCAGCCAAGGAAACTTAGCGCAGCAGATGAATGACACATCCTGCTCATTTTCCTTCACAGTCGGACGATCTCCAGCAGTGCCATAAGCTCAGAATTGGCAGAAAACAGTGGGAACCTGGTACACCCATCTCCGGTCTGGAGCAGTCTGTTCAGAAGTGGTCTTCATGGAATACTTGCAGCCAAAAAGCCATACCTCTGACATGGAAACAAGGCTAAGCCACTCGCTATGCATGAAAACATAAGAACTGGGGTGCAGAAAAATGGCAGCAAGTGCTCTGGACTGAGGAGTTACAATTTTAAATATTTGGCTGTAGCAGAAGGCAGTTTGATCAATGCAGGCTAGAGAGCAGTACAAGAATGAGTGTCTGCAGGCAACAGTGAAGTATGGTGGAGGTTCCTTGCAAGTTTGGGGCTGCATTTGTGCTTGTGGTTTCCAGGGACTGAAGTAATAAAATAGTGAAACCTTTGGGGTCCCCTGAGGTGACTCAAACACCCCTAGGGAAGATATGAAGAGGTTAGCCTGATTATAGGCTATATATAGGATTATGAGTCAGTGCTACATTAATTTAATGTACAGGTTCATAAATATATTTCATAAAACAGCGCCACCTCCCCAGTCTCTGGATAATGTGAGCTGGCACATGATTTTTGGAGGCTGCTCCGATCCTGGATGAATGACCAGAATATTGAGTTCCCTCTAATCCTAAATGTGTCAGGAGATGGCGAAGGTATCTTGAGAACTCTGATGAGGTCAGAGGACCTTCTGACATAGATAAGAGGGGACTGTTATTTGGAGCGTCTTTAATTAAGTTTGAAAGTTGTTGAAGAGTAGTATTAGGGCACCAACAGTCAGCAGTGCCGGATTGGGCCTGGTGCTGAGGATTTTGGTGGGCCTATTTATGGAAATAAATAAAACGAAAATACAGCAATTTTTTTTTTTAACACAAATTAAATATTTTAATAACCATTAAAGTGCCATAACATAAACTTATTGATATTTCTTTATTTTTTGTTGTTGTAAACAATAGAAAACTGGTTAATTAAATAAAACCATAATAAATACAACATTCACAACCATTTCTTATAAATATAATGTAAACCATATAGAAAACTTAAATATGGTAAAACATTTTCTAAATAAATAAATAAATAAATGTTTGATACATGGCTCATATATATATATATATATATATATATATATATATATATATATATATATTCCTTAAAGGGTTAGTAATGTCAAACAATAATCTTATTTTGTATTGTACATGAAAAAACATAAATTATTTGCATCAAATCCCATCTCTCAAACCACTATGGTTTGAGAGATATTCGCATTAAAAGTGCCCTCCTCCCTCCCTTTTTCCTGATGTCAGCTGTGTTTTTTTTTTTTTTGCAACAAGGGCGAGTAAGAAAACAAATCCTTTGAAGGATTTATGCGGAGTGATAGGAAACCTCCGTGAGAGTGTGAATGTATGAAGAAGATGGAAGAGGAAGAAGCGAGACGATAGACGGATGATTATAGAAAAAAGAAGGAAGATAGAAGATGGACAGTGGATGACAGGTAAGTGTAACACAGATCTGGATACAAGGCTAGTTTTAGGGGTAGTCTTGTTGCACATTTCTGTTAGGGCTAGTGTAGGGTTAGTGTTTGGGTTGGAGACTGTATTTGCGCTAACGATCAGTGCTCTTTCCCTTTCTCCATCAGTTTTCTTCACCTCTTTTGAAGTAAAAGCAGTCTAACTCTTCTCCCCAGTTCCTCTACAGGTAGCCATGATTTATCATCCTCCAAGCAACCCTTCCTCCTTTCTCTCCTAATTAGAAACTTGGTTCTCTGTCTTTTTGTCCTCAGACTCTCCTACATTACTCCATGGTGACTTCAGCTTACACTTTCATGATGCATCCTCATCCAGTGCTTTCTGCTTTCTTCCTCTGACTTTGTCCTATGGCCTTCACAATTTCCTCTCTGATCATCATCTTATCTCCTTCACACTTTCTCCCATACCTTCCCCTGACCCCCTAAAACACCTTTCCAGGAACCTACACTCTCAAACTACCAGACTTGGCATCGACTGTGCAAACGTCCCTCTCTTCACTCTGCTCTACTACTAACATAGACTCTCTTGTCCAAGAATATAACACTTCATTAACTTCTTATTTGGATCAACATGCACCTATCCCGGTTCAACAATCCTGGCCCAGGAATCCCAGACCCTAGCTAAACGCAACAACTCGTATGCTATGCAGCTGTTGTCGAGCTTCAAAACTTCTCTGGTGAAAGTTTCACTCTGTTGCCAACTTTCACCAATATAAATTACATTTTTCTCATTTTAACACAGCTCCTACCCAAGCTAAACAACAATACTTATTTAACCTAATCACTAATCCCAAATCTAACCTACATAGCCTCTTTAAAATATTTGATTCTCTACTCAAACCCCCAGCCTTAAATTGCTTCTCCTAGGATTTTGTTTACCTTTTTAAATATAAGGTGCAGTCCATTCATCAAACCACACTCCACATCCTCTCCTCCAGTCCCCCAAATTCCTAGCTTACCTTGAGCAACCTTCACCTCTTTCACCCCTGTTACATAGGAGGGGGTATCTCCCTTACTATCCTCCTCTCTGCCCACTACGTGCCCCCCTGGATCCGAATGCCCTCTCACCTTATCAAGGCTTGCACCTACTCTTGCTCCCAGGCTTACTCATCTCTTTCTACTGGAACCTTTCCATTCTCATTCAAACATGCCACTACCAAACCTATACTCAGAAAACCTTCCCTCAACCCCACCTGTCTTTCATAGTCCATCTCTTTGTATTTAAGATCTTGGAACACCTTGTATTCTCATGCTTAATCTCTCAATTCCAACTCTTTTCTTGACCCATTACAGTCAGGTTCTAACTACTGGATTAAATTATCATATGTATGCAGATTACACACTAATCTACCTCTTTTCCCCTGACCTCACTCCGGGTGTGCAAAATGTCTCATGGCAATTTCATCATGGATGGCCCAGTACCATCATAAACTTAATATGGTTAAGGCAGAAATGGTTGTATTCCCTCCTAAAACTCACCCCCTAACCCCTTTCTTCATCACAGTTGACAATTCTGCCATCCACTCAGTAAGCAAAGCACTCTGTCTTGTGGTCATATTTGAATTTACCTTGACATTCTCCCCCCCCCCATACTCAAGCTGTCACCCTGACACTTCTTCCTGAAAAATATTACCAAAATATGATCCTTCCATTATATGTCAACAGCAAAAACCATCACTCAGGCCCTCATTGTTTCTAGACTTGACTATTACAGCATTCTATTTTATGGTCTTTATGTTTTGGTCAGTTCTCAATTCAGTTCTCAATTCAGCTGCAAGAATAACTATCTTTGCTCCCAGATACCTTCCCTCTCATCTGCTCCTGAAATCCCTTTCTTGGCTACCTACAAGGTCTCACATTTCTTACAAAATTATTCTCCTTTCCTTTAAGTCGCTCTCTTCTTCAGCACCCTCTTACATTTATGCTCTTATCAACCGCTACACCCCTTCCTATTACCTGTGTTCTTCTCAAGGGTTCTTTCTGTCCTCTCCTTACTCAGCTTGAGCCATCGCTCTGCTACAATCTCTTTTAATGGCTGCCCCTTGACTTTGGAATGTTCCATATCATCATTCGCCTGTCATCCACACTCATCACTTTCAAGCAACACACCTGCTCAAGGAGGCATCTCAGTAACAATATTCTCCTTGTGCACACCGATAATCCCATTAGAATCAATCTGCACTTCCTTTCCTGAAGCCTTGTATTTGCACTTGGGATCCTCCTCCTACTACCTCTGTATGTTGTCATGATTACTAATTAGATTGTAAGCTCTTTTGGTCAGGGTCCCTTTCCCAATATATGATTTCCTTTTCTACACTCCCCTCCCACCACTACTAAAATACAATGAACGCATCTTAGCCTGATTCTATTAACCAAGCGCAGCCCAGTCCTGTATTGTACTATTATATTTCTGTAAAGAGCTGTGTACATGTATGGTGCTATATAAATAAAGATACATACATAGTTGGTGTGCAATAGAATTAATGCATTTCTTTTTTGTTATACCAGCCTCACTGGGCCTGTGCTTCTTGCTCCCTGCTATTTTATCCACTCCAGTGACATCATCCACTCCCTTAGCTTTCAATTTGCATAAAGTGCCAGTCTTATATAAGATGGTGAGGTCACCATCCAGAAATAAATGTGTGATATGCCCTCTTCTATTCATCTGCTGGAATTTTGCTAACATGATACATAATAAGTTTTGAATTAAATTTGCAAATATGCAAACTTAATTCTAGGAGACAGGTCCACTTTGTTTTGTTCAGTAGGGAAGTCCGTTCAGACACCAAACCCGAAAAGAGCCAGAACCTACCAGATAATTGACAGATATAATAAAAAAAAGGCCTTATGCACTATATAACGTCAAAGTGGAGTCATACCATGGAAAACCAACTGTACCATAGAGGAGAAATAAATGTGGTTTTTAATCCCTTAAACTAGAGAGGTCTTCAGCTCGTTGATCTGCAATTTGTTGGGGGCATCTCTAATATTCAAAGGGTTAAAATTTCTTATTTGAACATTTGAGTGCCAGAGAGGTATGCGTTGTCTTGGTTAACATCAAGTGGTGAGGTGGCTCAGTTGGTTAAGGCACCAGTTGGTGAATCTGTTCAAACTGCAAGGTGAGTACCATTACACTGGATAATATCTATACACCCAGGACATACTGGAAAATGAGCATACCTCCCAAGTGTCCCTCTTTAGGACCCAAATCCCTCTGTCCCTCTTTCCCACCCTGGTGTCCCTGTGTTTAGGAGATCAGACTTTGTGGTGTGTATATAAGTGTATCACATTTCTCTACAGCAATAAAACTCACATTATTGTTTAATTTATAAATACATAAACTGACATTTAAACAGTCTGTGTAAATAAAATACTTTGGTCTTTTTTTTATAAATCATTTATTAGGTTACACAAGGAGGTGTCAATAGGTTGTGAAATAGCCTAAAAATTATCGGTAATGCCCTGCACACATCAACACCCCCTTAAAACACAAGTGTCCCTCTTTGGCAATTTGAAATGTTGGGAGGTATGAATGAGAGACAATCTCAACATCCTTCCGTGTAAAAATCTTTGATATTATTAAATTATTAATCTTGGCAATATGTCACCCGTGGCCCTCCTGTGAAATGTACTTCCCTCCTGCACTTTGTTGAATACCGTCATGTATTTAAATGTTATTGTCATATCGACTCTCTCTTCTCCAAGCAGGGACATTTCTTATCCTGTAAACCATGTACTATTTTAGTAGCCCTTCTCTGAATTTTCTTTGGCTCTAATGAATACTAATCTAAATAAATTTTTCCTACATGTTATATACTTTTGCACATGTTTTATCTGTTGAGTGCCGAGATACTTCTCTGGTATTCACAATGTTAAACTGACAGGTTTTCCGGAGTAGTCACAGCTTTGATCTTTCGTATGGTCTCTGTGTACGTTTTCATTGCATCACTCTATATTACTTTCAAGTGGCGTTATTTACGTCTGTGTCTCTGAAATCAAAAGTGACTTGGGACATGTCTGCTTTTATCCAATCACATTGCACCTTGTTTTATTTTTTTTAAGCACAAATTGGGCAAGATGTGCAGAAAGTGGTGGTAACTGAAATTGTCTGTAATCAGAATAAAAAAGTTCTTACACCATGATCCGTCAATTCTCAGACATATTTCCGTCGTTTTTTGCATCCAATTCCACCATCTCAGTCGAAGGGAAAAGCTGTCTTAAAAGTGGGTGTGGTTTAATATAATGTAACAAGAAAAAGAGGAAATCAGCTATTTCTTGTTGCTAGTCAACTAAGACTTGCTGCACAGCTTACATAAACGACATCATTTTTGGTTTATTAATATAATGTAAGCACAAAATACAATATACAGTGCTCAAATTAAAACACACTCAGTCTTTCTTTAAATATCAGTCCGTTTTGTAGTCCATCAACTGAGTTTCCCCTTTCGTAATGCTCCAATCCACTCAAGTGTGCCAACTTGTAAATAGCCCAAAGGCAAACAGAAAAACCTAAACTTAATGTAGAGCAGGAAAGAAAAGAAAAAAGGGGAATCCGATCTAAGTGTAGCATCGAACAATTTATTTTACACACCCAATTATATTAAAACTCCCCTTCAAGGGATCTACTCACAAAATCAACGGTATTCAAAAGGCCATAAATGATTTGTCACAGAAGCAGTCCCAAGGTTGTCACGGTGTATTGATTCCTCTGTTCCTTTCCTCGGGCGTCCTCCACGCTTGCACTCCACTTCCGTCTCTCTAACGGTGATTTCACGCCGACAAGAAAATGGTATCCCACGTGTTCAGGCTCTCACCCAATAGGAATTTTGAATACCGTTGATTTTGTGAGTAGATCCCCTGAAGGGGAGTTTTAAAGGGATAGTAATACTTCGTTTTATCTTTATTTTATTTTGTAGGCATTAAAAAAACATGAAGAACGATATAAGTCTTATCTCTCAAACCTTTATGGTTTAAGAGATATTCACAAGCAAAGTTTCCCCCTCCCGCCCCTTTTACCTAGTGTAAGCCATCTCTTCTCAGATGTGAATCTGGTTGTAAGACCAGACAGATAACAGAAGGGGACAATTTTCTTTGTATGAAAACAATGAAAGCCCTTCCCCCCCCTTGACAAGTTTTTCAGGTTTTTCCCTTATCTTAATTGAAGATTGTCCCTCTCTGCAGTCTACCTGGGCACCTCCCTTCTGCTCTGGCTGAACAGAGAGGGGGGGACTTTGCTTGTGAATATCTCTTAAACCATAAAGGTTTGAGAGATAAGACTTATATTGTTCTTCATGTTTTTTTAATGCCTACAAAATAAAATAAAGATAAAACAAAGTATTACTATCCCTTTAATATAACTGGGTGTATAAAATAAATTGTTTGATGCTACATTTAGATCGGATTCCCCTTATTCTTTTCTTTTCTGCACTCCATTCAGTTTAGGTTTTTAATATAATGTAAGGTATTTTCAGAAAAAAAAAATGTGAACGTAATTTTTTTCCCTACGTGATCATAATCATAATCAAAAAATGAAAGTACTGAGAAGCAATTTTTCGTTTCAAAGACAAAAAATTTTTTTGTTCCTTTGAAAAATGTTGTTTCAAAGACAAAATCAGACAATTTTTAACATCAGAATTTTTAGAGGCAATATTCATCAAGATCGTCATTTTTAATTCTTTAGACATTTTCAAATGTGACGGATTTACTTCTAAAAATATTGTCCTTCTTTTACCACCAGCTCATGTTCTGATAATTTTTTCATTATGACAACTTTTTGAACATCTCACCCAGTGTCATGTTTTCTGCAGTATAGCTTGTGTTTTTGTATCGCTGCACGTACAGACATTTCTTTTCAGTGTGTGGTTGTACTTTCTTCATACAGCTTTATGCTGAAGGTCATGAAAGAAGACTTGCTGACTGGCACCTACAGCAGAAGTTGATCACCATCCCTGAGAACTTCTTCTCTTTGAGCCCTAGGAGAAGGCTCGTGTGATGCCAGGCAGGGGATGTCAATGACACGATTCGTGTCATAAGAGGTGCGGGGCTTAATTGGGTGGGTGGGACTTGTTCATTTGCATGTCATAAAGTGGGTGGGAAGTGGGCAGAGCAGGGTGGGAATGAGGAAAAGTGGTAGGGAAGTGGGAGGTAAGGAGAATCAGCCCCTGTCCCTGGAGACCCAGTAATGCAGTCTGAAAACCAGAGTCTCTGGGGCAGATCCGGAGATCACATGGTGATCTCTACAGATTTCTACTGATTATTTTTGCCAGAGGGCAAATGCTTGCTACTTAGCTGATACATTAATGTGGTATTTATCAGCACAATTTATTTCACCTATTTAGCTTGAAGAAAAGGCCCTTAATATAATTGTACAACATAGGGTGATCATTATCAGTGTCCAAAGATACCCAGTATCATTATACAGTGCAGTGTTTTCATTATCAGTATATAGTGATACTCAGTATTATTATACAGTGCTGCATGTTCATTATCAGTGTATAGAGATACTCAGTATTATTATACAGTGCTGCATGTTCATTATCACAGCACAGAGATACTCAGTATTATTATACAGTGCAGCATGTTCATTATCACAGCACAGAGATACTCAGTATTATTATACAGTGCTGCATGTTCATTATCAGTGTATAGAGATACTCAGTATTATACAGTGCAGCGTGTTCATTATCATTGTATAGAGATACTCAGTATTATTATACAGTGCTGCATGTTCATTATCACAGCACAGAGATACTCAGTATTATTATATAGTGCAGCGTGTTCATTATCAGTGTATAGAGATATTCAGTATTATTATACAGAGCTGCATGTTCATTATCATTGTATAGAGATACGCAGTACTATTATACAGTGCAGCGTGTTCATTATCAGTGTATAGAGATACTCAGTATTATTATACAGTGCTGCATGTTCATTATCACAGCACAGAGATACTCAGTATTATTATACAGTGCTGCATGTTCATTATCAGTGTATAGAGATACTCAGTATTATTATACAGTGCTGCATGTTCATTATCATTGTATAGGGATACTCAGTATTATTATACAGTGCTGCATGTTCATTATCACAGCACAGAGATACTCAGTATTATTATACAGTGCTGCATGCTCATTATCACATCACAGAGATACTCAGTATTATTATACAGTGCTGCATGTCAATTATCATTGTATAGAGATACTCAGTATTATTATACAGTGCTGCATGTCCATTATCAGTGTATAGAGATACTCAGTATTATTATACAGTGCAGCGTGTTCATTATCATTGTATAGAGATACTCAGTATTATTATACAGTGCTGCATGTTCATTATCACAGCACAGAGATACTCAGTAGTATTATATAGTGCTGCATGTTCATTATCAGTGTATAGAGATACTCAGTATTATTATACAGTGCAGCATGTTCATTATCAGTGTATAGAGATACTCAGTATTATCATACAGTGCTGCATGTTCATTATCACAGCACAGAGATACTCAGTATTATTATACAGTGCTGCATGTTCATTATCAGTGTATAGAGATACTCAGTATTATTATACAGTGCAGCGTGTTCATTATCAGTGTATAGAGATACTCAGTATTATTATACAGTACTGCATGTTCATTATCACAGCACAGAGATACTCAGTATTATTATACAGTGCTGCATGTCCATTATCAGTGTATAGAGATACTCAGTATTATTATACAGTGCAGCGTGTTCATTATCACAGCACAGAGATACTCACTATTATTATACAGTGCTGCATGTCCATTATCAGTGTATAGTGATACTCAGTATTATTATACAGTGCAGCATGTTCATTATCATTGTATAGAGATACTCAGTATTATTATACAGTGCTGCATGTTCATTATCAGTGTATAGAGATACTCAGTATTATTATACAGTGCTGCATGTTCATTATCAAAGCACAGAGATACTCAGTATTATTATACAGTGCTGCATGTTCATTATCAGTGTATAGAGATACTCAGTATTATTATACAGTGCTGCATGTTCATTATCAAAGCACAGAGATACTCAGTATTATTATACAGTGCTGCATGTTCATTATCAGTGTATAGAGATACTCAGTATTATTATACAGTGCAGCATGTTCATTATCAGTGTATAGAGATACTCAGTATTATTATACAGTACTGCATGTTCATTATCACAGCACAGAGATACTCAGTATTATTATACAGTGCTGCATGTCCATTATCAGTGTATAGAGATACTCAGTATTATTATACAGTGCAGCGTGTTCATTATCACAGCACAGAGATACTCAGTATTATTATACAGTGCTGCATGTTCATTATCACAGCACAGAGATACTCAGTATTATTATACAGTGCTGCATGTTCATTATCACATCACAGAGATACTCAGTATTATTATACAGTGCAGCGTGTTCATTATAACAACACAGAGATACTCAGTATTATTATACAGTGCTGCATGTCCATTATCACATCACAGAGATACTCAGTATTATTATATAGTGCTGCATGTTCATTATCACATCACAGAGATACTCAGTATTATTATACAGTGCTGCATGTTCATTATCACATCACAGAGATAATCAGTATTATTATACAGTGCTGCATGTACATTATCACAGCACAGAGATACTCAGTATTATTATACAGTGCTGCATGTCCATTATCAGTGTATAGAGATACTCAGTATTATTATACAGTGCTGCATGTTCATTATCACAGCACAGTAACACTCAGTACCATTATACAGTGCTGCATGTTCATTATCATTGTATAGAGATACTCAGTATTATTATATAGTGCTGCATGTTCATTATCACAGCACAGAGATACTCAGTATTGTTATACAGTGCAGCGTGTTCATTATCACAGCACAGAGATACTCAGTATTATTATACAGTGCTGCATGTTCATTATCACATCACAGATACTCAGTATTATTATATAGTGCTGCATGTTCATTATCATATCACAGAGATACTCAGTATTATTATACAGTGCTGCATGTTCATTATCACAGCACAGAGATACTCAGTATTATTATACAGTGCTGCATGTCCATTATCAGTGTATAGAGATACTCATTATTATACAGTGCTGCATGTCCATTATCAGTGTATAGAGATACTCAGTATTATTATACAGTGCTGCATGTTCATTATCACAGCACAGAGATACTCAGTATTATTATACAGTGCTGCATGTTCATTATCACAGCACAGAGATACTCAGTATTATTATACAGTGCTGCATGTTCATTATCAGTGTATAGAGATACTCAGTATTATTATACAGTGCAGCGTGTTCATTATCATTGTATAGAGATACTCTGTATTATTATACAGTGCCGCATGTCCATTATCAGTGTATAGAGATACTCAGTATTATTATACAGTGCTGCATGTCCATTATCACATCACAGAGATACTCAGTATTATTATACAGTGCTGCATGTTCATTATCACAGCACAGAGATACTCAGTATTATTATACAGTGCTGCATGTTCATTATCAGTGTATAGAGATACTCAGTATTATTATACAGTGCAGCGTGTTCATTATCATTGTATAGAGATACTCAGTATTATTATACAGTGCTGCATGTCCATTACCAGTGTATAGAGATACTCAGTATTATTATACAGTGCTGCATGTTCATTATCACAGCACAGTAACACTCAGTACCATTATACAGTGCTGCATGTTCATTATCATTGTATAGAGATACTCAGTATTATTATATAGTGCTGCATGTTCATTATCACAGCACAGAGATACTCAGTATTGTTATACAGTGCAGCGTGTTCATTATCACAGCACAGAGATACTCAGTATTATTATACAGTGCTGCATGTTCATTATCACATCACAGATACTCAGTATTATTATATAGTGCTGCATGTTCATTATCATATCACAGAGATACTCAGTATTATTATACAGTGCAGCGTGTTCATTATCACATCACAGAGATACTCAGTATTATTATACAGTGCTGAGTGTTCATTATCACATCACAGAGATACTCAGTATTATTATACAGTGCTGCATGTTCATTATCACAGCATAGAAATACTCAGTATTATTATACAGTGCTGCGTGTTCATTATCACATCACAGAGATACTCAGTATTATTATACAGTGCTGCATGTTCGTTATCACATCACAGAGATACTCAGTATTATTATACAGTGCTGCATGTTCATTATCACAGCACAGTAACACTCAGTATTATTATACAGTGCTGCATGTTCATTATCACAGCACAGAGATACTCAGTATTATTATGCAGTGCTGAATGTTCATTATCACAGCACAGTAACACTCAGTATTATTATACAGTACTGCATGTTCATTATCACAGCACAGAGATACTCAGTATTATTATATAGTGCTGCATGTTCATTATCAGTGTATAGAGATACTCAGTATTATTATACAGTGCTGCATGTTCATTATCACAGCACAGAAATACTCAGTATTATTATACAGTGCTGCATGTTCATTATCAGTGTATAGAGATACTCATTATTATTATACAGTGCTGCATGTTCATTATCACAGCACAGAGATACTCAATATTATTATATAGTGCTGCATGTTCATTATCAGTGTATAGAGATACTCAGTATTATTATACAGTGCTGCATGTTCATTATCATTGTATAGAGATACTCAGTATTATTATACAGTGCTGCATGTTCATTATCATTGTATAGAGATACTCAGTATTATTATACAGTGCCGCATGTCCATTATCAGTGTATAGAGATACTCATTATTATACAGTGCTGCATGTTCATTATCATTGTATAGAGATACTCAGTATTATTATACAGTGCTGCATGTTCATTATCACAGCACAGAGATACTCAGTATTATTATACAGTGCTGCATGTCCATTATCAGTGTATAGAGATACTCAGTATTATTATACAGTGCAGCGTGTTCATTATCATTGTATAGAGATACTCAGTATTATTATACAGTGCTGCATGTTCATTATCACAGCACAGAGATACTCAGTATTATTATACAGTGCTGCATGTTCATTATCACAGCACAGAAATACTCAGTATTATTATACAGTGCTGCATGTCCATTATCAGTGTATAGAGATACTCATTATTATATAGTGCTGCATGTCCATTATCAGTGTATAGAGATACTCAGTATTATTATACAGTGCAGCGTGTTCATTATCAGTGTATAGAGATACTCAGTATTATTATACAGTGCAGCGTGTTCATTATCACAGCACAGAGATACTCAGTATTATTATACAGTGCTGCGTGTTCATTATCACATCACAGAGATACTCAGTATTATTATACAGTGCTGCGTGTTCATTATCACATCACAGAGATACTCAGTATTATTATACAGTGCTGCGTGTTCATTATCACATCACAGAGATACTCAGTATTATTATACAGTGCTGCGTGTTCATTATCACAGCACAGTAACACTCAGTACCATTATAGAGTGCTGCATGTTCATTATCATTGTACAGAGATACTCAGTATTATTATATAGTGCTGCATGTTCATTATCACAGCACAGAGATACTCAGTATTGTTATACAGTGCAGCGTGTTCATTATCACAGCACAGAGATACTCAGTATTATTATACAGTGCTGCATGTTCATTATCACATCACAGATACTCAGTATTATTATATAGTGCTGCATGTTCATTATCATATCACAGAGATACTCAGTATTATTATACAGTGCTGCATGTTCATTATCACAGCACAGAGATACTCAGTATTATTATACAGTGCTGCATGTCCATTATCAGTGTATAGAGATACTCATTATTATACAGTGCTGCATGTCCATTATCAGTGTATAGAGATACTCAGTATTATTATACAGTGCTGCGTGTTCATTATCACAGCACAGAGATACTCAGTATTATTATACAGTGCTGCATGTTCATTATCACAGCACAGAGATACTCAGTATTATTATACAGTGCTGCATGTTCATTATCAGTGTATAGAGATACTCAGTATTATTATACAGTGCAGCGTGTTCATTATCATTGTATAGAGATACTCTGTATTATTATACAGTGCCGCATGTCCATTATCAGTGTATAGAGATACTCAGTATTATTATACAGTGCTGCATGTCCATTATCACATCACAGAGATACTCAGTATTATTATACAGTGCTGCATGTTCATTATCAGTGTATAGAGATACTCAGTATTATTATACAGTGCTGCATGTTCATTATCACAGCACAGAGATACTCAGTATTATTATATAGTGCTGCATGTTCATTATCAGTGTATAGAGATACTCAGTATTATTATACAGTGCTGCATGTTCATTATCATTGTATAGAGATACTCAGTATTATTATACAGTGCTGCATGTTCATTATCACAGCACAGAAATACTCAGTATTATTATACAGTGCTGCATGTTCATTATCACAGCACAGAGATACTCAGTATTATTATACAGTGCTGCATGTTCATTATCACATCAGAGATACTCAGTATTATTATACAGTGCTGCATGTCAATTATCATTGTATAGAGATACTCAGTATTATTATACAGTGCAGCATGTTCATTATCAGTGTATAGAGATACTCAGTATTATTATACAGTGCAGCGTGTTCATTATCATTGTATAGAGATACTCAGTATTATTATACAGTGCTGCATGTTCATTATCACAGCACAGAGATACTCAGTAGTATTATATAGTGCTGCATGTTCATTATCAGTGTATAGAGATACTCAGTATTATTATACAGTGCAGCATGTTCATTATCAGTGTATAGAGATACTCAGTATTATCATACAGTGCTGCATGTTCATTATCACATCACAGAGATACTCAGTATTATTATACAGTGCTGCATGTTCATTATCAGTGTATAGAGATACTCAGTATTATTATACAGTGCTGCATGTTCATTATCACAGCACAGAGATACTCAGTATTATTATATAGTGCTGCATGTTCATTATCAGTGTATAGAGATACTCAGTATTATTATACAGTGCTGCATGTTCATTATCATTGTATAGAGATACTCAGTATTATTATACAGTGCTGCATGTTCATTATCACAGCACAGAAATACTCAGTATTATTATACAGTGCTGCATGTTCATTATCACAGCACAGAGATACTCAGTATTATTATATAGTGCAGCGTGTTCATTATCAGTGTATAGAGATATTCAGTATTATTATACAGAGCTGCATGTTCATTATCATTGTATAGAGATACTCAGTACTATTATACAGTGCAGCGTGTTCATTATCAGTGTATAGAGATACTCAGTATTATTATACAGTGCTGCATGTTCATTATCACAGCACAGAGATACTCAGTATTATTATACAGTGCTGCATGTTCATTATCAGTGTATAGAGATACTCAGTATTATTATACAGTGCTGCATGTTCATTATCATTGTATAGGGATACTCAGTATTATTATACAGTGCTGCATGTTCATTATCACAGCACAGAGATACTCAGTATTATTATACAGTGCTGCATGTTCATTATCACATCACAGAGATACTCAGTATTATTATACAGTGCTGCATGTCAATTATCATTGTATAGAGATACTCAGTATTATTATACAGTGCTGCATGTCCATTATCAGTGTATAGAGATACTCAGTATTATTATACAGTGCAGCGTGTTCATTATCATTGTATAGAGATACTCAGTATTATTATACAGTGCTGCATGTTCATTATCACAGCACAGAGATACTCAGTAGTATTATATAGTGCTGCATGTTCATTATCAGTGTATAGAGATACTCAGTATTATTATACAGTGCAGCATGTTCATTATCAGTGTATAGAGATACTCAGTATTATCATACAGTGCTGCATGTTCATTATCACAGCACAGAGATACTCAGTATTATTATACAGTGCTGCATGTTCATTATCAGTGTATAGAGATACTCAGTATTATTATACAGTGCAGCGTGTTCATTATCAGTGTATAGAGATACTCAGTATTATTATACAGTACTGCATGTTCATTATCACAGCACAGAGATACTCAGTATTATTATACAGTGCTGCATGTCCATTATCAGTGTATAGAGATACTCAGTATTATTATACAGTGCAGCGTGTTCATTATCACAGCACAGAGATACTCACTATTATTATACAGTGCTGCATGTCCATTATCAGTGTATAGTGATACTCAGTATTATTATACAGTGCAGCATGTTCATTATCATTGTATAGAGATACTCAGTATTATTATACAGTGCTGCATGTTCATTATCAGTGTATAGAGATACTCAGTATTATTATACAGTGCTGCATGTTCATTATCACAGCACAGAGATACTCAGTATTATTATACAGTGCTGCATGTTCATTATCAGTGTATAGAGATACTCAGTATTATTATACAGTGCAGCATGTTCATTATCAGTGTATAGAGATACTCAGTATTATTATACAGTACTGCATGTTCATTATCACAGCACAGAGATACTCAGTATTATTATACAGTGCTGCATGTCCATTATCAGTGTATAGAGATACTCAGTATTATTATACAGTGCAGCGTGTTCATTATCACAGCACAGAGATACTCATTATTATTATACAGTGCTGCATGTTCATTATCACAGCACAGAGATACTCAGTATTATTATACAGTGCTGCATGTTCATTATCACTTCACAGAGATACTCAGTATTATTATACAGTGCAGCGTGTTCATTATAACAACACAGAGATACTCAGTATTATTATACAGTGCTGCATGTCCATTATCACATCACAGAGATACTCAGTATTATTATATAGTGCTGCATGTTCATTATCACATCACAGAGATACTCATTATTATTATACAGTGCTGCATGTTCATTATCACATCACAGAGATAATCAGTATTATTATACAGTGCTGCATGTACATTATCACAGCACAGAGATACTCAGTATTATTATACAGTGCTGCATGTCCATTATCAGTGTATAGAGATACTCAGTATTATTATACAGTGCTGCATGTTCATTATCACAGCACAGTAACACTCAGTACCATTATACAGTGCTGCATGTTCATTATCATTGTATAGAGATACTCAGTATTATTATATAGTGCTGCATGTTCATTATCACAGCACAGAGATACTCAGTATTGTTATACAGTGCAGCGTGTTCATTATCACAGCACAGAGATACTCAGTATTATTATACAGTGCTGCATGTTCATTATCACATCACAGATACTCAGTATTATTATATAGTGCTGCATGTTCATTATCATATCACAGAGATACTCAGTATTATTATACAGTGCTGCATGTTCATTATCACAGCACAGAGATACTCAGTATTATTATACAGTGCTGCATGTCCATTATCAGTGTATAGAGATACTCATTATTATACAGTGCTGCATGTCCATTATCAGTGTATAGAGATACTCAGTATTATTATACAGTGCTGCATGTTCATTATCACAGCACAGAGATACTCAGTATTATTATACAGTGCTGCATGTTCATTATCACAGCACAGAGATACTCAGTATTATTATACAGTGCTGCATGTTCATTATCAGTGTATAGAGATACTCAGTATTATTATACAGTGCAGCGTGTTCATTATCAGTGTATAGAGATACTCAGTATTATTATACAGTGCTGCATGTCCATTATCACATCACAGAGATACTCAGTATTATTATACAGTGCTGCATGTTCATTATCACAGCACAGAGATACTCAGTATTATTATACAGTGCTGCATGTTCATTATCAGTGTATAGAGATACTCAGTATTATTATACAGTGCAGCGTGTTCATTATCATTGTATAGAGATACTCAGTATTATTATACAGTGCTGCATGTCCATTATCAGTGTATAGAGATACTCAGTATTATTATACAGTGCTGCATGTTCATTATCACAGCACAGTAACACTCAGTACCATTATACAGTGCTGCATGTTCATTATCATTGTATAGAGATACTCAGTATTATTATATAGTGCTGCATGTTCATTATCACAGCACAGAGATACTCAGTATTGTTATACAGTGCAGCGTGTTCATTATCACAGCACAGAGATACTCAGTATTATTATACAGTGCTGCATGTTCATTATCACATCACAGATACTCAGTATTATTATATAGTGCTGCATGTTCATTATCATATCACAGAGATACTCAGTATTATTATACAGTGCAGCGTGTTCATTATCACATCACAGAGATACTCAGTATTATTATACAGTGCTGAGTGTTCATTATCACATCACAGAGATACTCAGTATTATTATACAGTGCTGCATGTTCATTATCACAGCACAGAAATACTCAGTATTATTATACAGTGCTGCGTGTTCATTATCACATCACAGAGATACTCAGTATTATTATACAGTGCTGCATGTTCGTTATCACATCACAGAGATACTCAGTATTATTATACAGTGCTGCATGTTCATTATCACAGCACAGTAACACTCAGTATTATTATACAGTGCTGCATGTTCATTATCACAGCACAGAGATACTCAGTATTATTATGCAGTGCTGAATGTTCATTATCACAGCACAGTAACACTCAGTATTATTATACAGTACTGCATGTTCATTATCACAGCAGAGAGATACTCAGTATTATTATATAGTGCTGCATGTTCATTATCAGTGTATAGAGATACTCAGTATTATTATACAGTGCTGCATGTTCATTATCACAGCACAGAGATACTCAGTATTATTATATAGTGCTGCATGTTCATTATCAGTGTATAGAGATACTCAGTATTATTATACAGTGCTGCATGTTCATTATCATTGTATAGAGATACTCAGTATTATTATACAGTGCTGCATGTTCATTATCACAGCACAGAAATACTCAGTATTATTATACAGTGCTGCATGTTCATTATCAGTGTATAGAGATACTCAGTATTATTATACAGTGCTGCATGTTCATTATCACAGCACAGAGATACTCAATATTATTATATAGTGCTGCATGTTCATTATCAGTGTATAGAGATACTCAGTATTATTATACAGTGCTGCATGTTCATTATCATTGTATAGAGATACTCAGTATTATTATACAGTGCCGCATGTCCATTATCAGTGTATAGAGATACTCATTATTATACAGTGCTGCATGTTCATTATCATTGTATAGAGATACTCAGTATTATTATACAGTGCTGCATGTTCATTATCACAGCACAGAGATACTCAGTATTATTATACAGTGCTGCATGTCCATTATCAGTGTATAGAGATACTCAGTATTATTATACAGTGCAGCGTGTTCATTATCATTGTATAGAGATACTCAGTATTATTATACAGTGCTGCATGTTCATTATCACAGCACAGAGATACTCAGTATTATTATACAGTGCTGCATGTTCATTATCACAGCACAGAAATACTCAGTATTATTATACAGTGCTGCATGTTCATTATCAGTGTATAGAGATACTCATTATTATATAGTGCTGCATGTCCATTATCAGTGTATAGAGATACTCAGTATTATTATACAGTGCAGCGTGTTCATTATCAGTGTATAGAGATACTCAGTATTATTATACAGTGCAGCGTGTTCATTATCACAGCACAGAGATACTCAGTATTATTATACAGTGCTGCGTGTTCATTATCACATCACAGAGATACTCAGTATTATTATACAGTGCTGCGTGTTCATTATCACATCACAGAGATACTCAGTATTATTATACAGTGCTGCGTGTTCATTATCACATCACAGAGATACTCAGTATTATACAGTGCTGCGTGTTCATTATCACATCACAGAGATACTCAGTATTATTATACAGTGCTGCGTGTTCATTATCACATCACAGAGATACTCACTATTATTATACAGTGCTGCATGTTCATTATCACAGCACAGTAACACTCAGTATTATTATACAGTGCTGCATGTTCATTATCACAGCACAGAGATACTCAGTATTATTATGCAGTGCTGCATGTTCATTATCACAGCACAGAGATACTCAGTATTATTATATAGTGCTGCATGTTCATTATCAGTGTATAGAGATACTCAGTATTATTATACAGTGCTGTATGTTCATTATCATTGTATAGAGATACTCAGTATTATTATACAGTGCTGCATGTTCATTAACACAGCACAGAGATACTCAGTACCATTATACAGTGCAGCGTGTTCATTATCAGTGTATAGAGATACTCAGTACCATTGTACAGTGTATTATGTTCCTTACCAATGTACAGAGAAACTCAGTATCATTAAACAGAGCATTGTTCATTATCAGTCTATAGAGATATTCAGTATCATTATCAGTGTGCAGAGATACTCCGTACTATTACACAGTAGAGCACATTCGTTATTTGTGTATAGAGCTACTCAACACCATTATACTGTGCAGCATATTCATTACCAGTGTAGATAGATATCAACATCACTATATAGTGCAGCACATTCATTACCAGTTTATATAGATACTCAACACCATTATGCAGTGCAGGGTGATCGTTATCAGCGTATAAAGATACTCAGTACCATTATACAGTGCAGAATGTTCATTATTAATTATTAAGATATTTAGTATCATTATACAGTTTAGGGCAGTGGTTCTCAACCTTTTTTGCTTGGGTCACCCCTAACACATAATCTTGAACATTCGGGGCACCCCTAACATATTTAATGTAATCTATCAAGGGCATAATGAAGGGTACACTACACAAATATACTGTTATTATTAGGTCTTATAATCATAATAACAAACCTAAACATATTGTACATATTCATTTCTATAAATCTTTATTTAGAGGTCAATTTTTGTTAGACTTTATAGAAAACACAGGGCACCCTAAGTTGATGTCCGTGGCACACCAAAGTGCCATGGCACCTTGGTTGAGAATCAGTGGTTTAGGGTGTCCTTTATCAGTGTATAGAGATCGTCAGGACCATTATACAGTGCTGTACATTCATTACCACTATAGAGAGACACTCATTGCCATTAAATAGAGCAGTGTAACTTATCAGTGTATAGACATATTCAGTGCCATTATACAAAGAAACAGAAATTGACAGCAGATAATTTTCCTACGGTAAAAACCCTCAAACCTTATTTGATCCTTGGTCTTGTCTTATGTTTAGGGCAACCTTATGCCCATCCCATGCATGCTTACATTCCATCATTGTATTAATCTCTACCACTTCTGCTGGTAGGCTATTCCACTCCTACTACCCTCTCAGTGGAGTAAAACTTTATTACATTAAGTCTAAATCTGTATCCCTCTAGTTTTAGACTATGGCCTCTCTTCCTAACATTTTTACTCCTTTGAAATGTATTTCCCTCCTGCACTATGATAGATACTGCTTGGGAATGTGCTGTGGCTAAGACCGACAGCAAGTGGAGCTTAAAGCAAGGGGGCACTGCTTGGGAATGTGCTGTGGCTGAGACCGACAGCAAGCAGCAGTTCACGTCCCTCTCTGCAAGTCTAAGCTCACTCTACGTGGACTGATAGCAGCTGGACTTGTATCCTGGTAGGGATCAGAGGGACTCGTCCTCTCCAGGGATTTGCCTCTTTACAGCTTCATTGCTTATTGCTATGGATCTGATTGCCCTCTAGATTGGAGAGCCTCCTTTAGGTCAACCCCGCTTAAAGGAGAGGTCAGCGCTCAAGCTTTTGTGTGTATTTGCCTCCTGCACTATGTTGAATCCCTTCATGTATTTGAATGTTTCAGTCATATCTCCTCTTTCTCTTCTCTCCTCCAAGCTATACATGTTCATGTCATGGACATGAGGTAGTGATCAATAAATACACATACAATCCTTGTTGGATGAAAACAGGCCACAGCTTTATTAAATGTTTTACAACTTACAACAACAACCACTTTAAAGCCCTTGCCAACTACCCGGCATACCCCGTATGCCCAACCCATACAGAGCTTAAAGCTCAACCCACATGTACCACTCCACCCACAACTCCCCATTAGCTGGTTTATGCAGCTCAATGGGGAGCAGAGACCTAACCCACGACAAAAGTCCAGGTGCAATATGTGCCAGTGCAGTCTGCCTGACCTCCACCTGTTAAATAACAAAACCACACAATTATTTTACCATTGGCAAGGGCCCAAAGTGCCACTGGGCCTGACCAATATGCCTATGTAGTCAGGTCCTTCCCCCAAATAAAGCTATGGCTTGCTCCAAAATACCAGACAGCCCCAAATTAAAGAAATCCAACCAGAGGTCCATAGGATGAACCCCATCCTCCCTTAACAATGAAAGGGAAGAGTCCTCAAAGATAGTATGATGGACCGTCAAACCCCCACACTCCAAGATAAACTTGGCCACCCTCCGTTTGAGATGAATTCAGCTCTTGTCCAAAGCCCTGGGGTCCTTGGCTCCAGCCCAGAAACGGTGTGGAATAATCTCAGACCACACCAAAATTAAGCCTGGACAACGATCCAAAAGACTAGCAAAATCCGCCATAATCCGGGATGCCAACAACCAGCCGAGGATGGAGCCAAGGTCATTGCCACCCAGGTGAATGACCAGGACATGAGGGAAACAAATCAACCAGCCCACAACACCCAACAATTCGGACATAAGCTGAGCCCACCCCTCATACCGAACCAGGACACCGGAGCAAGATGAGGATTCAGACAGCTGAACACCGTTCGACCGAACCGCCGTACAAAAATCCAACAGGTACAGAGATGCAGACCTAGAAAAGAAACAGAAAGTAACACCCTAAACCCCAACCACCCTGTCCGGCCTAACAGCTCCCAACGACCAATGCAACGAATAGAGTCAGCCCCCAACCCGAGCCGAGCAGCTTCCGTTGCCGCACCAGTACGAAAAGAGTGGCCACCGAAATCACTGGGACACGCACCCAGGGAAGACCAAACTAAACGAGAAACACCCCCACTAAACCATTGCCACACCAAGCACAACACACCATCAATGCATTCAACATCAGACAATAAACCTCCTGCCAACTCCTCCAAATCGATCCTTTCCGTCCACGCAGCCTCATACCGCGCCAATATGGCCGGCACCAAGGAATTCCTCACCCAAGAGAGGACTGCACACCACCAAGGTCCCACAGATGGATGGGGCAAGGCGTACCCTCGGCCTTTGCCCCCGGACACACACTCCTCCATCTGCAAACTCCTCCATCTGCAAAAGAGACAGCGTGTCAGCTGCCACATTAAGTACACCAGGCACATGCCTAGCCCTAAAAGAGACATTGAGATGCAAAAAAGACAACACCAGGCTACGGAGCAAAGACAGGACAAGAGCAGAGGAGCTAGTCAAGTTATTAATCTCCATCACCACCCCCATGTTATCAGAGTGCAACACAACTTGGCTGTCCCGCATCCTGTCCTCCCAAAGGTACAACGCCACCACGATCTGGAACATCTCCAGGAACACCAAGTTCCTTGTCAGGCCCGCCCCAGACCAGGACTCCAGCCAAAGAGCCATGCACCAGTCAACACCAAATGAAGCCCCAAAGCCGACTGAGCCCACCACACCAGTGAAAAGCTCTAACTCTGCGTTGGACCACGAAGCCGATTGCCAATAGGACCGACCATTGTAGTCCCCCAAGAAGGCTTCCCAGACCCGCAAGTCCTCCCGAAATGGCAACGTAACCCGAATATGATGGTAAGGACTTGACAAACCAGACGTGGCCAAGGGCAGGCGGCGATTAAAAACCCGCCCCATGGGGATAATCCTACAAGCAAAATTGAGTTTACCCAAAAGGGACTGCAAATCCTGAAGTCACCTTACGAGAACCCAGGCAGACCCACACCTCCAACCGCAAATCAACCACCTTATCCCAAGGCAAATGACATTCTATGGCCACGGAATCCAACTCGATACCCAGAAAACTCAAACAAGTAGTAGGGTCTTCCATCTTATTCGGACCCAAGGGAACCCTCTGCAACGTAGCCAGCAAGTGCTGGCAAACATTATGACCCCCGGGCCCAATACACAAAAAATTGTCCAGGTAGTGCAGAATAGACAAAAAAACACGCCTCCTTCTGGACCACCCACTCCAAAAACAAGCTGAACGTTTCAAAGAGAGCACAGGAAAAGATGCAACCCATGGGGAGACACACATCCATAAAATAACAACCATCCACCTTCCACCCCAGCAGATAGTGACTCTCTGAGTGGACTGGAAGAAGACAGAAGGCCGACTCAATGTCCACTTTGGCAAACAACGTGCCCCGTCCAGCTGCTGATGCAAACCAAACCACCCGATTAAAAGAGGCATAGGAAATGCTACATAACTCCGGGTCAATAGCATCATCGCTAAACAGCCATCCGGATATGACAAATGATGAATTAACCGGAATTTACCTGGATTCTTCTTGGGAACGACCCCCAAAGAAGAAACTCTGAGATGAGGAAGAGGAGGCCGGTCAAACAGCCCCGCCATCCGGCCCAAGGACTTCTCCCGCAGGACCTCAGGATAAGCAACCACTGAATGCAAGTTGGACGCCTCAAAAACCCCAAACCCTTCCCGCCCTGGAATACGAAAACCGACAGAAAAACCTTCTTCGAGCAAACAGGCTGCGGCCCTATCCTTATACACCCTTAGCCAGGGTTGCACCCTTTCTACGGACACCAGTGTCCACCCCTTTTCCTCCCACGTCACTCCCCCGCTCGGCTCCCTTAGATTTCTTAAAACATTTGGAAAGGGGGTGCGATCCCCCACATCCAGAGCAATCATGGCGGAACTTGCAGGAACCCCAGCACTTACAATGCCTGTTATTGAACTGCCAGCAGAGTCCAGTCTTCTTAGTGGAGGAGGAAGATGCTGCCCCAACCCCCTAGCGCCTGCCTGAAATGACTGCAAACCACCAGGAGTGCCTGCCGGACAAGTCATGATTGAGAGCCAAATACCTATATCCATCTGGTCCCAGGAGATAGATGGGTGAATAGCCATCTGCTAGCGACACTGCTCATCATACCTCCACCATGACAGACCCCCATAGATCCGACAGGCGTTCCAGATAGTGTCCTGATAGCAGAACAAGGACGAACATTTCCCAGGATAACGCTCCCCTACTACACTGGCCAAAATGGAAAAAGCGCTAATCCAGTCCCCGAAAACCTTGGGAATCCTGCAGTACTGACGCTTTTCCTTCTTCTCCTTCTTCTTCTCATCCTTATCCGGAGGCGCTTCATCCAGAGGCAGGAGCGAATAAATTTCCACAAATTCATTACTCCAAATTTTTTCCTTCACTTCTGTCTTCAAATGAAGCCCCAACGGCCCAGCCCAACAAAAATAAGCGGCCGCCATAGGGACACCCCCCAAGGAAACATCTGCCCCCGGCATCCCCCCCAAAACTCACCAATGGAGAACCCTGGGATACCACACCCGCAACAGAACCAGCCAGACCTGAAGTGGGCCCACTCACAGGCCCAGACTCCCCCTGCAAGAACCGACCTACCACCCAGACTAGAGCCCCCAAGCTGATGGACCACAGGAGCCGGCAAACCCCCCCCCAACCCCAAGGAAACCCCATCCCAGGAAGGGCTGGCCCACCCCACCCCCCACTGGGACCGCCGACATCCCTGCCACCACCTCAGACCCTCCTACCGCTGGCACAGGGGCAGGCGCCAACACACCACCCAAAGGCACCCCCGCAGTCCCCACAACACTGGAAGGCGGCCCACCAGACAGGGCCCCTCCGGACACTGCAACCCCCAACTCCCCAAAGCCCTATCCTGCCAAACTCCCAAGAAGTGCTGAATAGAACCCCACACATCAATAGCCCCCCCACCGCCCTTAGCAACAGGCCCCCCAGGCTGTCCCGTACCTGTCACAGTAGCAACCGGGGGCACAGACTGCATAACTCCAACACCAGGAGCCTCCGGACGGACAGCACTGTCAAATGCAACAGCCTCAGCACTCCTCCAAGCAGCAGCAACCTGGAAGGAAAACAGACACAGACATAAAGCTCCACAATCCCCAAGCGTCAGCCCACCAACAGGGCGCAGGGACCGCCCACAAAACAAACAACAGAGGCAAGAACCCCAGCAGCCCCCACACCCCAGCAGAAGGGAAAAGCACACCACCCTCCCCCACAAGCGGACAGAAACTAGGACGACGTAAATAACACCACATAGGCAGACCCCCCAGCTGCCAAGCACCCACCAAGCCATGCACAAAGGAGGACCAAGACCCCCCAAGCACATGCACCCCACAGATGGAAACCAGCAACCCCACCACCAACAACCAAACGGGTGGATATTGGGGAAGTAACACAAGGACCCAACAACATTCAGAAGCACCCCCCACAATGCGCAGCAGCCAGGGGAACTAAAATGAACTACACTCCTAACCCCGCTGCCACTCCAGACCCCTCAAAATGGGCAAAGTACCAAGCGACCCCCGCAGCGGTAGCAGTGAAGTACCACAGGAAACCTCGATGGCAGGACACCATAATGATATGTGGTTATAAAACTTGTCCCTATTTTAGCAATATAATTACGTTATGGATTTTTTAATAAATATTCTTTTTTTTTTGTTTTTTTGTCCCACATGGCATAAACCAGACAGGACGTCCTGACACCACCTGGCACCCCTGTAGGCAGGCAGAAGCAACACCTGTCCCTCCCACAGCAAGCACTGGACAACACAGAGGAGAAGGGGAGAACCACCAAATGGGCCAGAAACCCAGGGCCAACCACGGGGGAAAATGCACAAGGGACAGGGATATTCGCAGTAACCTCCACACAGCTGGAACCGACCCCAACCTAGAAGGGAAAGAAAAAACACACAGAAGCCCAACACCCCAGCACCTGATTACGAGATGAGCGCCGCAAAGAGCAACTCCACCGGCCCGAGTGACTCCTCTCCTATGACCTGGCATGCCGCACAGACAGCCGAGCAGTAAAAGAAGCAGGGATGGGTCCATAGGCAGCACGTGACTCCTCCCCCACAGCAGACTCATGAACAGCCAGTAAGGAAGTGGAAGAGGGACGCCGACGATGGCTCACACTCCGCCTTCTCCTATGGCTCTCACTTGGACTCAGCTGAGCCGGAGGCAGGGCTCTGGTGCTCAGAACAGGTCTGGGAATGGGAACCGGATCAGCAGATGTAGAAGGAACCGGCTGATGCATCGCAAGCTGTTCCCTCAACCAGTCACCACCACCAGCAGCCGCACCTCCTCCAACAGAGGGTCAGAGTCAGCCATCACAAGCACAACAGTGTTCCGCAGGGAGCTGCACCACCAGATTTGATGAAATCGAAAGAGGAAGTACTCCTACTGGTAAGCCCTTTATATCAGTTTTACAAACCCACCCCTTCCTCTTTCCATAGCCCTCCTAACCAACCCACACATTTCTTACTGATCACCCCTCCAGCTCAGACATGATTCCCCTTCTTTATGGGTGGGGGAATTCTGATCCTGTAGTTGTCCCTGATATTTCTTTTCCTGTAAACCAGTCACCATTGTAGTACTCCTCTGAATTCTCTCTAGAGTATCTATATCCTTCTGGAGATGGGGTCCCCATTACAGCACATTCATTACCGGTGTACAGAGATCCTCATTATCATTATACAAAAGCAGAGTTTTTATAACCAGTAAACATATCATTATACAGAGATTCTCATAACCATTATAGATTGCACCATGTTCATTATCAGTCTATAGAGATACTCAGTATCATTATATAGTGCACAAATTTGCTTATATTGAAAAAAAAGCCCCAGATATCCTTTTTCCCCGGGAAGTCACATTACAGAGCATCACTAGTGGTCCATAGTGCCAGGTAGCGTAACGCCAGCATAAAATCTTATACAACTAAGATCGCACTTCTGCAGCAGCATGGGCATCGCCAACACCTCAATACCACGTGAAACCATATAAAGAAGCAAAATTAACTGTTTAACCCTTTGAGTGCCTGGTACGCAACACACTGCTCTGCAATGCTTTGAGTACCGCTCTGACAATCAAAGGGTTAAGGACCAACACAATGTTTTTCGTACTCTTCTGGTCCTCAAAAGGTTAACGTGTGTGGAAGCCATAGCCTATTAACCTTTTAATGACAAACACGTAGAATTCTGGGTTGAAGTTACATTCTAATAGGCAGATCCAGGGACTGGATATCTGGGACACTTGGCAGGTGTAAGTGCCCTGAGTTCATTATTACAGAGAGATTCCATATCATTACATAGTGCTGCAGTATAATTAGCAGTGTCATAAATATATATAGATATATCCGGTTAGAGTGGTGTGTCAGTCTCACTAACAGAGGCTAATAGAGACGTATATATATGTCTCAGCTTCCTGCTTTACACTGTCTGTAAGAACTTGATCCGGCCCACATGTGTGTGTGTTTCTTTTGTGTGTGATATGGGGTGTGTGTGTGAGGCGTGTCTGCTTTTGAGATTGTCAGGGGAAGGCTCCGAGAATAGGAAACAGACAAACAAACACAGGCGGAGGGGAGAAGAGAGTTCGCAATCAGACTGGAGTGAACAGGGAGGACAGGGTGGTAGAGGGCAGTCAGATATCTGTGGGTCTGTAACGTGGCTTCAGTGGCTATTAAGGGACTTTTGTGATTGTAGAGAGTGGGACTAAACTGTCTAAAGAGAAGCGTCAGCTGGTCTAGAAAGAGACAGAGAGAGATAGCAAAGCTGTAGCAGAACATTTTCTTCCACCACAGAAATAAGAAAATGATGTGATAAATACTATCAATGTAACAGTCCAGTACACATAATGTTTCATAGTCGGGCAAACTCTAAAGTTATTTGTTGTTCAGAATGTGACAGGCTGGGAGAATGAATTGAATTGAGTGCCACTTTCTCAGGATTATTAGAGGGAATGGACGAATTAAATGAAGAAGCACAATAAGGTAGGAACTTTTGTCTCTCTTGTCTAATGTATAGTTGTCCCTGCCAGCTGATTATCAGGACAGGCTAAGGAGGTGGGCTGGATTACACTGGAGGTAATAAATGTCATTACTGGTTTTATCTCAATTGAAGTTATGATGAAATTTGGAGATAAATCTAGTGATAAAATTACTGCCTGCGGTGGAATCCAGCCAAGTGTTAGGTTAATCTAATGCATAGTGATGTCTGACTGTATATTATCAGGACAGGCTCAAGCAGTGCAGGATTTGCATGTAATGATGATTCTTGGCTGTAGATTATCAGGACAGGCTCAGACAGTAGTGTTGGATGACCACTGATTGCAAAATACTAGGACGGTTCAGACAGTACTGGGCTGTATTTAATGTAAGTGACCTTCTTCCTGCAGAATATCAGGACAGGCGCAGACAAAGCTGGTTTTATATCTAACATTGTGTGGTCTCCTGCAGATTATCAGGACAGGCTCAGACAATGCTGGGTGCCTGTCTAATGTAGGATGACCCCTGACTGTATATTACCAGGACAGGCTCAGACAATGTTGGATGTCTATCTAATGTAGCATGACCCCTGACTGTATATTACCAGGACAGGCTCAGACAATGTTGGATGTCTATCTAATGTAGGATGACCCCTGACTGTATATTATCAGGACAGGCTCAGACAATGTTAGCTGTCTAGCTAATGTACGATGACCCCTGACTACAGATTATCAGGACAGGCTCAGACAGTGCTGAATTTATATCTAAAGCAGGATGACCCCTGACTGCAGATTAAAAGGACAGGCTCAGACAGTGCTGGGTTTCCATCCAATGTAGAAATACAAAGAAAAATATTTATACAATATACTAGTTTAAAAGCCCATGTACACGGGCCACAGTGCCACCCAGCAGCCGCGGCTGGTGCCCGGAGCCTCTCTGCTCACTACCCGTGGCACGTTCGGGCACTCTGTACTGCACATGACGGATTCCGACAAACATCCTAGCGAATTATTATATAGAATTAGTTATGCAGTTAAAATTCTAATGATAAATGTGCTAGAGACTTCTCCAATTGATTATACTGAACATTTCTTGGATCCAAGTGTTTAAAATGTATCACAGAATCCAGATAAAATTGGTTGAAATAGCTTAAGATATCTTTATTTTACATCTAGCAGTTGTACCAAATATTTTTTATGTTTGATCTATAAAATCTAATTGTGAAATTTCCTTATGTAATCCTTTGGGAGCCAGAAGGGTAACCAATGCATTGCTTCTCAATGTGTTAGATGCCCCTCTGGCACTCGAAGGGTTAATGCACATGTAGACTGTTCTTTATAGTCTCCATTTGGTCTTTTTGTGAGCACTTAATGAGGGACAAGAACAAGACAATTAATTTATTGACATTTGTACCAACTGCTCTTGTATTCAGAAAGTGTATATTACTAGATATGTTCATAAAATCTGTTTTTCCTTCTCTCAGGAAATTCTGCAGATCGGGGGCAACATGGCTCCTTTCTGTGGAAACTCCTGTGAGGAGAAATCATCTGTGAAATTCACCTATGGAAGGTGTACTGTGCCGCCTTATGTTGTGGGAACAATGGCCTATATGTATAAAAGTAAACTGGAGTTATTATCCTATATAATAATTCCCTAAAACGTGTGTAAGGGCGCAGTCATGTGCAGTAGAGACTGCCAGTGATGAGGCTGATACAGAGCGAGGAGGTCCGAAGGAGCGTCCAGCTCTGTATCAGCCGCGGCGCGGGCACTCTCTACTGAGCATGACTGCACCGCCACCGGCTGGCACTGTATCAGCCGCGGCGTGGGCAGTCTCTACTGTGCATGACTGCCCCGGGACCGGATGGCAGTGGCACTGTGGCCCGTGTAACGGGCTCTTCAACTAGTTATGGAATAAACCAACTGCGCCATAGGGGACACACAAAAATTCCTGCTAAATTAAATTGTGCTTTTAACCCCTTGACTGTTAGACCTCCCTAGCATTCAAGGGGTTAAAAAGTTCTATTCAAGTGCAGGAGAATTTAGGCATTTGTATTTGTCCCCTAAGGGGTGGTTGGTTTACACCAGAATATCTCCAGTTTGCTTTTATAAATATTAGCCATTGTTCCCACAACATGTCGCCATTGTCTCATATATGTTGTGGGAACACACTGGTGTTCCCACAGTGACATCACAGCTTATTATGTAATCGTCATTATGCCTACAAGCATACAGTTACACTACTGTCTTGCTCCAACCTGCATAGCTGGGAGTAGAACTATACCTCCCAGTTGTCCCTTTTTCCACCAAAGTGCCCCTTTTTAGGAGACTCAAATCCCTCTGTCCCTTTTTTCACTCTAGTTTCCCTCTTTTTATGAGATCAGACTGTGTGGTGTGTATATAGGCATATCACATTGCCCCACAGCAATAAAATGCACATTAATGTTTATTTAAACTTTGTATATGTGTAAATAAAATGTTTTGGTCTTGTTCTAAATCATTTATTTGGTTATACAAAAGAGGTGTCAATATATCATGAAATAGTATGCAAAATATGTGTAATGTCCCTTCCACCAGACACACTCCCAGCAAGCCCACCTAAAATAAGTGTCCCTCTTTGGCCATTTGAAATATTGGGAGGTATGCTCACAATTCATGGTTCTGCACACCTCTAAACATTCCAAATGGCTAAAGAGGGACATTCTTGCTTTAGGTGGTGTTGCTGGGAGCAGGGTTGGTGGACGGGGCATTACAGAGAATTTTTAATTATTTCATGAACTATTGATAACTCTTTGTGTAACTGAATAAATTATTTATGGCAAGGCCAAAATATGTTATTTACACAGGTTAATTTATAAACACATACTGAAGTTTAATTCCTTAACGTGCCGGGACCGCCAGGCTGGTCTGGTTAAGGACCAGTGACGGTCCTGGCACATAATGGAATTCTGGGATGCCAGCACGGCTGCACACAGCTCTTCCATCCCAGAATTCTTTTTGGGAAAAAAAAAAAAAAAAGTGTTGTGGTTCTTAACCCCTTATTGACCAGTGTGCACCAGTGGCTGGCTCTTAAGGAACATTTTTTTTTTCTGTTCATCTGATTCAGGACTCCCCGAACGGCGTGCAGCCGCGTGGGGAGCCCTGAATTCCATGACGTGCCAGGACTGTCACTGATCCTTAAGTGCCAGATAGCTGTGACGGTCCTGGCATGGCATTGGTTCTAAAGGGGTCAATGACCACCCACCACCAGATTGTGCAGTTGTTAAAGGGTTAAACAAACATTAATGTGAGTTTTATTGCTGTGGGGGGAATGTGATACACTTATACAAGCACCACACTGATCTCCTAAAAATAGGGACACCAGGGTGGGAAAGAGGGACAGAGGGATTTGGATCTTAAAGAGGGACTGTCCCTCCTAAAAAGGGACACTTGGGAGGTACGGGCCTGTAAAAACATCCCTAAGGCTGCCACTTGGTCCTAGTAGAAGAGTCTTTTCTATTGCGCTATGGAGGTCTCAGTAGATCCTCCGATGCAAATCAGAGTAAAGCGCTGCGGAATAAGTTGGAGCTATATAAATAAAAATTATTATTATTAAATACAACAATCTATGGAGGCTGCACCAACTGAGGTGTCAATTGTCTCCCCATCAAACAGGGGACAGCCATTTTGAGGTTATACAGTGCAGTCACATTGCTTTATACTAATTGTCCTTTATGGGTGTAGTAATGCTTAATATGGAAAAGTATGTAATGCAGTGTAATGAAGTGGTTTATTCTTCTGAGGAAGACATGTTTTATTCTAAAGATAATTTTTGGGTGCAGAACCTCAATGGCCTGATGGTGTTATTGCTGCAGTAGTCCAAGGACACCTGTGGTCAGTTGACCATAAAACTGTATAGGATGATGTAGCAACAGCACCACCATAAATGTTCAGGCCATGGAATTACTGCACCCAAAACCTGCAAGTTTAAGCTGCAATACATTTTGAATAAAACATCTCTGAGCAGTGGAATTAGCCTTCTTTTACTTAGCAGGAAAAACTCTACAATATATACATTTTCTTCAATTTAAAGTCTAACTATCCCTTTAACCCTCTGAGTGCCAGAGAGGCATCCAACGCCTCCAACCTGTTGTTCTCTAGCTGTTGTCTTGGACTACAGCTCCTATCATCCTCGGCTGACCTTCTAAGGATGATAGGAGTTGTAGTTCAACAACAACAGCAGCCAGAGGATGGCAGGTTGCAGGTTACCACTCCTGCGTTAAATCAACAATAATTCAGAAAATGTTATATTCATTCCTTATTTCTGCTCAATCAAGAAATGATTATTCTGAGGACATAGCTTCCTTTCTTCTCTTTACAAACACTGGGTGGAACTGTGTTCATAGAGGCAGCGTCGTATTTTTTGAGAAGTTATTTAAGAAGTGGTTTCTTAAAGGGACAATACATAGTCATGACAAGTATGTACTGCTATGTTGTAACACTTCACTGCCTCTTCTTAAAACTATGTTATCACCAGAAATTGAAAAAGAACATAAAACCGAATATTAAATTCCACACTTACCTTAACCCATTAAGGACCAGAGGTAAACACGTTTGGGTTAATCTGGGCAGCACTTCTTGTAGTGCTGGTGTTGATTTGCAATATGTTGGGCATTCCTCTGGCACTCAGAGGGTTAAATAATATGTACTCCTAGTCAGCGTTCTTTTTTGTATATAATATATTTAATAAACAAACATGCAAAGTAGTTAAATTGTTATACTTTATCTTGCTAATAAAAAACAGATAAAACTATAAACAGAGAGAATTATTTGAGATAAGAACCCGCCCTGTCCAGTTTCACAGAAACTCTCATCTCCTATTGGTCATGCATAGCTCCCCACCTACTTATCCATGGGAAAAGTTCATATACAAAACAGGCCTGGATTCCATTGCCTGGGTTCCATCTGCTCATTTCTCCATAGACTTTAACATGAATCTGCTGGATAAAATCATATCAACTGCAATACAATCTAAGTCATACATTGGGAAGTATGCACCTAAGAAATATATTTTTATAAATGTTGACTAGAAAAAAGTGTATTGCAAAGCAATGTGTTAGACATCTCTTCTGGCACTCAATCGGTTAAAAAAAAATTAACTTTTAGGATTTGTCTACATGGATGGCTTTGCTGCGCTACCATCTTACTGCATAAAAGGCACCTGTATTTACCTCCGATGTCCTGAGATCCCCCAGCAATCCTCTTGCATATCACGGGCAGTTTTCAAGGGGATCGACCAGTCATTGTAAATATAAACAACAGAAATGCAATTTCCAATGTAGCATTAAAAAAATGCTTAATCTCTTCATTGCTGGAACAGCAAAATTGCAGCAATTTCACTATAAAGGGGCTTACTACTTGTGTGAATGGGATGGTTAAGGGTGGCGTGCAGTGGCAAGGATTGCAGTGCATCAGATACCTCTCTGACACTTAAAGGGGATGATCTGGTAACCGTACAGTTATCCTCACTGTTGCTGGAGTGCCGTGATCACTGCGATACGGTCTAAACAGCAGGTCTCGGTGATGTGGGGAGATGGTCATCGGCCACTTTTCTTCAGCTTCTTGATCCTAGTTTTGGGGTCATTTTGGAGCATTTTTCAATGAAAAGAATTCCACAGCGGCATGCGAGGGAAAAATTCAAACAACAATTCGGCAAGCAAATTCTGACACTTAGTCTGAATGTAATGGCAGAAGAGATCAGCTGGAAATATCTGTTGAACTGAAGAAAAATGTTTGGCAACAGTTTGTAGTGGAATCCAGCACCTAGTACTGGGCCTGGGGCCCTTAATAGGGTCTATTGGGCTGCAAGACTATAGAGTAAGATGGCCAGACCTGACCTTTACCTGGGGACACATAAGAAAGGAATGTTTAAGCACTGCAATGAAATCAAAGACTGTTGGCTGACTGGGGATTATGAGATTTATATTCCTCAACACCTGGAGGGTATCAGCTTGCCCACCATGCTACAGAGCAGCCTACTTCCCAACATTTCAAATTGCCAAAGAGGGACACTTGTCTTTTAGGGGGTGTTGCTGGGGACGTGGCTGGTGGGTAGGGTATTACTGAGAATTTTTAGGCTATTATTTCATGACCTATTGACACCTCCTTTTCTAACCTAATAAATGACTTAGATTAGGACCAATGTATTTTATTTACACAGACTAATTTATAAACACACATACTGATGTTTATTTATTTAGAAGATGTTTTATCAGGAAGAATACTCTGAGATTTCTCTTGTTTTCAAGTATGTCCTGGAGTTTAAACAAATAATAATGTGAGTTGTGTTGCTGTGAAGCAATGTGATACACTTATATATACACCACACAGTCTGACCTCCTAAATAGAGGGGCATCAGGGTGGGAAAGAGGGACAGAGGGATTTGGGTCTAAAAGAGGGATTGTATCTCCTAAAGAGGGACACTTGGGAGGTATTGAGCAGGAGTGATGAAACATGCCTTCAGCCCCCCCCCCAATTGTTGAAAGTTTTAAACCTTTCAGTGCCAGAGAATCCAGTTGGATACCTCTCTGACACTCAAAGGGTTAAGATGAATCAATCAGTGGTTTAGTCATTCTGTAGGATCTGTATGAGTTAATCAGGACTGGATTTACATTCCAGAGGCCCCTTAGGTAAGGCACTCTAGTTGTCCTTAGCCCCATCCATGGACACCCACCCCCCATTCCTCACATGACCCCACCTCCAGTCTCCTTCGCTGTTCCCTGCACAGAAAAAACCCTTGGCCTATAATAAGCAAGAACAAAAAAGTAGTATGTGTGTAGTATGCATGTGCGTATTGTGTGAGCATGCACAGTGTGCATGTGTAGTGTGTCGGTGCATGCAGTGTGTGTAGTGTGTGAGTGCACACAAAGTGTGTGTGTGCTCGCGTGTAGTGTGTGTGTGAGCACGTCGACAGAAAGTGCTTTCCCAATGTGTGTGTGTGTGTGTGTGCGCTCGCGTGAGGAGTGTCTGCGCATTTGTACAATGTGAGCACATGTAGTGTGTATGCTCACAGAGTGTGTGTGTGTGCTCGCGCAGTGTATGTAGTGTGTGTGAGCACGTGGACAGAAAGTGCTTTCCCAATGTGTGTGTGCGCGCGCGTGAGGAGTGTCTGCGCATTTGTACAATGTGAGCACATGTAGTGTGTATGCTCACAGAGTGTGTGTGTGTGCTCGCGCAGTGTATGTAGTGTGTGTGCTAGCATGTAGTGTGTGTGAGCACGTGGACAGAAAGTGCTTTCCCAATGTGTGTGTGCGCGCGCGTGAGGAGTGTCTGCGCATTTGTACAATGTGAGCACATGTAGTGTGTATGCTCACAGAGTGTGTGTGTGTGCTCGCACAGAGTTGAGTCTGTGTGTACTCATGTAATGTGCAAGGGTGTAATGTGTGTGTGTGTGTAGTATACGCATGTGTACAGTGTTTGTATGCGCACAGCATATGTATGTGTGTGTGTTAGTTCATTGTAGCCCCTGCATTTCCTTGCAGGAGTGGCGAAATCTCTGACAGGAGTGGCCCCCCAGATGTATATATATATTTTTTTTATTTTCTAAAAGTAGATATGGTTTTTCTGTTCTGTGGTGACCATATTGCATATTTTCCTTTGGCTTCTGCCTTCTACAGAGATTTTGACTACTCCTCAGTCCTGAACAATAACCACATTTTACTGATTATTCAGCATAACAGTTTTAGTGTTTTGTTTTTTTAAAACCCTTTAAGAACCAGAGAGGTGTGCAATGCATTTCTTTGCACTGAGTTGCTCACCAGTCTGGTTCTTAAAGGGTTAATCTGGGTCATTCTCTCTTTATTTGAACCGTTGTCACTTTAACTCTTTCAGTGCCAGAAGAGTAACCAAAACATTGCTTTTGACAGTGGACTCTTAGGACAGGCTCAGACAGTGCTGGGCCTCTAGCTAATTAATGGTCACCACTGACTGCAGTTAGCACCTATAAAATGATTTATTTTGTTAGAACGCTGAAATATAATTCGTAAACTTACTTCTTGAATGGGTCTGTAGACTGTACTCATTAGATGCAATTGTTTATAGACAAGAGTTATTTAATGTACTGAGGTCCGTAGCCGCTGTACTTGAATTTAGAAATGTTATATTACCTCAGGTCATTTACAGACAATCCTGCACTATCAGTTCTGAGAAACGTATCGCGATTACTATGGTAATGGGAGTCCAAGAATGTTAGCCCCCATATAGAGCATGTGTAAGATAAGATTTTAGGTCTAAGTAACAGAAAAAAAACAAAGATTTTTTCATATGCTATCGTGAAATACAGGCTATTTAAGTATATGTAACCCCAGATTATTTTTAGGTGATGGTATTCCTTTAAAATATTGTAATTTTCAGTCATTTCTTTAGATTTAGTCACTAAAAAATTAGATGATTCTGAGATTTTTTTTGGTATCATCAAAAAAATATATAAATAGACTTTGCAGATACAGAGAATGAAACATTTAAGGGAGAAAATGCTGACATGATTACCTCAGAGTTGTGAGTTATCATGAACCACCATGGGCAGGAAATTAAATCCTCTAGCCTGACGCATTTACAAGACCATATTACAATAGCTTGCCTTCTCTGGGATTACTGTATAATGTGTCAGGAGACAGAGGGTCCTTCACATCAGTCCCATGATCATGTACTGTAATACAAAATGAGACAACTGTATCTTAGTAAAATGAGTTCAAATTATAATTTAGTATTTTTATTACCTGGATAGTTTATAGTTTTTTAGGATCTAGGGAATGATTCAATCAAATGATTTAACCATTTGAGTGCCAGAGGGGTGCCACAATGCGTTGGTCACCCCTCTGGCACTCAAAGGGTTAAAGTATCTGAAAAAGAAAAAAAAAGTATACACATAGTCACATTTTAAAGCTTTGCATACCCTACTGGAATTCAAAGGGTTAATGCATGTGTAGACTGTCCTATGTAGAAACTATTTTATTGATTTTGTTTGTGTTGTTGATAATGAGAAACAATAACTAATGCAGTGATTTGTTAGAGAGATTAGTATCTACTTCTTTTCTATTCGTAAAGGATGTTACCTTATCTTGGGCCATATACAGACAATACAACAGTGTTTCCCAAATCCAGTCCATGGGATATACAGACAGGTCAGATTTTAACAATATCCTGAACAGCTGATCTTTAGGGGTGTCTTGAGGACTAACGGTGGGAAACAGTGAAATATAATTGTTAGTTTTCAAGCTCTTTGGGGCAAGATCCCCTTCCCAATGTATGATTTCCTTTTGCTGCACTCCCCCCCACCGCTTACGATGCAATGATTGCACTTTAGGCTGATGCACTTATCCCTGTCCTGTATTTTTGTATTGTACTATTACTGTTTCTGTAAAGCGCTGTGTACATGTGTGGCCCTATATTAATAAAGATACATACAAAGATACAAGTGTATATAACCCAAGATCATGTTGCTTTAGGAATCTGACTTGCTAGTGTAGTGTTTCTCAGTTTATTTTTGCTCAAGGTTGCCCTAACATGGAATCTGGAATTTTTAAGGCACACTTAACATTTAATTTGTCAAAGAGTAAAATACTTAAATATAGGCTTTTTCAGAATAACAAAAACAAACATTATGTATAACAATGCCCATAAAATTATATCTGAAACACAATATTCACATTTTTGTCAGCCTTTATAGGAATCCCAACAGAATGTCCACAGCACACCAAGATGCCACTGAACCCTGGTTGACAACCACTGTGTTTGTGATTCATTTGCTTCACACAGTGATCACCATAGCTGGGAACTCTCCGGATTTGCCCCGGAAACTCTGGTTTTTGTTGTTGATTTCTGGGTCTCCGGGGCAGAGTCTGATACTCTAAATGCGGGTAATTTTTTAATCAAACTGTCCACTTCTGCTACATCCCAGTCTGTCCCGCCCACTTCTTATCCTTCCCCAGCCTATTCCTCCTGCTTTGTTCACATATATTAAGCCCCGCCCTACTCACGATTAAGCCCTCTCCCTTTCTGGGCACAAATCACTTAATTTTTCTCCCTCCAGCGGCACCACAGGACTCCCCTCCAGGGAGTACAAAAGTCAAACTTCCCATGAGCAACTATTTACCCTTTGAATTGTTTTTTTTTATAAAATAAAATATAAATATATACTAGAGAGAGAGTTATCGTCACAGTTTTGCGGTCATGTCCTTGCCAGTCAGAGAATAGATAAAGTGGTAGAACCAGTGTGGCCAGCCGATGAGGCACAAAATTTCAAGGTTACAGTTTGGTGTCCATGATTGGACAGTTAACATTACATTATGTGTAAAATGTATTAAGCTAGCAAGGACTTTTTTAAGAGGTTATGTTTATGCAATAAAGTGTGGTCATTTTATATCCCATACCCTGTGTTTTATTTAACCTTCAAGTACCCATTACCTAGGCAAGTTCATTGTGAAACATTGGGGGTTATGTACTAAGGTGTGATAAAGAGGAGATAACTTCTCCAGTGATATCACTTCTCCAGTTCCTGTTGTTCTATGGAGCCAGTGCACTAAGATTTCTCTAACTTTAGTGATTTTAGTGCATAGCCTCTATAGAATAACATAGGAACTGGAGATGTGATATCACTGGAGAAGTTATTTCCACATTATCTCCTCTTTATCACACCTTAGTGCATAACCCCCAATGTTTCACAACGAACTTGTCTAGGTAATGGGTACTTGAAGGTTAACTTCGTTTTAACTTTATTTTATTTTGTAGGCATTAAAAAAACATGAAGAATTATATAAGTCTTATCTCTCAAACCTTTATGGTTTATGAGATATTCACAAGCAAAGTTTCCCCTCCCCGCCCCTTTTACCTAGTGTAAGCCATCTCTTCTCAGATGTGAGTCTGGTTGTATGACAGTACAGATAACAGAAGGGGACAATTTTCTTTGTATGAAAACAATGAGAGCCCTTCCCCCCTTGAAAAGTTTTTCAGCTTTTTCCCTTATCTTAATTGAAGATTGTCCCTCTCTGCAGTCTACCTGGGCACCTCCCTTCTGATCTGGTTGAACGGGGGGGGGGATACTTTGTTTGTGAATATCTCTTAAACCATAAAGGTTTGAGGGATAAGACTTATATCATTCTTCATGTTTTTTTTAATGCCTACAAAATAAAATAAAGTTACACCAAGTATTACTATCCCTTTAATGTTAATTGTCCAATCAAGGACGCCAAACTGTAACCTTGAACTGTTGTGCCCCATTGGCTGGCCACACTGGTTCTACCACTTTATCTATTCTCTGACCGGCAGGGACATGACCACCAAGCTGTGAAGATAACTCTCTCTCTATTATATATTTATAATTTATTTTTTAACAAATAACAATAAAAAAAACAATAAATGGGGTGCAGGTGGGATGCCACTCGTCTGGGGAACATCACTGTAAATGGCCATCAGTGCGGTTACGATTCTTCCCGCCTAGCGGTGAGCCCTGTCCACCTCAAGTCATCACTTCTCTTACCCTCAACCTAGACATGTTCCTGCTCTGCTAGCCTACGTCCTGGACACTTCTCCTTTAATGCCATGAATTCTGGAGAACGATAACTGGGACTTAATTTGTTTAACAGTAGGACTTATCTGTTTAAGTGTCCATCATACCGCAGTTGGTTCTATTTATATTACATTTTTAATATATCTGTGTTGTAGCCTACTGCTAGTTGTTTGAATGTATAATCTACACACGTACACACCTTTCTTAAACATATTAATAGCCTAGTTTCCCTGTAAATGATCAACATTACTAAAATACAATTTGCACTTATCTCATATATTATTTCACGACACTCACTGATATTAAAGTACATTTTCTATACATCGATAAATGATAAAGGGCTGTCTCTCCCTTTGTAAGAAATGTGATTTTGAAAAAGCTTTAAAAATGTCCTATATTATGTTAGCCATTTGCTTTTCAAAACAATAGTTAGTGAGATAGTTAACCTTATTTATTTCTCAGTTTATGTAAATGATCTAGTACTGACCCTCAGGGAGTGGCAGTTGGGAGGGAGAGCAGTGTGGAATGGTGGTACCTCTCTGGAATGCCAAGCGGTACTGTCTAATTTGTATAAACTGAAAACATTAAATATCTCACAATCTATTCGATAGAAAAAAAAAGTCTTTTTGGAAGCTCTTTAACACTTTGAGTGCCAGAGGGGTAAGCAACGCATTGCAGAGCAATGTGTTGCGTACCCCTCGAGCACTCAAAAGGGTTGAAAAAAATCACCTCTCTGTTACAAACTAACAATTTCACTTTAAATATCAAAATGCATTAAGGACTAGATTCCATTTTCCGGTGATAAATGTCTTGCCTGAGTTTATTACAAATTTAATGTGTAAAGTGTCCAGATATCCCTTTAAAGGTAGGACACATCAAAAAAACACACAGTGCATGGTTGCACTGAATCCGACACGGCCATGCAGAATGACATTTTCAGGTGCATTCTGCATTTAAAGGCAGGGCCAGAGTAAGCAACTGCATAGAGGTCCAGCAATTGATGGGAGGAGCCTTTGCTGTTCTGGCCACGCCTACATTCTGAGTTGTTGGTGTGACTAGAGCAATATCACTTCTCCTGAACCAGAAGCCCACTCCTGGTTTGTGGTAGCTGTTTTATTTATCTGGTCACCTTATCTATACAGATATTTGCAGATAAAACCAGTGATATCACTAGCAATGGAATCCAGGCCTAAATGTAATGTTGTTGCACATTTGTATGTGATGAGGATGCTTTCTGGGAATTGTTGACCCTAGAACTTTGCTGCTCTGTTTGTGCAGTGGGATGCGTGGAAGAACTAGGAATGCCTTATGTGGATCGGCAGAACCGGACCTGCGGGTTTCTGGATATTGAGGATGCAGAAAGTGGGCGGTTTCTGCGTAGATATTTTATCCTGGACACCCAAGCTAATTACCTGCTTTGGTACATGGATAATCCTCAGGTGAGTACTGCAGTCATATACAAAGGGATGGCCCACTGGGTTCAAGGCCCCACTGATTTTATAATGCAACCAGAGCTTATGACCTCCAGCCCCTTCTGATCTATGGATGGGGAGCCTACAGTGTCCAGCTGTTGTTGTACTACTATCCCAATCATGATATTGTAGTATAACAACAGCTGGAGTCCTGCAGATGTACCTCCCCATGGTCTAACGTGTTGAATGATTGTTAATAATATAATGTAATGTATCTGTTTTATATTCTGTATGTTTTACAAGAAGAATGCATGCAGGAAATAAAACTAATTAAAACATTGGGGAAGACTTATAAAAATATTTTTTTCCCCTTTGTTTTATAAAAAATAATTTTTTAGTACTTTAAGACCTGATAACGTCAACCTCTTATTTATAAATAAGGGCATTCTTATAAATATGGAGCTAGTAATGTGATGCTTGATGGGATAGTAATGTGTGCAAATGCCGTTAAGTTCGATGGTTCATTATACTTTTTTATAATGTAATGTACCTTTCTAGGTGTCCTGAATTTTCTCTTTTTTTGTGTCATTTTATTTTAAAATCCCCCCACCCCTTTTCCCAGTTCACTATTAACATTTTGAAAAGGGCGACATCAGAATATCACCCACATGAAAAGGGTGAGATTCTGATATATCAGTCATCAGAATATCTTAATACAATAGTACTATAATAATAGTATAATAGGGTTAATGGCAGGAGGCAACACAGGAGACAGGGTGAATGGAAGGGATAGGGAATGAGGATGTTACAGACATATGGTGATCAGACAAGGATGGGGCACCAGAAAGCTGCTTTGGCAATACTATTATATTGCGACATTCTGATGTCTGCAACATCAGCATGTCTCCCTTTTCAGGGAGGCGACAGTTATAATGCGCTGTTGTGTTGGTTGCCATATAGAGGACGACATTTCAATATTATACTCCTTTTCCCTAAATCACGCTTACTTCCTCAGAGCAGAAAGCCAGTCAGGATGGATCCGGATGAGGGGCTATCTTTTGTGACCATAAGGAAAATCCTGTCCTCCTTTGTCAAGCGGGGGCAGGGTTTTCTTTATACTAATAGACACAGTATTGTCCCTCGTTGTGATCTGTCCGTCAAGCGACCGACTTTTGGATCTTAGGGAAGTCAGCATGAGGTAGGGAAAAGGAGCAGGAGGAGGGCACTTTAAGATTAAATATCACAAAGAAGTCAACGTTCTGGGAACTTAGAAAGGTACATCCTATATAATAAAATGCTAGCGATATTTGTCAGACGCCGACATGTGCCTGCGTTCGGGCAGTACTGCGCATGACTGCATTGCGTGGCGCAATGAGGCGATGTCAGTATACAGAGCAGGACTGGAGCAGTGAGGTAGCAGCAGTGCACAGAGCATGACCGGAGCAGTGAGGCGGTGTCAGTACACAGAGCAGGACCGGACCAGTGACGCGGCATCAGTATGCAGAGCAGGATTGGAGCACTGAGGCGGTATCAGTACGCAGAGCAGGACTGGAGCAGTGAGGTGGTGTTAGTACACAGAGCAGGACTGGAGCAGTGAGTGGTGTTAGTACACAGAGCATGACCGGAGCAGTGAGGTAGGGGCAGTACACAGAGCAGGACTGGAGCAGTGAGGCGGCGTCAGTATGCAGAGCAGGACCGGAGCAGTGAGGCAGTGTCAGTATGCAGAGCAGGACTGGAGCAGTGAGGTGGTGTCAGTACGCAGAGCAGGACTGGAGCAGTAAGGCGGTGTCAGTACAAAGAGCAAGACCAGAGCAGTGAGGTAGGGGCAGTACACAGAGCAGGACTGGAGCAGTGAGGCAGCGGCAGTACACAGAGCAGGACTGGAGCAGTGAGGCAGCGGCAGTACACAGAGCAGGACTGGAGCAGTGAGGCGGCGTCAGTATGCAGAGCAGGACCGGAGCAGTGAGGCGGTGTCAGTATGCAGAGCAGGACTGGAGCACTGAGGCGGTATCAGTATGCAGAGCAGGACTGGAGCAGTGAGGCGGTGTCAGTACAAAGAGCAGGACCGGAGCAGTAAGGTAGGGGCAGTACACAGAGCAGGACTGGAGCAGTGAGGTAGCAGCAGTACACAGAGCAGGACCGGAGCAGTGAGGTAACAGCAGTACACAGAGCAGGACCGGAGCAGTGAGGTAACAGCAGTACGCAGAGCAGGACCGGAGCAGTGAGGTAGCAGCAGTACACAGAGCAGGACTGGAACAGTGAGGTGGTGTCATTACAATGAGCAGGACCGGAGCAGTGAAGTGGTGTTAGTACACAGAGCAGGACTGGAGCAGTGAGGCGGTGTCAGTACACAGAGCAGTACAGAGAGCAGTGAGGTAGCAGCAGTACACAGAGCAGGACCGGAGCAGTGAGGTAGCAGCAGTACACAGAGCAGGACCGGAGCAGTGAGGTAGCAGCAGTACACAGAGCAGAAGTACACAGAGCAGGACCGGAGCAGTGAGGTAACAGCAGTACGCAGAGCAGGACCGGAGCAGTGAGGTAGAAGCAGTACACAGAGCAGGACCGGAGCAGTGAGGTAGCAGCAGTACACAGAGCAGGACTGGAACAGTGAGGCGGTGTCAGTACACAGAGCAGTACAGAGAGCAGTGAGATAGCGGCAGTACACAGAGCAGGACAGAAGCAGTGAGGCGACATCAGTACACAGAGCAGGACTGGAGCAGTGAGGTGGTGTCATTACAATGAGCAGGACCGGAGCAGTGAAGTGGTGTTAGTACACAGAGCAGGACTGGAGCAGTGAGGCGGTGTCAGTACACAGAGCAGTACAGAGAGCAGTGAGATAGCGGCAGTACACAGAGCAGGACTGGAGCAGTGAGGCGGTGTCAGTACACAGAGCAGGACCGGACCAGTGAGACATCACCCGGACCTTGGCCCATGTACACGGGCTTTTACACTAGTTACATTATAAAAAGTATAATGAGTAATCCAACTTGGCATTTGAACACATTACTATCTCTTTAAGAACAGATTATACCTGGCGTTAGAATTTTTGCGAGAATCTTGTCGTAAAATTGCTGCAGTTGGTGCCATTTCTTTATATATTGGCAGTGCCAGAATTTTTGCCAGCTGTACCGTTACTTTTCCAAAAACACAGCTATGTTGCCTTAAGGCTTTCAAAACTGGTATTAGCTATGCCAGCCTAATTTTTATACCACTTTTACGCCTTGTTTTTCATAATGCCATTTTTTTTTTATTATATAAATCTGCGCCCATTGGCACTTATGTATAAAAGCAAACTAGAGTCATTCTGGAGTAAACAACTGCACCATAGAGGACAAACAAAAATTCCTGTTAAATTAAATTGGGCTTTTAACCCCTTGAATGCTAGAAAGGTCCTCAATGCATTAAAGTGGTTCAAGTGCATGGGGATTTAGGCATTGTTATTTTGTCCCCTATGGTACACTAGTTTACTTCAGAATAACTCCAGTTTGCATTTAAATATATATGTGCCATTAACCCCTAGGGGACCATAGGTGCACAATGTGTTGAACTCTTCTCTGGTCCTTAAGGGGTTAATAAAGAAATACATTTTTAGGGGGAAAAATATATATTAAAAAGGAAGAGGTGTACAACATCTTTTCAAAAGTGTGCACATGTTTAGAGGTAACTATATGTGAAGGCCACTCTATTTTTTGTGAATTATGCAGCCTATTAGCTGTTTGAAATTATTCATTTTTGTATCAGTGAAACAAAAGTAAAAGAAAAGTTTAAACAACTTTATTTGTACAAAAGTGCAGTTACAGGCATATTGCTCAGTTCTGATAAAGTTAGTGAAAAATGTGCATTCAACAGACCCAACAACCATAGGGTGTCAGTTATACTGGTAGCAGTGAGCAGGAGATTAGGCTCTACTGGCCTACTAATTCATGTGTGCTACCTAATTAGGTAAAACAATGTTTGTTAAAAATCTTAGGTGGGCTGCACTGTGGAGTTAGGTGGGCTGCCTTTGGCCTATGGGCCTCATTTTGGATACTCCTGTTATAGGGCTTTTCCTGTAAAGAAGGGTATTCCCACTGCTCATATTTTTTTTTTTATTATTGTAGGTCAGTTATTTTTTTACAGTTTAGTTAAAAAAAACAACCATATTTTCATTAAAAATGTACTGTTTCTTTAACATCTGAACGAAAGATGACATGCCAGGACTGTCATTGGTGTTTGTCCGTTAATAGTGATGGTCCTGGCATGGCATGGAATTCTGGGATGGCAGTGTGGCTGCACTGTAAAATTTCAGGCCATCGAGGTACTGCACCTAAAAAAAAATACAACTTTTGAATAAAACACCCCTGAACAGTGGGAGTACCCTTGTTGAACCAAGGAGGATAAACCTTACAATATAATTAATACTATATATGTTACTTTTCCTTTAAGGGCCAGTGACAGTTCTAGCACGTCATGTGTTAAACGATAATAGCGCACCTGAAGACAAGATGTGATCATGCCGGGAGGCTGAAACTGACTTCTCCAAGCCCTGCAGAGTCAGTTTCAGGCTTTCTCTCAGCAAGCCGACAGGTGATCGTTCAGCGATTGTAATCAATCTGGGGGGTTAAAAGAAAACATTGGCCAGTATTCGGGCAGCTAAAGAAGTGTAGTTCTGGAGAAAACCAACTGCACCATAGGGGCCAAATATAAATTCCCCATAATTCCATTTGTTTAAATGGGACCTTTAGCCCCTTGAACGATGGAGAGGTCTTCAACTCATTGCAACGCTTAGTACTATACCTGGGTGACTTCTTGTCTTCTTGTGACACCCGGAGAGGGCTCATGTGGTGCAACTGGGGGATTTAAATAACACCATTGGTGTCACAAACTGTGGGTGGAGATGGGGTTTAATGGAATTGTGGGTGGGAAATGGGAGGAACAGTTTGGGAAGGAGGAGAAATGGGAGGAACAGGGTGGAAAGGAGGGACAGGTGGGAGGAACAAGGTGGGTAGGAGGAGAGGTAGGAGGAATAGTGTGGGAAGGAGGAGAGGTGGGAGGAACAGGGTGGGAAGGAGGAGAAGTGGGAGGAACAGGGTGGGAAGGAGGAGAAGTGGGAAGAACAGGGTGGGAAGGAGTAGAGGTGGGAAGAACAGGGTGGGAAGGAGTAGAGGTGGGAAGAACAGGGTGGGAAGCAGGAGGAGTGGGAGGAACTGGGTGGGGAGGAGGAGATGTGGGAGGAACAGGGTGGGGAGGAGGAGAAGTGGCAGGAGCAGAGTGGGAAGGAGGAGAGGTAGGAGGAACAGGGTGGGAAGGAGGAGAGGTGGGAAGAACAGGGTGGGAAGCAGGAGGAGTGGGAGGAACTGGGTGGGGAGGAGAGGGTGGGGAGGAGGAGAAGTGGGAGGAGCAGGGTGGGAAGGAGGAGACATACCCAGAGTTTCATTAGAAACTCGCCACTACCGGAGAATCAGCCTCAGTCCCTGGAGACCTGGTAAATAACTTCAAAAACCGAAGTCTCCAGGGCAGATCTGGAGTGTTCCCATGTATGCTAAATACCTATACACAAATGCATCTCTGGTGTAAAGGGGAGGAGCAATACGGACACTTCCTTCTAGTTCAGTCTGTGCAATGGATAATAACCTATGTTTCAGGACACCTTAGGTAAGCTGACCAGACCTTGCCTTTAACCAGGGACATATAGGAAATAGGATATTTCGTGACTGAACTGAAATCAAAGCAGCCTTGCAGTGTGGATATTTCATATGTGTCCCCGGTTAAAGGTGAGGTCTGGTCACCCTAACCTTAGGACATGTGAAGTTATTTGTCCCAGGTGGTATTTTTCCTTTTAAATTAGTCTGTCAAGCAGACATAGTAATAAGTGGCTATTTTATTTTAAGAGTAATTTAACCAGGTAAGTGTCCATCAAACAGCAGTCAGGTTGGTGGTATATCTATGTAGTTTATTTCTGAACATTCAGTCTCTCTTGCAGTGCATTGCTAGATGTTTGTGTTTGCAATCTGATAAGGAATGATACAAAGTTGCACCCGAAGGCTCTTTCACACAGAATCCATTGTAGCATGACTTATTGTAGCGTGAGTTTTTTTTTTGTAGCAACTGAAAATGATGTGTTTTTAAGTGCTACAGGGTAGCGAGATTTTCTCTGCATTCCATTCTTTCATAGAAGTGATAAAATTGCAGGAAAACACAGCTACATGAAACAATTGTATAATTTTAAAGCAATTGCAAGTGCGTGACTTTTTTTTGTAGCTGCATTATCGCACTATCTGAGAAAAGTTGCAGCATTTTGTGCTTCTGAGACAATCACAGTTCTTGTTTCCTGAATGAACTACCCAATAGGACAAGTTATATACAAATATGGCCGCTCAGGTGGAAATGTTAAAACACCTTGGGGTCTGTAAACAATGTAATATATTCCATAGGATACAATGTCACATAAAAGCAGTATAACAAAAACTTCACACACCGGTGCCTAGGGTTGGAACGCCACTATCCGATGCACACTGGGCAATAATGCGGTAACTTCAATGAAGATAAGTGCAACGTAGTAGGAGAGTCCACCTCCAAAAATCAAATATACAGCACACACAATACGGCAACACAGCTTCATAGAAGATTGTATAAATGAGTAAAATCTTCAAATTTATTTGAACATAAGTTAAAAACTTGTCTCAGACAGCATAGACGGTGACAAACATGAGCACACATACACCCCCTGATGCGTTTCGGATCATAGGCATGTAAGGAATTGGCTGCACCAGAAAGAGAAGTCGATCCAATGGTGTAAAAACAATAACGTTTATTCAAACAATGTTAAACGCATAATAGCTGATGACAAATATTCAAATCACTCACAGCCTCAGAGAGATGGAGACATATGTCTAACCTCGTAAATGCGTTACGCATGAACCACGCTTGGGAGCGAGTCTCCCTCTCTCTGAGATCATGAGTGATTTGAGTATTTGTCATCAGCTATTATGCTTTTAACATTGTTTGAATAAACCTTATTGTTTTTACACCATTAGATCAACTTATCTTTATGGTGCAGCCAATTCTTTGAATGACATTGTGTACATTGGACTTGGGAGAGCCCTTGCTGGTTAAGGACAACAGTTTTGTCCATCCGTGTTTCAGTACACACTCCTGTATATCGGTCATTAGCCTTTGGGTCCCAGAGCCACTAAATCTGTGACTTTTCAAGTATTGCAACTGGAGGCACCAAGAATTCCCTGCCTAGTTCCCTGCCAAGGGGCTCTAGATGTAAATCTAGCTCTGAGTGATATGACTTCTCTTGTTCCTATGTTATTCTATGGAGCCTATGCACTATGATCTCTCAAGTGGGTGAGACCTTAGTGCATAGGCTCCATAGAATAACACAGAAATTGGAGAAGTGATATCACTGGAAACTGGGGGTTATGCAGCAAAATTTGGTAAAGTGGTTATAAAGCGGACATTACTTCTCCAGTGATATCACTTCTCCAGTTCCTATGTTATTCTATAGAACCTTTACATTAAGATCTCCAAAGCTGGAGAAATCTTAGTGCATTGGCTCTATAGAATAACACAGGAACTGGAGAAGTGATATCACTGGAGAAGTCATCTCCACTTTATCACCTCTTTATCACACCTTCATGTATCTTCCCCAAGAACTCTTTGGGTTTTAGTACCCATGCCCAATAAAGATGATGCTCTATAATGGGATGGGCAACCCCCAGCTCTTCAGCTGTTGCTGGACTACAATTCCGGGGGTGAAGCCAGGGGAGGGCTGGCCTGGGGGGCAAGGGGGCAATTGTCCCCTGGGCCGGTCATATGTCTGGGACAATGGGCCACTGCTGCTCCTGCTTGCTGCTATAAATCTAACTCCACTAGTGATACCACAGAGCTTGCAATTGAAATTGAGCTACACAAATTATACCACAGAGCTGCAATCCAAATGGAGCTACATTACACCTATTTCCACTGTAAGCTCTATGAGACCATTAGTTAGCTTTAGATAAATTGTAAGCTCTGTAGCATCACTAGTGTATCCCAATTTCAACTGTAAACCATGTGGTATCACTTGCCTTCACAATATTAATGCACATTTTAAAATTAACAAAAGGGGTGGGCCTGGACAAGTGGGATCAAATGATAGTAGAAATGGGCAACTTAATTGTATTTGCCCCCTGAGCCACAAGTTGCCAGCCCTCCCCTGGGTGAAGCCAGCAGCCAACCAGCTGTTTTTGAGCTACAATGCCCATCCCAGGAGTATGAAAGTAGATGATGGAAATTGTGGTCCAACAGTAGCTGTAGCTTTGTTGAAGCTCTTACTATATTTAGGAAATGGTTGACTAATGATTATGGGTGCTGTAGTCCAGCACCTATTATTCTTGAAAATACAAGTACGTATATGCATATCGCTATTGTAATTATGATTTGGGGCTCAATATTAATGTTATGATACTTCTGCTTTAAATGGGGATATAACCCCTTGAATGCTAGAAGTGTCTCTGTGTTGGAGACCTCTCTAACATTCAAGGGGTTAAAATCTACATTTAAATCAACGGGAATTTTGAGAATTTTTAGTTCTCCCCTATAATGCAAATGGTTTGCCCCAGATTTCCATTTGAACCACTCTATAAGACTGAAAGGGATAGTAATACTTCATTTTAACTTTATTTTATTTTGTAGGCATTAAAAAAACATGAAGAATGATATAAGTCTTATCTCTGAAACCTTTATGGTTTAAGAGATATTCACAAACAAAGAATCCCCCCCCGTTCAACCAGATCAGAAGGGAGATGCCCAGGTAGACTGCAGAGAGGGACAATCTTCAATTAAGATAATGGAAAAAGCTGAAAAACTTGTCAAGGGGGGAAGGGCTTTCATTGTTTTCATACAAAGAAAATTGTCCCCTTCTGTTATCTGTCCTGTCATACAACCAGACTGACATCTGAGAAGAGATGGCTTACACTAGGTAAAAGGGGCGGGGAGGTGAACTTTGCATGTGAATATCTCATAAACCATAAAGGTTTGAGAGATAAGACTTATATCATTCTTCATGTTTTTTTAATGCCTACAAAATAAAATAAAGTTAAAACGAAGTGTTACTATCCCCTGAAGTTAGTGACATTCAATGTATATAGTGCTTTTTGTTTTTTTGTTTTTACTTTAAAAGGAGAAGCCTAATAATTAACCCTCACTTACCTTACCATATGAATTTTACCCTTGTGCCTTTGTTTAAGATATAACCTCTTAAAACTGAATTCCAGTAGCTTAAAGGGACACTAATGTCCCATAAAAAAATGTTCTTGCTTTGTAGAGTATAAAATAAGAAATCATGTGTCAAAAATCCTCTCTCTCAAACATTTACGAGAGATCCCGGTCAGGGAACCAGCCAGCGGCTCTTCAGCAGAGCCAAAATTGCATTATTGGAAAATAATTACTTCATTGGAAAGGTCTACAACGTGTGCCTGGTTTGCAAGCACACTTTTTAGACCGTTCCAATTAAGTTGTTCTTTTTAAATAACTCAATTTTGGCTCTGCTGAAGAGCCTCCTCATGTCAGCCGACAAGGATCTCCTGCTGTCAGCTTTACAGCTGACATCAGGAGAGGGGGAACTTTAAATGTGAATCTCTCTCAAACCTTTAGGATTTATGCCACATCATTTCTTTTTTTAAACTCCACAAAATAATAATGTTTTTTTTATTGGAACATTCCTGTTCCTTTAAAGCTCACCTATGCCTTTTTCATTAACCATGCAGATCACTGAGATCTGCAGGTCTGGGTGACATCAGCACTTTGCTCTTCAAATATGGGAGACGAAGCAACATTGCTATCTTCTCCATAGAAGCCATGTTTTGGTGTATATTCACCATCGGTGGACTTCTGTGGAAAAAGGTAAAAATCTCCTATAAGCAGCGAGTGAGGTTCTGACATCATACAGCCCTGCAGATTTCCATGGAGTGGGAATGGGTGAGATTTAAGTTATCAGAATTCAGTTGAGTAACATAGCGCTGAGCACACCGTCTATGTTAAAAAGGTCTTATATTGACCATTTTCTGCCTCTTTAATTTAGATTAACAGGAATAACAGGTTTATCAGTTTAGCTAATTTGTCATTAATTCTACATAATGAGTTGTTGACAAAATTGAGCTTAAAACAACAAGTGTATTTTGCATGACATAACGTATTGCATAACAGACATCCATACGAGAAATTTCATAATGTAAGCACTCATTGACTGAGGTTAACCACACAGATAGTTGTAACCCCTTTGGGTGCTGGACAGGTTTCTACAGCATTGCTTCACAATGAGTTAAAATCTTCTCAAGTGATGATAACCCTTTGAGTTCCGGAGGGGAGTGCCACACATTGCTTCTCAATGCATTGCTTCAACCTTTGGTGCTAAAAGGGTTAAAGGGGCTAACTTTAACCCTTTCAGTGCCAGAGTGGTACGCTACACATTGTTTATCAATTCGTTGCGTACCCCTCTGGGTTTCACTTTTTAATGGTCGCACGCAGAAAAGCATGTGACCATTCAACTCTTTTAGCAGGTCGCCTGGCTAAAAAGCGCAATGTGACTATCTCGCAGTGCATGACAGTGCCAGATTGTCATGTCACCTAGTCAATGGGCGCATTAAGCACACAGAGGCAGCTGGAGAGCCTCCGTGTGCTGCATTCAAAAGGATACCCTGTAGAGTATGGTGAATGTGCAGGAGCTCGAGGAGGATCTTGCCCAGTTGCTCACCCAGAGTTTTCTGACTGTTGCCCTCGGATGCCAAATTTGCCAGCTTCCTCTCCACCTTCCCATATTCCTCCAGTGTCCTGGAGAGATCCCCAATCAGAAGAGAGATGTTGTCACTGGCAGGTGCTGTCTTATCCTCAGTGGAATCGGACCCTCGCCTCCTCTTGCACCCAGTTAACTCTAAGTTGGGGCTTTTTTGATGCCAGGCATTTGGAGATGTCAGTGGGGGTGAGCACTGATGTAGTAGGACAGGGGCAGGCCACCTTTGGCACTCTACCCTTTTTTATAGGTCCGCCTCTGTATGCAGCACACAGAGACACTCCAGCTGCCTCCGTGTGCTTACTGAGCCCATTGACTAGGTGACGTGACAATCTCGCGCTGTCATGCACTGCGAGAATGTCACGTTGCGCTTTTTAGCCAGACGACCTGCTGAAACAGTTGAATGGTCGCATGCCCTTCTGTGTGGGACCATTCAAAAGGATTCCCCCCTCTGGCACTGAAAGGGTTAATATATGTATATTTTTTATATATATATATATATATATATATATATATATATATATATATGTGTGTGTGTGTGTGTATTTTATAATTATGGATTTAGGGAGTGTCCCTTTATTGCTGTCTGAACTTTGTATTTCTTGGCAAATGTCTCTGTGTGCACTGTGTATATTAACCCTTTAAGTGCCAGATTGCTATCAAGTGCCTTGAAATGTGTTGGATACCTCTCCGGCACTCAAAGGGTTAATGGTGGGTGAGGGTTAAATAATCCTTCCTAGATGGTTTGAACTATACCAGGAGTAGGGAACCTTTGGGTTTTCATCTTTTGGAGACTACAAATCCCAACATCCCCAACAAGGTGTTAGTAGTTTAATCTGGACCTTTTAATACCTTGAGTGCCAGAGACCAATATGTTGGCTATCCCTCTGACACTCAAGGGGTTAAATGCAAATACATAGTCAAACATTTCTAGTAAATACAAATCCATCTTGATTCCAGTAATGATTCTAGAGTAGTTGTAAGCCATGAGTCTCTGCTATATCCCTGAATCAGCAGGGTTAAAAAACGTCACCCGTGGATTTATTACTTTTCTCCAAAATAAGCCCCCCCCATTACATTTTATGTCTCCGAGTTCTTTTATTTTTCTCCCGCATTCCCTCTGAGATTCTGTTGTGAAGTGGGGAATGTGGCTGACAGCTGGCTGATGTGAATATGAGACAAATACTATTGGCTGATGCCCGCGTGGACCAACCATGTTCATCACAACCTCCACAATTTTTGCATGAAAGGTGTGTAGATGGCCCCATAGGCCACCAAGCAAATCTGACCTGCTGCAACTTTACTGAGTCTCTGTAAAGATGCAGCCTGCTGGTTCTGGCCTTTGGTGTGTTCATGAGAGGTAATAGTCACCTGTGTGAAAGATACCATTGTCCAGCAGCTTTATTTCCAGCAAGGGAGACATAACCAACAATCACTGAGCTGACTCTTGTGTTCACATGCAAACTGTGAGTGGAAGGAAAGTGAGAGAGAATGAAAGCATACCACTATATTTAAGTGTAGAATATGCTGCCCCCCCCAAAAAAAAATAAAATAAAAGAATAGATAAAAAACTATGATGATTCATTTATGGTAAACTGAAAGGGGTTATAAGTAGTTACACGTCACCCAAAGACAAGTTTGTTTTATAGAGAATTAAGTTCTGCACGTATAGTGTACTGGACATTTTTCTAAAATAAATGGTTTGCGGATATTTACTTGTATATTTTGGTGGCACAATGTTTCTGTCTATGGGAATTCCCTGCACATTATACCACTAAGGCCCATATTTAACTGGCATTATTCTCGAGTAAACCAATTGCGCCATAGGGGCCAAATATAAATTCCTAAGTTCCCATGCATTTTAATAGACATTTTAAACACCTTGAATGCCATTGAGGTCAGCACTGGAGACCTCTCTAGCATTCAAGGGGTTAAAAGCACAATTTAACTGAACAGGAATTTTAAATTATTTCTTGTGGTGCAGTTGGTTTACTCCAGAGTAAATCCACTTTGCTTTTACAAATATGGGCCTTATATCTGTTTTGAGGCCAAATGTATTGTTCCCTGTGCTATTAGAAATGTTCCTAGGGTGTGTGGTAATAATGGCCTAGTGCATTAGCATAAAGTGCCACACTGTGCCACCAACAAATATTACAATGTTAGAAAGATTTGTGATTTCTAAAAAGAAAGGTACCACGTCACCTTATTCTTGGGGGACAAAGGACAGAATGCAAGACACATACGCAATCACAATTTATAGTGTACTTTTGATGGAAATATTATTAGTGCCAACATTTTACTGATTTTTTTTTTTTTTTTTTACTAAATTAGTGAACAAGTATCCTTTTTTCAGCAAATGTGTTTTAAAAAGTGGCATGACTAAAATGTCCATCGTTTTGTGAGTGGATTAGTGATTGTGCCTAATTCAGCAAAGTAGTTGGCACACAATTTCATACGCCTGGCTAACATTGTCATGAATTTAGGAGCAATTTCTTACTTTGCTGTTAATTTAGGGGCATGTGTAATTCTGCTTCAGGGCGTTAGTATGTTTCTTGCATCAAAACATGAGCAGGTGCAATCCGCCATAAAATTATGGCTTTCAAAAGATAGGTAACAATCCACTATCTTGCATTCCACCAAAAGTGCCGAAAAATGACCAGTCACTGATAAAAGTTTCCGAGTCACAGACAAATGGTATGGGGTCGCTGACCCTTGAGTACCACTCAGTCCCAGAGCTAATAAGATATAGGATGCCTTTTGTAAACCCTATATTTTTGTCCATGAAATTTTATCAAGTGTAACAAAAATTATTTAGCCAACTGAATGTTGTTATATATTCTTATAATCTATTATTGGTTACTAAATTGCTTATATTCCACAAAATGAATTGTGTTCACAGAAGTTTTTCACAAAATTAATTTGGTACAAGAAATATGTCAATCAATCTGGGAAAACACCAGAGAAAAACGATTTTATTTTCACAACAAATCTAAATTAGGAAATGCACACTCATGCCACAGTGTAGAAAATAGATGGGATGGGCAGAAACTGCCATAATGTGCCCAAAAAGATACAGTGGTTCTTATTTCACCTAAAGTGCCCATTACTGTAGTATATTCTTATATGCATGGGCGGATTGTCCTATCGGGGGATCGGGCATCCCCCGGTGGGCCTCTATATCGGCTCACTTTTAAAAAGTCACGATCCACTTTGTCTTGAGTGCAGACTCTCTCTCTCCCCCTCCGGTGCACACTGTAAGAACTGCAATTAAAAAACAAGAGCTGTACAGCGCTGGCCATCTCTCTCCCCCTCCTCTCCACTTTGTCTTGAGTGCAGAATGAGGGCACTAAAGGAAGTTAGTGGAAGAGAGAGAGAGATGTGCGGTGCTGTACAGCACTTGTAATTTATTTGCAGTTCTTTCAGTGCGCACCGGAGGGGCCCGGGCTGGTATTCCCCTACAATCCGCTCCGGCTTATATGTGACCTGTCCTGGGTTTCCCTGGTTTTGACTCACTGTATTTGGATCTTTCTGTTCCTGTTCTTTTGTCCATTGCTTTCATTCAACACTATGTTCTATGTGCTTGTCGTTAAAAGGTTAAAGGGGAAGTAACACCTCATTATAATGTCTTCCTACTCCCCTCGAGTAAAATCCTAATGGCCTCCCAGAATTTGATCCTTGTTTATCGATTCAGGAAATAATATCAATCCGTTCTAGATGCCATTATGTCTTGGATCTGGACATTACAACCCACTGCGCAGGGTGATCTTAACCCATTAAGGACCAGAATGGGTGTGCAATGCCCTCAAGAAACCTCCAACATGCTGAAACTTCAAGATGTCACTGCTTGAGCACACACACAAGACAAGCATGACTTCTCCTTTTGCCTATCTGTATACATTTAAAGCGGAACTTTCATCCTAATAAAATTGCTCACAAATAGATTACTAACCTAGCAATATGCATCCTTATACCATGTTTAAGCACAATAAGTCAGTGGTATTGAAGAAAAAACACATCTTGGGCAGGAACCAGAGGGGACACAGGGCAGACATCTTAGAGGAAATGTACCTCTGAGCCTGCGCTGTCTGTCTGTTCTCTGCCAGCATTGGTTGTGACATTCCTTGGTACCTTAAGGCACCGGAAGGGAATGACTGAGCAGGTGCACAGAGCTTCTCTTGTAAGCTCAGTGAAGCCAGATGCCTACACAAGATGTGGTTTTTCTTCAATACCGCTGACTTATTGTGCTTAAGGATAGTATAACTTTGCCTATCACTAGATTAGTAGTCTATTCGGGGGCAGTTTTATTAGGATGAAAGTTCCACTTTAACCAGAGGCTAAAGAAATTGGTGCAGATCATGGAGTGGGTAGCACTGGACTCCCTCCCACTGGGAATTTGGCCCTTCACCCTGAAACCCAGACATTTGGGTCAACACCTTGAGTCTCAGGGTGAAACCCTGAATGTTATCAGGCATGGTCATGCCCACCAGCACATATTATTCAAAATATAACCTCTTCAGAGACATAAAGGCCAACTTCACAGGGGCCAATTGGATTTTCTGGCCATAGTGAGTTAAGTGTGGGGGTGTTATTATTAGGAGCCATTATGTCCCTCTCACATGTTAACCCCTTAAGGACCAGTGTGGTGTGCAATACATTGCAAAGCAATGCTTTGTACACTCCAATGGTGCTTAAAGGGTTAATCTTGCTTATTTATATGATTTCATGTAATATTTAAGTGTGCGTAATGTCTTTTCTGCTACAGAAGTGCAATCTTAAAGTGGAACTCTATATATAATGACAGGCAATGCTGAAAAGTGTTTCAAAATTACCTGTATTTATATGAGCCATTCATTATTTAAAACTATAGTCTGAGATATTTAGCTTTCCGTATTTAGCCCTGTATGAACATTAGCCAGTACTTCCTGGTAGGAAGTGGCAGTTGGGATGAAGAATCTGATACACCAGTCTGTGCTGGCCAGTATTGCCTAATCTGCTTAAAACACCAAACAGATAAAGCTAAATATCTTATAAACTATACTTTTAAATAAATAATGGCAACAAGAAAAGCATCCAAGTCATTCTGTCAGTTCCTCTTACAGTTTGTTGTACTAGGTTTTCTACTGGTGTTGCTCTACGTGGCACTGTGGCCATTGGCAATGCTTTGTCATGTTACTGCAGTGGGGAAAAGTGTCGCTGGACAAGTTTTTTTTTTGTTTGTTTTTTAAACATTGGCAAGTAGGTATACGTAATAACATAGTAACATAATTGATGAGGCTGAAAAAAGACATGCGTCCATCAAGTCCAGCCCATGCCAAAAACACCCCTGTTGATCCAGAGGAAGGCAAAAAAAAAAAGAATTCCATAGCTTTACCACCTTTACTGTACAGAATCCATGCCTTTGTTTTAGACTAAAGTGCTTTTCCTCTAGTCTTAATGGATGACCGCTTGTTCTTAGCTCTTTGCGTAAATAATTAATTGGCTAGTTCTTTGTATTGACCTTGAATGTATTTGTAAATGGTAATCATATCACCCCTTAGACGTCTCTTCTCTAAAGTAAGCAAACCTAGTTTGGCTATTCTCTCTTTATAACCCAGATCCTCCAATCCTTTTATCAGTTTTGTTGCACGTCTCTGCACCCTTTCCAGTCCAACAATGTCTTTTTAAGAACTGGCTCCCAAAATTGTACTCCATATTCTAGATGAGGCCTAACCAAGGATTTATACAGAGGTAGGATAATATTAGCATCCCTTGCTTCTACACCTCTTTTTATGCAGGCTAGTACCCTATTTGCTCTTGCAGCAGCTGAGTGACTCTGCACACTGCTGTGAAGTCTATCATCTATCAATACTCCTAAAGCTTTCTCTAATGAGGATTTTCCAAGTTGTTTCCATTTAGTGTATATGTAGCAAGTTTGTTTCTACAGCCCAAAAGCATAACCGTACATTTATCTACAATAAATGTCATCTGCCACTTTTCTGCCCATTCACTCATCTTATCTAAATCCTTCTGAAGAGAAAAAACATCCAGCCCTTTTTGTATTTCCTTACACAGCTTATTGTCATCAGCAAGGATTGAGATGCTACTTTCAATTCCTACTTCTACAAACGTAATAAACAAATCAAAAAGCATTGGGTCCAGGATGAACCCTGCGGCACCCCACTTATAACTTTAGACCAATTTGAAAAGGTTCCATTTACAACAACTCTCTGCCATCAAGTTCTCAATCCATGTACAGATAACACCGCACAAACCAAAGCCTTTTCATTTATGCAATAACCTGTTGTGAGGCGCTGTATCAAAGGCTTTTGCAAAATCCAAGTATACTACATCAACAGCAATTCCTCTGTCCAAATTACTACTTACTCTTTCATAAAATGCAAGTAAATTAGTCTGACATGATCTATTCTTCATGAAACCATGCTGATTCCTACTAATAATATTGTTTGTCTTCACATAGTTCTGAATATTGTCAGTTAGTAACCCTTCTAGTATTTTACCCACTATGGAAGTCAAGCTCACAGGTCTATAATTTCCTGGTATGGATCTTGCTCCCCTTTTAAACAATGGAACTACATCAGCTTTCCTCCAATCACAGGGCACAATGCTTGATGAAAGTGAATCAATAAATATTAAGTATAATGGTCTTGCTATTACTAAAACTTTTTTAATGGATTGTGTACCAGTTTAAGATATGTCTAAAAACTGAAACTAGTCCAGCTACAGGCCTTATGTTCAAATGAGAACTGGGGCAATTATTGGGCAAACTAACTGTACCATAATTTAAATTGGACTTTAACATCTTTATTGGTAGAAAGGTCTCCTGTTACCTGTTTAGCATTTAAGGGGTTAAAATCCTTCACTCCAGTGATGCAGTTGGTTTTCCCCAAAATAACTCTAGTTTTCTTTTGAACTGGAACAATTTTGGGTAAACTAACACACACCATGGGGAGAAACAGATATTCCCACAATTCCTGTTTTTTCACTTGCCCTTGAATGCAGAGCATTGGAGACATCTCTGGCTTTCAAGGGTTTAAAAGCCCAATTTAGACCAATCTGCGTGCATTGCACACACCCCTGATCCTCAAGCAGGTTAATGGAAGTTTCAACCCCACCTCCTCCCCAAAAAACACAACAAAAAACAGCTTTGCACTTGTAAACAGGTTAATATCCCTTTGTATTGTTAATACTATATAGTGGTAGACTCCAAACCTGTCTTCAGTCTATGCAAATTTTCTGGTACTGGCCGGGAGGGAGTAGCAGGTGAAGGGAGAGGAGTGTTCAATGTTGGTATTTGGCTGGCAAGCAGTTGCAGGTGGGAGGGAGTGCAGTGTGGATTGTTAGTATCTGTCAGAAGGGAGAGGTAGAAGGGGAGAGCAGTGTGGAATACTAGTATTAAAGTGGCAAGGAGTGTCAGGAGGGAGTGCAGTGTGGAATACTAGTATTAAAGTGGCAAGGGGTGTCAGGTGGGAGGGAGTGCAGTGTGAAGTCTAGTATTAAAGTGGCAAGGAGTGTCTGGTGGGAGGTAGTTCAGTGTGGAATCTAGTATTAAAGTGCCAAGGAGTTGTAGGTTGCAGTGTAGTGTGGATTGTTAGTATCTGGCCAGAAGGGGGAGGTAGGAGGGGAGAGCATTGTGGAATCTAGTATTAAAATGACAAGGAGTGACAGGTGGGAGAGAGTGCAGTGTGGATTCTAGTATTAAAATGACAAGGAGTGACAGGTGGAAGAGAGTGCAGTGTGGATTCTAGTATTAAAATGACAAGGAGTGTCAGGTGGGAGGGAGTGCAGTGTGAAATCTAGTATTAAAATGACAAGGAGTGTCTGTTGGGAGGTAGTTCAGTGTGGAATCTAGTATTAAAGGGGCAAGGAGTTGTAGGTTGGAGTGCAGTGTGGATTTTTAGTATCTGGCCAGAAGGGCAAGGTAGGAGGGGAGAGCAGTGTGGAATGCTAGTATTAAAATGACAAGGAGTGACAGGTGGGAGGGAGTGCAGTGTGGAATCTAGTATTAAAATGACAAGGAGTGACAGGTGGGAGGGAGTGCAGTCAGGAATGATAGTAACTGGCTGGTATGTTACTCAGTTTGGACTAATGTATACATACTAAAAATAAAGCTAAATATCTCAAAATATTGCTATAACTACAAAAATTGTAACAAATACAATGAAAGTTCTTTCAAAATCACGTAAATTGTTACTAGGTGTTAGTTCCACATTAAGAGAGTTCCTTCCCTCTTTTATCATTGGTGAGTAAATACAGGGAACAATGGATGTCTTTTTGCTTGTGAGGGTGAGAGAACGAAAGAAACAGTTTCTTATAGTAACCTCCTACGTTAAAGGCTCTTTCACACAGTTCTTACTCCCATCTAAGTTCATTCACCTTCTGCATTCCACCGCCAATCTATCCACACAAGTGCCAGCCAAAATTCCTGGCTGGTGCCCATATGGGTCAGACATTCATTGGAAGTTGCAATGAGTATTGCAACCTCCAACTTAGTGTGTGTCAATGGTCTGTCTGTGGCTGAATAGGCTATAGTACTGTCTTTGCTTCTTACAACTTTACTGAGCTCTTTAGGAAAAGCAGCAAGTTGCAGCTTGATGAACTTTGGTGCAGTCACATGAGGATATAGTTGCATGTGTGATGTGTGTTTGTGTGTATGTGTCGTGTATATGTGTGTGTGTGCGTGTGTATGTGTGGTGTGTGTGTATGTGTCGTGTATGTGTGTGTGTGTGTGTGTGTATGTGTGGTGTGTGTGTATGTGTGATGTGTATTTGTGTGTTTATATGTGATGTGTGTGTGTATGTATGGTGTGGAGTGGTGTGTGTGTGTGTGTGTGTGTGTGTGTGTGTGTGTGTGTGTGTGTGTGTAAGGTACCACAACCCATTTTGATACCATTCACCAATGGACACAGATCCAGTGCAGTTTCATAGCATTGTTGTCGCTGTGGGAAACAGGCCTATGTTTACAAGTAGTTTTCTTGTTTGATTCATATAATCTTAACCCATTAGTGATGTTCCAGGACAGTCACAGGAATCCGTCCTTTAAGAACGGATGACAGACCTGGCAAATCAAAGCTTAATGATCACAGCAAGCTTCAGGGGAGGCTGTAAATGACTTTTACAGGTTCTCAGTACTCATTTTCAGCCTTTTCCCCATGGCTTCTTACATGTGATAGCTGCTGCAGCGATAACCTGTGCCAGTGGAGCCAAATCACTAAGGCAATTAAAATATATAATATATTGCCTTTGTCACTGTTCTCTCACAATAGATAAAATGCCCAAAGGGGGTGGTGCTTTGATCTTAATTGGTGGTGCTGGGGGCAGGACTAGTGGTAGAGCAGGTTTGGTCACTTGATTACCTCTTACCACCCGTTTGTGTTACTGAAGTACATATACTGAGGTTTAAATGAACATTAATGTGGATTTTATTGCTGTGGAGCAATGTTATACACATATACACACCATATAGTTTTATTTCCTAAAAAAAAGGAACTCCAGGGTGGGAAAGAGGAACAGAGGGATTTGGGTCTAAGAGGAACAGTACCGTCCTAAAAATGGACACTTGTGAGGTGTGAAAGAACATTCATACCTTTTATCCAGTTCCTATTAAAAATGAGCCAGTCGAGCCCAAATTATAACAGGAAACCTATAATAATGCCCCCCAGAGGCATAACTAGAAGCCACCAGCCCTGGTGCAAGAATTGCCATGGGCCCCCCCCGACCACATTGGCCCCCATATCTCCACATTACCACTTCCACATTGCCCCCATATCTCCACATTGCCCCCATATCTCCACAATATCCCTTCCACAATGCACCTCAATCTCCACATTGCCCCCATATCTCCACATTGCCCCCATATCTTCACAATATCCCTTCCACAATGCTCCTCAATCTCCACATTGCCCCCATATCTTCACAATATCCCTTCCACAATGCTCCTCAATCTCCACATTGCCCCCATATCTCCACAGTACCCCCCATATCTCCACAGTGCCCCCATATCGTCACACTATCCCTTCCACAATGCCCCTCAATCTCCACATTGCCCCATCTCTCCATATTGCCCCTCAAGCTAAAGAGTGCCCCCATATCTCCACATGTCCCCCATATCTTCACAGTATCCTTTCCACAATGCCCCTCAATCTCCACATTGCCCCCATATCTCCACAGTGCCCCCAAATCTCCACATTGCCCCTCAATCTTCATATTGCCCCTCAATCTCCACATTGCCCCTATATCTTCACAATATCCCTTCCACAATGCCCCTCAATCTCCACATTGCCCCCATATCTCCACATTGCCCCTCAATCTCCACAGTGCCCCCATATCTTCACAATATCCCTTCCACAATGCCCCTCAATCTCCACATTGCCCCCATATCTCCACATTGCCCCTCAATCTCCACAGTGCCCCCCATATCTCCACATTGCCCCTCAATCTCCACATTGCCCCCATAGCTTCACAATATCCCTTCCAAAATACCCCTCAATCTCCACATTGCCCCCATATCTCCACAGTGCCCCCATATCTCCACATTGCCCTTCAATCTCCAAATTACCCCCATATCTTCACAATATTCCTTCCACAATGCCCCCATATCTCCATATTTCCCCTCAATCTCCACAATGCCCCCAAATCTTCACATTGCCCCCCAATCTCCACATTGCCCCCATATGTTCACAATATCCCTTCCACAATGCCCCTCAAACTCCACATTGCCCCCATATGTCCACATTGCCCCTCAATCTCCACAGTGCCCCCCATATCTCCACATTGCCCTTCAATCTCCACATTGCCCCTCAATCTCCACATTGCCCCCATATCTTCACAATATCCCTTCCAAAATGCCCCTCAATCTCCACATTGCCCCTCAATCTCCACATTACCCCCATATCTTCACAATATTCCTTCCACAATGCCCCTCAATCTCCACAATGCCCCCCATATCTTCACATTTCCCCTCAATCTCCACAATGCCCCCCGTATCTTCACATTGCCCCCTCTACAATGCCCCTCAATCTCCACATTGCCCCCATACATATCTTCACAATGCCCCTACCTCGAGCCCCTGGTGGTCTAGCGCCGTGGCATCATTATAGTAATCTGTGCCTCCTTCGGCACAGAGCTTAAGCTACCGCCTGGTTCTCAGTAATGCAGAGCGCTGGGAGATGTCATCTCCCAGCACTCTGTATTGCTAGAGCGCCGGTCGCCGGAGCTGGTACACAGTTGCTGCGTGCGCGTGGCGAGGGTGTCACAGGGTGCAGCCGGACCCCTGGAGTGATGGGCCCAGTGCAACCCCTGCGACTCCTATTGTTACGCCACTGGTCCCCCCCACAATTTTCTTATTATCAAATTAAATGGCAGGTTATACATATAAATGTGGTATCAAAAGAAAGCCATAGTTATGCTTAAAAAATGGTATATAATTTGTGTGTTGTATTAAATGAAAAATATGTCTGAACAAAGGCATACTAAAAAAGGCCAGCATTGCTCTTGTTGTCTAGTGTAAAAATGCCCTCCCCCCTAAGAGTTAAAGGAAGGAGTATAATCTGTAGAATATGGGATATTAACCCTTCCAGTGCCAGAGGCGTGCGGAATGCATTGCGAACCCCTCTGGCACTGGAAGGGTTAACGCACATCATACAACAAATTAGAGGGCAATCTGAGACTGATCTACTGGAGGAATTCTGGAATAAACCAACTTCACTAAAGGGAAAAAAAGTTTTAAATACTTCTCTAGCATTCCAGGGGTTAAAAGCTGATTTAAATCAATTGGAATTTTACTTTGTCCCCATGGTGCACTTGGTTTATTCCAGTTATTATCACTGGGTGAATCATAAAGATGGGGAGGTCACACCTTTCTGTGGCCTCTGAGTGAATCCAAATTACTGAACCTATAATTAATACAGCAGAAATCCTTGCACTCTGGCCTGTTAGTTTTGCCTAGAGACAAGTCTGAGAAACACTTGAATGTAAATACAAAGATGATGAAACTCAGGTTACGCTAAGCTCTTCTATCAGTGTCACAAATAAAATGTATTATTAAAGTCAATTTCCTTGTAATCACCCTGTAAATGCTTTATAATATAATTTTAATTAAGCTAATACAACTCAGTGTTAAATGATAGCTCCATTGGGTATATATATATCTACTGGGAAGAAATCTGAGAGATTAGTTGGTGCAAACAGATCCTGCAGCTTCTTATTCTAAGTCTGACGAATCATGGCTCCCATAGGGCATGCCCGGTAATGTGAGATGTGTGGCATGTCTTGTCTGCACCCAAATCTGCATTTCCAATACCTTCACACTAAATAAAGCATTTGAATTTGCACTGTAGTTGGTAGGCTCATTAACCTGAGGTAAAACTTCCAGATATCAAATACAATGTAATACATGAGCACTGTTCAGTACCTGATGAATGTCCATAAATGTATAGACACAAAATCCCTTTATATTTATTTTGCTCTGGAGCTTCAGAAATCTCTGCTTCTGAGTTGTATTTATGAATAGTTTTATTTATATAGAACAGGTGTACTTGGCACAGATTACATTTTGTATAGAATGGGTAAAATATGTGCATTAATTAAGTGATTAGGAATTAAATATATTTAAAATGATAAAACCACCAAAAAGAGGTCACTGACATACATTGCCCATGTGTTAGATATCATACTGCAGAAAAAGGCCTAATCCGATTTGAACTGGGTAAAAAATTGCACAACACAACATTAACTAGACTGCAGTTTTAATATTTGATTGGCTACTGTTGACCATAGAGAGAAGAAAAGGGAAACATTAAAAAAATAACATTCATCTAGTCCTTATTATAATCTTGTGTGGTTGCCTGGTACCCAGAGTAAAGATTAAAAATATAATCTTGTGTGGTTGCCTGGTACCCAGAGTAAAGATTAAAAATACCTTCCTGTGGCCTACCTAGGCTTCTAAATCACTACCTCTAGAGTCAGGGAAGACATGTTGTGTTACCTGAAACATGAGGTATTGTGGGTTCTAATTATATTTATGCAAGAACACAGATCATTAAAAAATAAATTGCTCACATGTTCCTGTATCTTCTCCCTCAATGGTCAAGATGTCTTTCTCACATATTACAGCTTACACAAAAAGCATGTTTGCCAATAGATTATATTTCTAGTACTGCAATTAACATGTCTTCCCCATATATTCTTGTGATATATTCATTCATTTGCATCGATTTGAGCCTTACATAAACCTATCCATCAAAGAAAGACAAACACTCCTTTTATTTTGATCTAATACAGTCACCAACATACATACTTGGTGAAACAATGCTGCCCACTGTGTAAGAAGTCAATGCTACAAATTTGCAACCCCCTCCACTAACAGTTCTCAGTTGATCATTACCCTTGAGTTTTGGCAAGTGCTTTTGAATTATTTGACAAATCGAGTCAAAATCAAGTAATCCATTAAGAAATTAGTGAGCTTCTCAAGCACTGATGATCAGACAGATCTTCATATTACTGCTACCTTCGTTACCACTGAGTCCTCATCAGGGAACAGAGCAAATTATATTTTTGGCGACTTAGAAACTACATTGGGAAATAATACTGATAAGAGTGGCGCTTAACAGGCTATGTCAAAAATGTACATCTTACAGAGACATTCAACACATCACATTTGGAAACAATCAATAGAAGATACATGCCAGGACAATACTAGATTTGAACTGGTTTGAAGGACACTTTTGATAAGGCACTTTTGGAATCTGAAGTAACAAAATTTAGTGAAGACAATCCTTTGGAGGTAACCATTACATCAACAGTGATTAAAGAAAGGACTGATTCTTCGAATTATGATAATTTGGCTCTAGGATTAAATGCTGGTGACCCTGAGCAAGCAGGATTATCAACATTTAGAGATTAGCTCTATGTGTGAGGTATGATATCTATAATTGATGGAGATGATGATGATGTCACTGAAGGATGTATAACAAGAACACAAACAAATATCCACCCAATTTCTAGTTTTTAGCCAGTTAATAGCAGAAGTAAGTCAACAGACAATGTTCAGAAGCTTGTAGAAAGAGACCTGGTAGACTAACATTGCTGGTGGCTGTTCTCTAAGGAACAACCATGTAATCACTATACAAATGTAAATACAAGTGGTAGTGTTGTGCTTGTTACTACTTATTATCTTGCTAAGGCCTTGAGGCAACTGAGTGACAGTGACGCTTGAAACATTTGGGTAACCTTGCAAAGGGAATTCAAATGACGCTAGTAGACTATGATTCTTCAGCCAGGTTTTTTAATGAAAGGGAGGTTTCAGTATTGAAAACAAATTAAAGAGTTATGCCATTATTTCATCATCTGCCAAAAATTGGCAAGACTCTTGAGAATCCAATAGGTAGATCATTCGTTTCAGGGATACGGTCCCTGAATGAGAGATTGAGTGAGCTGGTGTACGTGTGCCTGCAGCCATTTGTCCTATCTCTGAGTAGCCCTCTACATTATAACAATAATGTTTTGCAGGTTTTAAAGGGTGATGAGTGGCTGGTGAGATAGATGTGGCTGAGTTTGAGTGTGGCTTATCTATACTCTGTTATACCTCACCATCTGGGACTGAGGGCTGTTAAGTGTCATATGTATGTCAATAGCAATTATTCTGTGGCTCTGAAGGAATTTTGTCTGGAGTCCATAGAATACTCAGTCACCAACAATTTATTTTTCTTTGATGGGGTTCATTATCTTCAGAGTTGGATTGTTGGGGGAGTGGTTTGCACCCTCACATGATGTTCTAAAGTACCCATGGATTTAAATGGGGCTTATAACATAGAAACATAGATTTTGATGTCAGAAAAGAACCATCTGGCCTATCTTCTCATTTCCCTGTATAATAAAAAATAGTCTTACTTCTCAGAATAAATTTGTCTGGCAGTTTAGAATTCTGTAACAGTATTTGTCACTACCACCTCTGCTTTGAGGTTGGTCCATGAGTCTATTACTCTTTCCATGAAATGCAGCATTTACACAGATTACGTCTGAATTTTCCACCCTCCAACTTTAGATCATGACCTCAAAGTCATCATGTCAGAAACCGAGCTAATTCTCATCCCACCGAGACCTGGGTTTCTTAGTCCTAAATATATTATCTTGAACCTTTCAGCATTAACCCCTTGAATGGTGGAGAGGTCTCCAATGCATTCAAAAATGCACTGGAGACTGTCTAGCACTTAGAGTGTTAACCCATTAGTGACCACCAGCGCGCACACGCGGCAGGCACTTAACGCCAGTCATACATCTTTTTTTTTCAAATGGTTCCGGACAGCTGCGCAGGAACCCGGAATCCCAGGACATACATGTACATCCTCCTCCTTAAGGGACATCTGCTCGGGACGTACATGTACGTCCTTGGGTGTTAAGGGGTTAAAGGCCTATTCACACCAATGGGACATTTTATTTCTTCCCTAAAGTTCAGATGGTTTGCCCCAGAATTGTACCAGCTTTTTTTTTTTTTTTTAATCAGCCCAGGGGGACTTCATTTATTTTCACTTTCCCTTCCCTGGCCTTTTCTCTCTCCCTTTATTTCTCTGTCTCTTTCCCATTAAATTGCCACCTCCTCGTTAACCCTTTCCCTCTCATCCCCCTCTCACTTTAACCTTTTTACCTCTAGCTGTCTCTTAATCATGCCCCCCTCTCTCCTTTTCCCTCCCTCACTTTCCCCAGTAACCCTCTCTCTCCCCTTTCAGGCTTATATACCCTTTTGCACCCTCGTTAACCCTTGCCCATCTCCTTTTACCCTATCTCGCCCTTAATGGTCTTTTACCCCTCTCTCCCCCTTAATCTTTGTACACTTCTCTTTTACCTTTTAATTCATGTCTACCCCTCTCCCTGTCTTGTATACCGCTGTCTTCCACCTCAGGCCTTCTCCAGGATTTCTTACCCCTGTAACAGGGGAGGGCTGGCCTGGGGGGCAGAGGGGCAATTGCCCCCTGGGCTGGTCACATGTCTGGGCCAGTGGGCCACTGCCTCACTTAGTCTCCCAATTGCTGCTGTAAATGGAGCTACACTAGTGATACCACAGAGCTTACAACTGAAATGGAACTACATAAATGGTCCCACAGAGCTACAATCCAAATAGAGCTACACTAACAGCATAACCCATTTCCCTTGTAAGCTCTATGGTATCAGTCATTTTGCTGTACTTACATTGTAAGCTCTATGGTATCACTAGAGTAGCCACATTTCAACTGTAAGCTATGTGGTCTCGTTTACCTTACTTAACAACATTAATACAATATTAAAAGTAACTAAAAGGGATGGGCTGGAGCGACTAAAGAAATGGGCCAGTAGATTGTATTTGCCCCCCAGGCCACAAGTTGCCAGCCCTCCCCTGCCCTGTAACCTTACTTAACTCTATTTCACCTTTCCCTCTTAACTCTTTTTGCAAACTCCTCCCACCCTCTCTCTCCCCCCCTCTCAAAAGCTTAATCTCCCCTCTTCGGTTTATTAGTTTATGAGTCCCTTACCCCCTTTCCAGACACAGAGGGAGCCCTTCCCGGGTGGTTTGGTGAGGGAGCATAGATCTGCACCTCTTGCAATACATCTCTGTATGATGTGCTCCCTATGATGTCATACCTAAATTTAATAGGCCACACAGCATGAGCATACTTTACAGATTTGTGTTGGAAAAGGCAAAGATCTATGCTTCTGCAGAACAAAGCACCTGAATATAGGATATGGTGGAACAGTTGTCACAATGCAAAGGAAATGGTACATGACCCATGGCAAGGGTTACCACCCAGCCGGTATTTTACCAACAGGCCGGTAAAAAATTGGCTTCTGTCCAATGTTAAGTCTATGGAGGGAATGCCATTGCCGGTATTTTTTTGAAGAAAAGGTGGCAACCCTACCCATGGCCTGCCTGGGATGTGGCCTACAGTGGCAAGTCCAGATTCTCTGTGGGAAGATCCACCCCTGAATGGCTTAATGCTTAAAGTGAAACTAAAACGCTACGCAAATATATATACACCATAACAAACAGACCAGTGCCATATATGATTTAAATTTGTCACAATCCTTGATTTGGGAAAACATGAGCCATGTTCATCAAGCTAAAGTGATGCAGTTCTGGGGAAAACAAAGTAAACCATAGTCCAAAAGGAAAACTCCACAAGTTCCTGTTGATTTAAATCAGAGGTATCCAACAAACGAACCATGGGCCGCATGCAGCCCACTGTTAAATGTAATGTGACCCACCGCATAAGGCTTTTAGTGCCTAAAATGTGGCTCATATGCCCCCTGCTGGCCTCTGGGAATCGAAGTGGCTCCTAGAAGTCAGATCATAGTTATTTGCAAGGAGAACATGAAGGTCTCCCACCAGAACCAGGCTGAGTAGCAATGGAGATGCACTGCAGGCTGCAGTGAGTGGCATTAGCCGGTTGGCATGGGTATGATGTCCTGCACCTTTGCCTAGCCGGCCTCCTGCACCCTGTGAAGAGCAGAACCTCCATACCTGCATTGCTGTCCTCTTTCTTATTAAACACTATGTAATGCTACTTTCCTGTCTAAAATATATATATATATATATATATATATATATATATATATATATATTTTTTTTTTTTTTTTTTTTTTATATTTCAGGCAGTTACAAGGGTATTAATTTTCTTCACTCTGTACATATGTTCTATTTTAAACAGTAGCTAATCAGATCAATACTCATTTTTTTTTTAATAGAACCACATGTACTCAGTGAAGAAATTCACAGAGCATGCTCTTGTAATTGCCTGAAAACAAGATTATAAAGGGATAGTAATACTTAAAATATAAAAAAATGTTGTAGGGTTTATCCCCCTGAGTAAAACAAGAGTACTCCCACTGCTAAAAGGTCTTTTATTCGATAGTTATTACAGCTCAAAGTTGAATTTTTTAGATGCAATATCACAATGGCCTGAAATTGTACAGTGGTGCTGTTGCTACACCATCCTATGGAGATTTATGGTCTACAGACCACAGCTGTCCATAGGATGGTGTAGCAACAGCGCCACTGTACAATTTCAGGTCACTGATATTGCACCTAAAAAAATTAAACTTTGAGCTGTAATAACTTTTGAATAAAACACTTTTAAGCAGTGAGAGTACCTTTTTTTTACTCAGGGGGATAAACACTACAATATACTTTTTTTTCATATTACTATCCCTTTAAAAATCCTGGTTTGAGGGTGAACATTTGGTATTGTCTTAGCAGGGCTTATAATTTTAAGTCCTTTGCTACTAGCCAGACCTGAAAAGTTACTCGCCACTGCAAGCCAAAACATAGTCACCAGAGCTGAATTTCTACTCGCCAGGGCTAAATTTTCACTCGCCATTGGCTAGTAGCGAGTGGAAACTTTGAGCCCTGGTCTTCGTATACTTGAACTACAGAGCACTTCCATAAAACATTGAATTAATCCACATCAAATACTCATGTGCAAGTGAATTAGCAGTATGAATGTGTGCCCTTCCTGAATGAGTGAAGATTTAACTTTTTATACATGCAATATATATGTTAAATTCCCAGTGCTCAAGTACAATTTACACTAGGTTACAATCATTTTAAAACCCCTCTGGCATTCATAGGGTAAAAAGCATCACTGCGTGGTTACAACTGAGTGAATCAGTGGTAGTGGGAATTGCTGTTCATCTAGTATACCTGGATTTTGCAAAAGCCTTTGCTACAGTGCCTCACAACAGGTTACTGCATAAATTAAAAGGCTTCGGTTTGGGCGGTGATATCTGTACATGGATTTAGAACTGGTTAAATGATAGATTGCAGAGAGTTGTTGTAAATGGAGCCTTTTCACGTTGGAGTAAAGTTATAAGTGGATGCCACAGGGTTCAGTCCTGGGCCCAGTGCTCTTTAGTTTGTTTATTAATAATCTAGAAGTGGGAATTGAAAGTAACATCTCAATCTATGCTGATGACACTAAGCTATGTAAGGAAATACATACAGGGCTGGATATTTTTTCTCTGCAGAAGGATTTAGATAAACTGAATGAATGGGCAGAAAAGTGGCAGATGACATTTATTGTAGATAAATGTAAGGTTATGCATTTGGGCTGTAGAAACAAACTTGCTACATATACACTAAATGGGAAACAACTTGGGAAATCCTCATTAGAGAAAGATTTAGGAGTACTGATAAACAGTAGACTTCACAGCAGTGTGCAGTCACTCAGCTGCTGCAAGAGCACATAGAGTACTAGCCTGCATAAAAAGGGTTATACATGCACGGGATGCTGATATTATTCTACCTCTATATAAATCCTTGGTTAGGCCTCATCTAGAATATGCGTACAATTTGGGCACCAATTCTTAAAAAAAGGCATTATTGAACTGTAAACATGCAGAGACATGTAACAAAACTGACAAAGGGATTAGAGGATCTGAGTTATAAAGAGAGACTAGCCAAACTGGGTTTGTTTACATTAGAGAAGAGACGTCTAAGAGGTGATAGGATTACCATTTACAAATATATTCAAGGCAAATACATAGAAATCGCCAAGTAATTATTTACTCAAAGAGCTCAGCTAAGAACAAGAGGTCGTCCTTTAAGACTAGAGGAAAGGCACTTTAGTCTAAAACAAAGGCAGGGATTTTTTACATAAGGGCAGTAAAAGTTATGGAATTCTTTGCTTATGGATGCTGTGCTTGCAGATACTGTAACTGCTTAAAAAAAAGTAATGGATACCTATCTAGCACAGAACAATAATGAGAATTATGACAGTTGGCTCCAAAGCAGATAGGTTGCTGATCCAGGAACTATCTCACTGACATTCAGTCAGGAAGGAATTTTTTACCCAGTTGGAGCTTAATTGGAAATGGTATCAATGTGTTGTTTTTTTTTTTTTAATTCTTCCACTGAATCAACAGGGGTTATTTGGCATGGACTGGACTTGATGGACACAGGTCTTTTTTCAGTCTCATCAACTATTTTACTATGTTACTTTTTGTATGTGACCCTCAGCTATGGTCACTGTATTTGTGTTATGTGGCCTTCAGTTAAAAAAGGTTGGAAACTCCTGATTTAACCCAGGAGTGGGCAACATAATGCCCTCCAGCTGCTGCCAGACTACAACTCCCATCAGCCCTGTCAAATGTTTGCTGGCGGAAGATGATGGGAGTTGTAGTCTGGCAACAGCTGAAGGGTCTCATGTTGCACACCCCTGTTTAACCTTGAAGAGTCAAAGAGGTAAGCAGAGCAGAGCACTGGAGACCTTTGTAGAATGTAAGAGGTTTAACCGTTTGAGGGTCACAGAGGTCTCCAGTGCCTTAATTTGCTTTTACAACTCAACAGATGAACATTTTGTGTTGTAAAACCGTGACGTGAAAAATTGGCAGATGTACGGATCTTCTCCAGATCTTCATTGGGTCTTAATGGATCACAGGAATTTACACTGCGTTTGTCTGTAAGGCATGACTGTAGCTGTTTTATTTGTTAACACTTTGTAAACCATAAAGGTAAAAAATGTCTCCAAGTTCCCACTGATTTAAATGGGGGATTTAATTGAATGAATGCTAGAGAGGTCTCGAACACATAAGAAGAGTTTTAACCTTTGAGTGCCAGAGAGGTATGCAATGCGTTGTGTACCACTCTGGAACTCAAAGGGTTAACCATAGCAGAAGAAAGTGAAATAATCAATGCACTAAACATGCTATAGACAAGGAAAAGTGTTAGTCTCATAGGGGGAGATGGATAAAACTGGAGATATAAAGAAAGTGTCTGTAAAAGTGTCTCAAAGCGACATAAGGATATGTATAAACATCTAGTGACATAAGGATATTTATTAACATCTAATGACATTTTCTCTAAGTGATAACTCCAGTTAGAACAAAAAAACGGTGCAGTAGGTTCCTCTGAGTGTAGTATTTAAAACAATCCTTTATCCTTCACCCTCACCACAGTGCTCTCTTCAGACCTGTACTCACATGTTAGTGAGGCCTCTGCCTCCAAGATGTACTCACTCTCCCAGTATATACCCCGGGTTGGTATTCTTTTGTTCTCCACTTTACTGACTAGGAATTGTTATTTGGATTCTGGCCACCCTGGTTTGTATCTAGAGGCGCACCTTTAAAGGGATAGTAATAGTTCTTTTATCTTTATTTTATTTTGTAGGCATTAAAAAAACCATGAAGAACGATATAAGTCTAATCTCTCAAACCTTTATGGTTTGAGAGATATTCACAAGCAAAGTTTCCCCTCCCGCCCCTTTTACCTAGTGTAAGCCATCTCTTCTCAGATATGGAATCCAGTCCATAGACCAGACAGATAACAGCAGGGGACAATCTTCTTCCTATGAAAACAATGAAAGCCCTGCCCCCCTTGACAAGTTTTTCAGGTTTTTCCCTTATCTTAATTGAAGATTGTCCCTCTCTGCAGTCTACCTGGGCACTTCCGTTCTGCTCTGGCTGAACAGTGTTACATCAGTAAAAGGGGCAGGAAGGGGATACTTTGTCATTGAATTACTCTGGAACTACAACTCTGACAGAATTGAAATAATACTCTCCAAAGTCCAAATACTATGATGATTAATTAGAGCTGCTTTTATTATGAAACATTAATATCCCTTTAAGAGTTTGTAATAGGCAGTAGATTTTGTTGTTTCTTGACATCCTGAGGCTGATACAATTTTGCATACGGCCTTCGGACGTGAAGAATATCTATCTATCTATCTATCTATCGATCTATCTATATATATCTGTTGCACTAATTTTGGTTTTGTTAAATACTAACTCCAGTTAGTTGACTTTTTTGAAAAGTGGAGTAAGAATGGTCTTGGCCAAATAAGAATTGTGTCCCAATGTATTTATAAAGAAATGTGCTAATTGCACCAAAAATAAAGGCAGTTTTAGGGATTAAATCTTAGTCAGGTATAACCTGTTCTTAATAGAACTATATGGTTACACCTATGTGTGCGAAAATATATTAACAGGTGCAAATGTTCTCAGAAAGACATATTTATAAATGTGACGTTACTTATTTATAAATATGACCTTGCGTTAATTTTAGCGATAAAGTATACACTAAGAAGACTTTTAATACATCCCCCACATAGTTCTTAATGTGTTTTGCACTTTAGCCATGCTTAGTTAGCCTGCTGGAGTGATGCAGAGGGGTGTGTTCCATGGCCAAATAAAAACAGTGGTGTGTTTATGTATATTGTTTAAGATGGTGGTTTGAGAACCATACTTGTGTGGTTAAAGTGCAAAATGCGTTAGGAGGTAAGAGACTGGCAGTGCTCCTTGTCTATGTGTGTGTTTGTTTTTCTGTATTTTCAATACATATTTCTAACAGCCTAACAATGAAGTAGTTAGCCTATTCACTGCATTTCTTTTGACACGGGTAGATCTCTTATACTTGTATTTGACTTCAGGATTCTTGTTTTGCTAGATCCTTCTCTTAATCGGATTAAGCAAGGATCCATATCAGTGCTTGCTGGGAACCGGGTTCCCATTCTTTCATGATTACTGAATGAATGAATTAATATGTCTATTTATATAGTGCCACAAGTTTGAGGGTTTAGACAATACAGGGTGACACGCCCTTAGGAAAATGAAACACTGGAAATAGGGTCCCTGCTCGAACACTTAAAGTCGAAAGTGTTAAAGAGAGACATACACAGAACATAAGGGTGAAGTACTGTCTGGTATCACTCCATGGCTGCCAATGGAGATATGCATAAATCTGCAAACACTTGATATTTCTTCCAAATTGTATGAGCTCAAATGTGTACATTGTTTTGCAGCAAGTTATCTGTAGGGACCTCCTTTTAGTGACATCTCCAGTCTTCCTATAATGTCCTCCATCAGAATGAGGGGGGAGGGATGCTGTGGCAATTCATGTTTGGGTTTAGCCCTTTGAGTGCCAGAGGGGTACTCAACACAGAGTGTACCTCTCTGGTACTCAAAGGGTTAATAATCCAGCCAGGAACAGGTGCAGGATATGCACTGATTATACTTTGTGTACATACAATCTTGGGTTGATTGTTTGGTGTATCATAAAGGGGCAGTATCAAAGTGAAATATGTATAAAACATGTATTACTGCTTAAAGGGATAGTAATGTTTCACAAAAACAGCAGCTCCAATTAATCTTCATAGTATTTGGGCCACAGAGTGTGTTATTTCAATTCTGTCAGATTTGTGGTTCAAGAGTAATTGAAAGATAAAGTTTCCCTCTCCCGCTACTTTTACCTAGTGTAAGCCCCCACTCCACAGATGTGGTATCTGGTTGTAAGACCAGACAGATAACAGCAGGGGACAATATTCTTCCTATCAGAACAATGAAAACCCTGCCCCCCTTGACAAGTTTTTCAGGTTTTTCCCTTATCTTAATTGAAGATTGTCCCTCTCTGCAGTCTACCTGGGCAGCTCCCTTCTGATCTGGTTGAACAGTGTTACATCAGTAAAAGGGGCAGGAGGGGATACTTTGTCATTGAATTACTCTTGTACTACAACTCTGACAGAACTGAAATAACACTCTCCAAAGTCCAAATATTATGATGATTAATTAGAGCTGCTTTTATTATGAAACACTACTATCCCTTTAACACCCAAATGTTAACTCTCTACGATTTCTAGTTGAAATTTAGGGTGAGAGGTTCAAAATGATTGTCAGATCATGAGTTGGTGGTAATAGAAAGACAATATTTTCAGAAGTAAATCCGTCACATTTGAATATTTGTCATTAATTCTTAATAAAGATAATAAGAAGATATTGATGATCATTGGCCTTAAAAATTCTGATGTTAAAAATGTCTTTGATTTTGTCTTTGAAACGAATATTTTCAAGAAGCAAATATTTTTTTGTCTTTAAAATGACAAATTATCAAAGACTTATAGTACTGCTTCTCACTAATCCTAACAGTACTTTAACCCCTTAAGGACCGCCCACGCATGCACGCATGGGGCGGTTACTTAAGGACCAGGGACCTTTTTTTCGGAATCGGATTCGAATGGCGTGTAGCTGCGCGGGGAGCCCGGAATTCCATGGCAGTCCAGGACCGTCATCGGTCTTTATGGGTATAACAACCCATGATGGTCCAGGACCGTCATGGGTCCTTAAGGGGTTAATTTGTCTTCTCCAAGTTTAGACCATTTTTATTTTGTCAGGAAAAAATGATGTTAATCAGACAAAAAATAATATTTTTTTCTGAAAATACCTTACAATCTGATGGTAAATTAAACCACGCCCACTTTTTCCCTCTGACGGAGATGGCGGAATTGGATCAAAAAATGACGGTGACATGTCTGTCAATTGACGGACTGTGGCGTAAGAACTTTTTTTATTCTGATTACTGACAGTTTCAGTTACCACCACTTTTCAGGTTGCTCCTTCCTTTACTATAAAATGGAGCAATTCTGGGGCAAAGGAACTGCATCAAAATTCAAACAGAAATTCCCATTGATTCAAATAGGACATGTAACTCCTTCACTGCTAGTGTGGTCTCCAAAGCATTGCTTTACAAAGTGTTGGAGACTTCTCTAGTATTCGAAGGGTTAAACGCAACATTTAAATTAAAGGTAATGTTTATTTGTCCCCTAATGGTGCAGTTGGTTTGCCCCAGAGTTGCTCCAGTTTTGTCTTTGTGCATAAAGCCCAAATTAATGTTCTCACTGACTTGTTCTCACTCTTACAGAATCTGCCAAATGGAACCGGAGCCGTCGGATCTCTGAAACTGACGTATATATCAAAAGTAAGGAGAGACTAATATTCTCTACTGTTTTACTGCATTTTTTTCCATGAGGTTGTAATAAACTTCTTTCTCAATAAAAAAAAGTAAGGACAGACTAGGTCGATACACCTGTATGTGAATGGGATCTCTATACAGGACACTTGTCATCTCCAGATCCTGGTAGAATAATCTACACAAAATACAGAGGGGGAGATGTATAAAACTGGAGATATAAAGAAAGTGTGTGTAAAAGTGTCTCAAAGCAACATAGGTATATGTATAAACATCTAGCGACATTTTCGCTAAATGCTAACTCCAGTTATTTGACCTTTTTTTGAAAAGTGGAGTAGAAATGGTCTTGGCCAAATAAGAATTGTGTCCCAATGTACTTATTAAGAAATTCACTAATTGCACCAAAAATAAAGACAGTTTTAGGGATTAAATCATACCGCCAGGTAAAACCTGCTTTTATTGGAAGTATATAATACAGCAGGACGTAAAATTAAAAACATAAATTAAAGGAGCAGAGTGTGTGTGAGAGTGTGAAGGACAACTGTTTCCCTGAAGATGCTGACAAACAGCACGCCATATCATATAAAGGAGATGTTTACATGTATACGAATGCTCTTTCATATGAATGCAACTTGTAGTCTACAAAAAGTGTTTCTTTAACCTTTTGAGTGCCAGAGCGGCATGCAATGCATTTCATTTTACTTTACCTGTTTTGGCAGTGCTGAATATGTACAGACAAATTCTTAATTTATATCTTTTTTATGTTTTATCTCATTTTTAATCATTTTAATCGCTCCTTCATCGCCTCCCTGACTAGAGCAGGGCTGAGGCTTTCTACCTGCACTGGCTCTCCTTTCCCTACCTGTAGCTCAGTCTCTTATATCTATTACAGTGCAGAATGCTATTCCCCAGTGCCCCATATGAATGGAGCATTGCTGGGAAACAAGCACGCTTCTCTAATACAGGCACATGGCTCAGTGACAGTCAATTCACGTGTCTGCATTACAGCAGGGTGCTCAGTTCCCCAGCAGTGCACTGTGCCACATTCACAAAGGAGCATTAGGAACAGAGCACCTTGCTCTTATACAGACATGAGGCTAAGCACTGACAGCTGAGAAGGGAAGACTGTCGTTCAGGTCCCGACGAGAAGGGGAGGCCAGGTCTGATCACTGGTCTAATGCTGACAAGATATTTGCACAGTTAGGGCATCTCCCAGGGTATAGAGCTCATCCTTATATGAGAGCTTTGTTAGAGAGACTAATACTGTCTTCATGAACAGCTAGCTCATATGTTCCTGAGCTAATCAGAGCCCACTGGAAGAATATGTAGGATGGCTCTCCATTACTAGGAAGCAGAGCAGAGCCTGACCAAGGGTGTGATGAAGACAACAGCTCTGTGCCCTGAGAGAACTGGGTCTACCATAAAAGAATACCTATAATATCACTGTTCTCCACCACATGTTATGAGACTATAGAGACTCTCCTTATTCTTATTCACCATTGCATTGTTTGTCCGGGACCGTGGTGGGCAGGGCTGTGGCTCCTGTAGGCTGCACTGTGTGTCTGGGAGGAGGCCGGAGGCAGGGCTGAGGCTCCTGCAGGCTGCATAGTGTGTCTGGGAGGAGGCCGGAGGCAGGGCAGTGGCTCCTGCAGGCTGCACTGTGTGTCTGGGAGGAGGCTGGAGGCTGGGCAGTGGCTCCTGCAGGCTGCACTGTGTGTCTGGGAGGAGGCCGGAGGCAGGGCAGTGGCTCCTGCAGGCTGCACTGTGTGTCTGGGAGGAGGCCGGAGGCAGGGCTGTGGCTCCTGCAGGCTGCACTGTGTGTCTGGGAGGAGGCCGGAGGCAGGGCTGTGGCTCCTGCAGGCTGCACTGTGTGTCTGGGAGGAGGCCGGAGGCAGGGCTGTGGCTCCTGCAGGCTGCACTGTGTGTCTGGGAGGAGGCCGGAGGCAGGGCTGTGGCTCCTGTAGGCTGCACTGTGTGTCTGGGAGGAGGCCGGAGGCAGGGCTGTGGCTCCTGCAGGCTGCACTGTGTGTCTGGGAGGAGGCCGGAGGCAGGGCTGAGGCTCCTGCAGGCTGCACTGTGTGTCTGGGAGGAGGCCGGAGGCAGGGCTGAGGCTCCTGTAGGCTGCACTGTGTGTCTGGGAGGAGGCCGGAGGCAGGGCTGAGGCTCCTGCAGGCTGCACTGTGTGTCTGGGAGGAGGCCGGAGGCAGGGCTGTGGCTCCTGCAGGCTGCACTGTGTGTCTGGGAGGAGGCCGGAGGCAGGGCTGTGGCTCCTGCAGGCTGCACTGTGTGTCTGGGAGGAGGCCGGAGGCAGGGCTGAGGCTCCTGCAGGCTGCACTGTGTGTCTGGGAGGAGGCCGGAGGCAGGGCTGAGGCTCCTGCAGGCTGCATAGTGTGTCTGGGAGGAGGCCGGAGGCAGGGCTGAGGCTCCTGCAGGCTGCACTGTGTGTCTGGGAAGAGGCCGGAGGCAGGGCAGTGGCTCCTGCAGGCTGCACTGTGTGTCTGGGAGGAGGCCGGAGGCAGGGCTGTGGCTCCTGTAGGCTGCACTGTGTGTCTGGGAAGAGGCCGGAGGCAGGGCAGTGGCTCCTGCAGGCTGCACTGTGTGTCTGGGAGGAGGCCGGAGGCAGGGCTGTGGCTCCTGCAGGCTGCACTGTGTGTCTGGGAGGAGGCCGGAGGCAGGGCTGTGGCTCCTGCAGGCTGCACTGTGTGTCTGGGAGGAGGCCGGAGGCAGGGCTGAGGCTCCTGCAGGCTGCACTGTGTGTCTGGGAGGAGGCCGGAGGCAGGGCTGAGGCTCCTGCAGGCTGCATAGTGTGTCTGGGAGGAGGCCGGAGGCAGGGCTGAGGCTCCTGCAGGCTGCACTGTGTGTCTGGGAAGAGGCCGGAGGCAGGGCAGTGGCTCCTGCAGGCTGCACTGTGTGTCTGGGAGGAGGCCGGAGGCAGGGCTGTGGCTCCTGTAGGCTGCACTGTGTGTCTGGGAAGAGGCCGGAGGCAGGGCAGTGGCTCCTGCAGGCTGCACTGTGTGTCTGGGAAGAGGCCGGAGGCAGGGCTGTGGCTCCTGCAGGCTGCACTGTGTGTCTGGGAGGAGGCCGGAGGCAGGGCAGTGGCTCCTGCAGGCTGCACTGTGTGTCTGGGAGGAGGCCGGAGGCAGGGCTGTGGCTCCTGTAGGCTGCACTGTGTGTCTGGGAAGAGGCCGGAGGCAGGGCTGTGGCTCCTGCAGGCTGCACTGTGTGTCTGGGAGGAGGCCGGAGGCAGGGCTGTGGCTCCTGCAGGCTGCACTGTGTGTCTGGGAGGAGGCCGGAGGCAGGGCAGTGGCTCCTGCAGGCTGCACTGTGTGTCTGGGAGGAGGCCGGAGGCAGGGCTGTGGCTCCTGCAGGCTGCACTGTGTGTCTGGGAGGAGGCCGGAGGCAGGGCTGAGGCTCCTGCAGGCTGCACTGTGTGTCTGGGAGGAGGCCGGAGGCAGGGCTGAGGCTCCTGCAGGCTGCATAGTGTGTCTGGGAGGAGGCCGGAGGCAGGGCTGAGGCTCCTGCAGGCTGCACTGTGTGTCTGGGAAGAGGCCGGAGGCAGGGCAGTGGCTCCTGCAGGCTGCACTGTGTGTCTGGGAGGAGGCCGGAGGCAGGGCTGTGGCTCCTGTAGGCTGCACTGTGTGTCTGGGAAGAGGCCGGAGGCAGGGCAGTGGCTCCTGCAGGCTGCACTGTGTGTCTGGGAGGAGGCCGGAGGCAGGGCTGTGGCTCCTGCAGGCTGCACTGTGTGTCTGGGAGGAGGCCGGAGGCAGGGCTGTGGCTCCTGCAGGCTGCACTGTGTGTCTGGGAGGAGGCCGGAGGCAGGGCTGAGGCTCCTGCAGGCTGCACTGTGTGTCTGGGAGGAGGCCGGAGGCAGGGCTGAGGCTCCTGCAGGCTGCATAGTGTGTCTGGGAGGAGGCCGGAGGCAGGGCTGAGGCTCCTGCAGGCTGCACTGTGTGTCTGGGAAGAGGCCGGAGGCAGGGCAGTGGCTCCTGCAGGCTGCACTGTGTGTCTGGGAGGAGGCCGGAGGCAGGGCTGTGGCTCCTGCAGGCTGCACTGTGTGTCTGGGAGGAGGCCGGAGGCAGGGCAGTGGCTCCTGCAGGCTGCACTGTGTGTCTGGGAGGAGGCCGGAGGCAGGGCTGTGGCTCCTGTAGGCTGCACTGTGTGTCTGGGAAGAGGCCGGAGGCAGGGCTGTGGCTCCTGCAGGCTGCACTGTGTGTCTGGGAGGAGGCCGGAGGCAGGGCTGTGGCTCCTGCAGGCTGCACTGTGTGTCTGGGAGGAGGCCGGAGGCAGGGCAGTGGCTCCTGCAGGCTGCACTGTGTGTCTGGGAGGAGGCCGGAGGCAGGGCAGTGGCTCCTGCAGGCTGCACTGTGTGTCTGGGAGGAGGCCGGAGGCAGGGCAGTCTGTTCTGTTCCGGTCCGGAACTTCCGGGTGAAATGATTTAAGTGAGCACTGAGGACTCAAGTAAATGTAATGCGCAGCGGAGCCTCCTTGACACTGCCGACTAACGCAGCTCTTATCTCTCAGTCTTACTTGTCATCATGTCACAGGCTCAGTCACATCAGCGCAGCATGCATACACCCCCCCCCTTGTAGTCCACGCAGACATGGATCAAGGCTGGAAAGATAATTAAAAAAAAAACAAAACAAAAAAAACAATCACAATGACAGGCGCCCCTCTGTGGGGTGCGCCTATAGGCAGATGCCTACTCTGCCTTATTGTAAATTCGGCCCTGCCCTTGAATGCTATAGAGGTCTTCAATGCATTACTTTGCAGTTCTGTCAAGCATTCAAGGGTTTAAAGGAACAGTAAAGCCAAAATCGAACCTGGCTAAAGAAAAGCTATGTTTTTGTATTCCTGGCTACCACTGTTATATTCTGGCAACTCATGGGTTAATACACACCCTTTACAGGCTATTATTTAGAACCTTGGATGCTAGCAACATCTCCAGTGCATTGCTATGCAATGCACTGGAGATCTCTGTAGCAACCAAGGTAGGGTGACCACGGGTCCCGGAACGTCCGGGACTGTCCCTTATTTCAGGGACATGTCCCGCGTCCCGGGTCCCCTTCAACCGGGACAATGAAGTGTCCCGGAATGAAGCCAAGCCGCCCTGAATGTCAGCCTGCAAGCGGTGTGTCACATCATGGACGCCGCTTGCAGGCTGACATCCAGGGCGGCAATGCAACTTACCTGATCTGGAGGCAAGCGCTCTAGTAATACAGAGCGCTGGGAGATGACATCATCTCCCAGCGCTCTGCATTACTGAGCACAGCGCGTGGGAGCTTCAGCTCTGTGGCGGAGGAGGCACAGAGCACTTTGCACTCCGCACTCCGCTAGACCACCAGGGACTCAAGGTAAGGCAATAGGGTGACCACGTCCCGGAATGGCAGAAGGGAAATGTGGTCACCCTAAACCAAGGGTTTAAAACATATTTAGTCTTTGCTTGTTATAGGCCAAGGTTTTTTTTGTGTGTCAGGTAACAGTGGCTGAGACTGGGGGCGGGGCCACATGACATATAGGGGTGTGACCATGGGTGGAGTTAAGGGCACCTACAGTGAATTGCAAAGGGGCACCTGGGATGTAAATCTGTCCTGTCCATAGCTGTCTAATGTGAACCCTCACATTAGACGGAAAGGCTTTAATTTAAATGGACAGAATAGGGTACATAAATGCTAAGTTGTGCTTCGCAAGCTGTGGTAATGCTGTGCACTGGAACAAACCAATTGAATCATAGGGGAAATTGAAATTCGTTTTAATTTAAATGGGGCTTTTTAACTATTTGAATGCCAGAGAGGTCACCAACTCACTGTGAAGTAATGCATTTGGAGACCTCTCTGGCATTCAAAGCGTTAGAAGCCTTAAAAAAAAAAAAAAAAAAAAAAAAAAAAAAAAAAAGGGCATTTTAGGAATCCCCCATGGTGCACTTGGTGTGTCCAGAACTGATGAATAATGCCCAAAAGGCAGTATGGAAGAAACGTTTGCAATCACTAATTATAGTGGACTTTTAATGGCAAAATGTTTAACACCAAAATGTTGCTGAATTGCTAATGTTTTTTGGATTGGCAAAAGTTTGCACATTTTTGTGTGAATGCATTTCTAAAAGTCGGCGTGGCTAAAATGTCCGCCGTTTTGGGAGAGGATGAGTGATTGCACCTAATTCAGCAAAGCAATTAGCACATATTTTCATACGTCTGGCTAACTTTGCCATTAATTTAGGCACATTCACTAACTTTGCAGTTAATTTAGGCACATTCACTAACTTTGCCATTAATTTAGGCGCATTCACTAACTTTGCAGTTAATTTAGGCGCAATCACTAACTTTGTTGTCAATTTAGGCGCATTCACTAACTTTGCAGTTAATTTAGGCGCATTCACTAAATTAGGGTGACCACATTTCCGTTCTGCCATTCCGGGACATGTGGTCACCCTACCATAAAGCCTCTTCATCTCCACATTGCCCCTTGATGCCCTACCTTGAGTCCCTGGTAGTCTAGCGGTGTGGAAAGTGCTCTGTGCCTCCTCCGGCACAGAGCTGAAGCTCCCGCGCGCTGTGCTCAGTAATGCAGAGCGCTGGGAGATTATGTCATCTCCCAGCGCTCTGTATTACTAGAGCGCTTGCCTCCAGGAGATAGCTGGATTGCCGCCCTGGATGTCAGCCTGCAAGCGGTGTGTCACATCATGGACGCCGCGAGGGAGCGCTGATTTATGCTACCAAGCGCTCCCTCGCGGCGTCCATGATGTGACACACCGCTTGCAAGCTGACATCCAGGGTGGCATATATATAAAAAAACCACAACAAACACTGGGTCCCCTCTGCGCCCCCCCCCCCCCGGCGACGCCACAGAGAGTGACTGTGCTGCTGTGTGGGTGGCTTGGCTTCATTCCGGGACACTTCATTGTCCCGGTGGGAGATGACCCGGGACGCGGGACATATGCTTCAAATAAGGGACAGTCCCGGACATTCCGGGACCCGTGGTCACCCTACACTAAATTTGTTGTCGATTTAGGCGCATTCATTAACTTTGCAGTTCATTTAGGCACATTCACTAATTTTGCCGTTAATTTAGGGGCATTCGTTAACTGCCATTCGTTTAGGAGCGCTTGCTTTTCAGCATCAAGGTGTTAGTATGTTTCTTGCATTAAAACGTGAGCAATCACAAATATCCCATACATTTACAGCTTTCAAAAAATAACGAATGCACCACTTTCTTGCATTCTGCCCAGAGAGTCTCATTCATCAGGCTGAAGAGGAGTAATTCTAGAGCACACAAATTTCACCATAGGGTTCAAATGAAAATTCTGCAAAGTACCATTGATTTAACCCCATGAAGACCAAAGGCTTACCTCCCAACATTTCAAATGGCCAAAGAGTATCACTTCTGACTTAGGTGGTGTTTCTGGGGGTGTGGCTGATAGGTGGGGCATTTCCAAGACTTTTTAGGTTACTTCTTGACCTATCTGCACCTCTTTGTGTAACTGATTAATGACTTAGAACAAGGTCAAAGTATTTTAACCCCTTAACGACATGTGACTTACCAGGTACGTCCCGCAAAAACTGTCACTTAGTGACAAAGGACGTACCTGGTAAGTCACGGAAGTCCGCGTCTCCGTGCGGCTGCACGCCGCTCGGAGACTCAGGACTTCCTTGAGAAAAAAAAAAAAATGTTAGGCGGGTGTTAACGTGACAGCCGCGTACGAATGCGGCTGTCACTAAGGGGTTAATAACACAGATTCATTTATAAACACATATATTGAAGATTAACAACACATTTATGTTGGTTTTATTGCTGTGGAGCAATATAATACACACCACACAGTCTGATCTCCTAAAAGGAGGGACAAAAGGGTAGAAAAGAGGAACAGAGGGATTTGGGTCTCAGAGAGGGACTGTCCCTCCTAAAGAGGGACACTTGGAAGATATGACCAAAGGCATCTGAATTGTGCTCCAAGAAAGAGTGGCCCTTGACACAAGAAGGCCTGTGAAACCAGTGGGCACTAAGTAGTAGCGATGGGTAAAGTCCACTTTTTTCTTTTTTCCTTGCTGGAATTTACGTGGAAAAAAACATAGTTTGCTACTTTTTTCTGTGGAAATTCCCTGCATAGAAAAAACATACATTTTGCATCTTTTCACTACGACCAATGGATTTTCCACAAGAACTTTGCCATTTTCTGCTTTTACTTTCTATGGCCATAAGAATTCTGGCTGCAATATTACTGCTGCTATGGGCGGACATGGAGAAATCCACAGCTGAAAGTAAAAGTTCTTATCAGGCTGAGTCCCACAGTAACTTACGCCTTAAAACAATTGTTAGCAGTCTGAGTCCCTTTGTCTTTTGCTCAGGACACCAACGACCTGATTGTACAACTCTGGCACAACTGTTCTTGAAAATTAACTGTGGCTCTTGAGATAAGCCAGTGGGGTGCAACACATGACATCAGTTCTTTAAAGGGATAGTAATGTTTCACAAAAGAAGCAGCTCCAATTAATCGTCATAGTATTTGGGCCATGGAGAGTGTTATTTTAATACTTTCAGTTGTAGTTTAAGAGTAATTGAATGATAAAGTATCCACCTCCCGCCCCTTTTACTGATGTAACTCTGCTCACCTCAGAGCAACAAGACTGTCCAGATGGATCTCAGAGAGGGACAATCTTCAGTGATCATAAGGAAAAACCTGAAAAACCTGTCACAGTAAGAAGATTGTCCTTTGCGGTGAGCTGTCCGGTCCCAAGACCAGATTCCACATCTGAGGGGAGGTGGTTTACACTAGGTAATAGGGGAGGGGGATACTTTATCATTCAATTACTCTTGAACTACAACTCGTGCAGTAGTGGAATAACACTCTCCATGGCCCAAATTCTTTGAAGATTAATCAGACCTGCTGTTTTGTGAACTAGTGATGAGCGAGCACCCCAATGCTCGGGTGTTCGGGTGCTCTGACCGAGCACCCCCTGAGGCTCGAGTGCTCGGCCGAGCACCCGAGCCCCATTGAAGTCAATGGGAGGACTCGAGCATTACACCAGGCACCCCCTGCTCTGATGAGGGGAGGGTGCCTGGTCCATAGGAAAAGGGCAGAAAAAGATGGAAACACTACAGAAATGGTTCAGGGACAGCATAGGGAGGATGTCTGGATGCACCTTGGACTCCAACATCGCTGCTGGGAACGATCTTTCGCCCGTAGTACGCCATTTTTACAGACTGACCATAAAACACACAAAAAGGAAAATAAAAACGACTTTAGGCGAAAAATTGTTACCAAACAATATTTGCTGTATATTTACTTGTATATCATCTGCAAATTATCCCAAAAATTTCCTTGGTTTTCGGAAGTGAGGCCATGATTAAGAGGGAAACGTGCGCAGAGGCAAATTCTCCCAAAAATTTCCTTGATTTTCAGAACTGAGGCCATGATTAAGAGGGAAACGTGCGCAGAGGCAAATTCTTCCAAAAATTTCCTTGATTTTCAGAACTGAGGCCATGATTAAGAGGGAAACGTGCGCTGAGCTGACCATCTAAAACATTATGGGTGAGGGTCTGCTGCAGAGCTGACCATCCTAAACATTATATGCGAAGGCCCGCTAGTGAGCTGACGCTATAAAACATTATATGAGAGGGCCCGCTAGAGAGCTGACCCAATAAAACATTATATGAGAAGGCCCGCTGGTGAGCTGACCTATATAAAAATTGGCAAACAGGGCCCGCTGGTGAGCTGACCCTATATAAAAATTATATCACAGGGCCCGCTGGTGAGCTGGCCCTATATAAAAATTATAGCACAGGGCATATGGAAGAGGAGGAGGAGGATGAGAAGATTAAGAGTCAACCATATACCCGTTTTTTGGGTGGAAGGGGTGAATGGGAATACAGAGTATTCCCATCATTGTAAATAACATATATAAAGTGAGTTTATGTTCCCCCGGGGCTTTCCTCCAGTGGAGTGGAGAAGTCAGGGGAAATCCAGGCCTTGTTCATTTTTATAAGTGTCAACCTATCAGCATTGTCGGTGGAAAGGCGGATACGCTTATCTGTTATGATGCCACCAGCAGCACTAAATACCCGCTCAGACAGAACGCTGGCGGCAGGGCAGGCCAGCACCTCCAAGGCGTAGAGTGCCAGTTCATACCACGTGTCCAGCTTGGACACCCAGTAGTTGTAAGGCACAGAGGGATCATTGAGGACGCTGACACGGTCTGCTACGTACTCCTTCACCATCTTCCAAAACTTTTCCCTCCTTGTGACACTAGGCTGCGCATCAGGGTGAGGGTGCTGGCGGGGTGTCATGAAGGTGTCCCACGCCTTGGAGAGTGTTGCCCTGCCTTTCTCGGAACTGCTGTGTGCTCCCCTTTTCTCCCCTTCTCGGTTGGCCAAGGTAGCACGTACTCTGCCGCCAGCGTTGTCAGATGGAAAATTTTGGAGCAATTTTTCGGCAAGAACCTTCTGGTATTGCAACATTTTGCTTGTCCTCTCCACCGGAGGAATGAGAGATGAGAAATTCTCTTTGTAGCGGGGGTCCAGAAGGGTGAACACCCAGTAATCCGTGTTGTCTAAAATGCGTACAACGCGTGGGTCACGGGAAAGGCAGCCTAACATAAAGTCAGCCATGTGTGCCAGAGTACCAACAGTCAAGATTTCGCTGTCCTCACCAGGAGGATGACTCTCAATATCCTCATCCTCTTCCTCCTCTTCTGCCCACCCACGCTGAAGAGATGGAACTAAAGTTCCATGGCTACCCTCTGTAGCGGAGGCAACCGTGTCTTCCTCCTCCGCCTCCTCCAATTGTCGCTGAGAAGACGAAGTGAGGGTGCTCTGGCTATCACCTTGTGTAAGCTCTTCCTCCCCCATTTCCACCTCGTCCACATGCAAAGCGTCGGTTTTAATTGTGAGCAGCGAGCGTTTCAGTAGACACAGAAGTGGGATGGTTACACTGATAATAGCGTTATCGCCGCTCACCATCTGTGTCGATTCCTCAAAATTGCGTAAAACCTCGCAGAGGTCTGACATCCATTCCCACTCCTCACTTCTGATTACAGGAAGTTGAACGGAGAGGCGACGACCGTGTAACAGCTGGTACTCCACTACTGCCCTCTGCTGCTCACAAAGCCGGGCCAACATGTGGAAGGTGGAGTTCCAGCGCGTGCTCACGTCACACAGCAGCCGGTGAGCTGGCAATTGTAAGCGCTGCTGCAGCTTCAACAGGCCGGCTGAAGCTGTTGATGACTTACGGAAATGTGCACACACGCGGCGCACCTTGGTCAAGAGATCATGCACATTGGGGTAGGTTTTTAGAAATCGCTGCACCACTAAATTAAATACATGCGCTAGGCATGGTACGTGTGTGAGCTTGCCGAGCTCCAAAGCCGCCACCAAGTTACGCCCATTATCACACACAACCATGCCTGCTTGCAGGTTGAGTGGCGAGAGCCACTGCTCGGTCTGGTGACTAATCCCCTGCAACAGCTCTGAGGCCGTGTGCTGTTTGTCCCCAAGGCAGATCAGCTTCAGCACGGCCTGTTGACGCTTCCCCACTGCAGTGCTACACTGCTTCCAGCTACTGGCTGATGGGGGAGTGGCGCTGTGTGTAGAGAATTCGGAGGTGGAAACGGAGGAGGAGGAGCCAATAACGTAGGTGCTGGTGGAAACCCTGATGGAGGTAGGGCCCGCAATCCTCGGCGTGGGTAGCACCCGTGCCATCCCAGGGTCCGAGTCGCTCCCAGCCTCCACGACATTCACCCAGTGTGCCGTCAGGGAAATGTAGCGTCCCTGGCCACAAGCACTTGTCCATGTGTCAGTCGTTAAGTGGACCTTCCCAGTAACTGCGTTGGTCAGGGCACGGGTGATGTTACGGGACACATGGTGGTGTAATGCGGGGATGGCACACCGGGAAAAGTAGTGGCGGCTGGGGACCGCGTACCGAGGGACAGCTGCTGCCATCAGGCTGCGGAAGGACTCAGTGTCCACAAGCCTAAATGGCAGCATTTCGATGGCCAGTAATTTTGAAAGGTGTGAGGTTAGTGCTATGGCCTGTGGGTGGGTGGCTGGGTACTTTCTCTTGCGCTCAAATGCCTGGGGTAACGACATTTGGACGCTGTGCTGGGACAGGGAAGTGGATGTGGTCGCTGATGGTGCTTCAGATGCTACAGGTGCAGGGCGGGAGGTATGCGGGCCTGCGCCTTCGACAGGCGATTGGCCGGCACCGAAAACAGGGGAAGAGGAGGCAGTGGTGTGGCCTGCAGAGACAGATGGGCGATCCAGGCGTTCCTCCCACTTACTACGGTGCTTGGATGCCATGTGTCGGATCATGCTGGTGGTGGTGAGGTTTCTAGTGTTCATGCCTCGGCTCATTCTGGTGTGGCACAGGTTGCAAACTACAATTCTTTTGTCGTCCGCACTTTCCTTAAAAAAACGCCATACCGCGGAACACCTACCCCTTGGCAAGGTAGATTTACGCAAGAGGGTGCTCCGTGGAACATTTGCGGGCCGGTTTGGTGCGGTCCGCCTTCTTTCTGTAGCCACACCACTGCCTCTTCCAGCCTGTTGCGGTGCTGCAGATGGCTCACCCTCAGGACTGCTGTCATCGCTCGGCTCTACACCTTCCCAGGTGGGGTCAGTCACCTCATCGTCCACCAAGTCCTCCTCCACTTCCTCACTCTGATCATCCTCCTCAAGTCTTGATCCCACCACATACTCAGTCATTGACAACTGTATAACATTCTCCTCAACAAGGTCTTGAGACGGAAATAGTGGTTGATTTAATGGCAACTGTGTCTCATCATCATCATCATCATCCACTACTTCCTTTGGCCTTAAATGCCGTTCACATCTGTCATCTTCTTGTGATTGGGTAGCCTCTAGAGGTTGTGAATCAGGGCACAAGATGTCATGTTCCTCTGCAAGCGTGCTTGGAGAGAGGGTCAAATGAAGGATTGGTGATGAGACGAGCTCCTCACTATATCCCAGTGTGGGATCACTTCTTTGACCAGACCGTGTATGGTGGGAGGAAGGATGATCAGAGTGAGGATTATGTTGACCAGACTCTTGGCTACTGAGAGTGGACTTGGTGGAAGACAGGGTGGTGCTTAACCGACTGGAAGCAGTATCAGCTGTCATCCAACCGACCACCTGTTCGCAGTGGTCGGACCTCGAGAGTGATGTCCTGCGACGCCCTGTAAAATTACACATGAAGCTAGGTATGGTGGATGTCTTTCTTTCTTGTGCTCTGGCACCAGGCACAGTTTCTCCGCGCCCTGACCCGCGCCCTGAACTTTCAGGATCACGTCCACTTCCCCGTCCCTTTTTACCCGCCTTCTTCATCTTACACAGAATATGTGACTTTAATATTTGAGTTTGAAAACTTAACAGTATTTCTTATTATTCTGCAACTCTGCACAGTACACAGAATAGGCTGCTAAACGGCGGTGAAACACACTGAATGGAATATGTGACTTTAATATTTGAGTTTGAAAACTTAACAGTATTTCTTATTATTCTGCAACTGTACAGAGTACACAGAATAGGCTGCTAAACGGCGGTGAAACACACTGAATGGAATATGTGACTTTAATATTTGAGTTTGAAAACTTAACAGTATTTCTTATTATTCTGCAACTCTGCACAGTACACAGAATAGGCTGCTAAACGGCGGTGAAACACACTGAATGGAATATGTGACTTTAATATTTGAGTTTGAAAACTTAACAGTATTTCTTATTATTCTGCAACTCTGCACAGTACACAGAATAGGCTGCTAAACGGCGGTGAAACACACTGAATGGAATATGTGACTTTAATATTTGAGTTTGAAAACTTAACAGTATTTCTTATTATTCTGCAACTGTACAGAGTACACAGAATAGGCTGCTAAACGGCGGTGAAACACACTGAATGGAATATGTGACTTTAATATTTGAGTTTGAAAACTTAACAGTATTTCTTATTATTCTGCAACTGTACAGAGTACACAGAATAGGCTGCTAAACGGCGGTGAAACACACTGAATGGAATATGTGACTTTAATATTTGAGTTTGAAAACTTAACAGTATTTCTTATTATTCTGCAACTCTGCACAGTACACAGAATAGGCTGCTAAACGGCGGTGAAACACACTGAATGGAATATGTGACTTTAATATTTGAGTTTGAAAACTTAACAGTATTTCTTATTATTCTGCAACTCTGCACAGTACACAGAATAGGCTGCTAAACGGCGGTGAAACACACTGAATGGAATATGTGACTTTAATATTTGAGTTTGAAAACTTAACAGTATTTCTTATTATTCTGCAACTGTACAGAGTACACAGAATAGGCTGCTAAACGGCGGTGAAACACACTGAATGGAATATGTGACTTTAATATTTGAGTTTGAAAACTTAACAGTATTTCTTATTATTCTGCAACTGTACAGAGTACACAGAATAGGCTGCTAAACGGCGGTGAAACACACTGAATGGAATATGTGACTTTAATATTTGAGTTTGAAAACTTAACAGTATTTCTTATTATTCTGCAACTGTACAGAGTACACAGAATAGGCTGCTAAACGGTGGTGAAACACACTGAATGGAATATGTGACTTTAATATTTGAGTTTGAAAACTTAACAGTATTTCTTATTATTCTGCAACTGTACAGAGTACACAGAATAGGCTGCTAAACGGCGGTGAAACACACTGAATGGAATATGTGACTTTAATATTTGAGTTTGAAAACTTAACAGTATTTCTTATTATTCTGCAACTGTACAGAGTACACAGAATAGGCTGCTAAACGGCGGTGAAACACACTGAATGGAATATGTGACTTTAATATTTGAGTTTGAAAACTTAACAGTATTTCTTATTATTCTGCAACTCTGCACAGTACACAGAATAGGCTGCTAAACGGCGGTGAAACACACTGAATGGAATATGTGACTTTAATATTTGAGTTTGAAAACTTAACAGTATTTCTTATTATTCTGCAACTCTGCACAGTACACAGAATAGGCTGCTAAACGGCGGTGAAACACACTGAATGGAATATGTGACTTTAATATTTGAGTTTGAAAACTTAACAGTATTTCTTATTATTCTGCAACTGTACAGAGTACACAGAATAGGCTGCTAAACGGCGGTGAAACACACTGAATGGAATATGTGACTTTAATATTTGAGTTTGAAAACTTAACAGTATTTCTTATTATTCTGCAACTGTACAGAGTACACAGAATAGGCTGCTAAACGGCGGTGAAACACACTGAATGGAATATGTGACTTTAATATTTGAGTTTGAAAACTTAACAGTATTTCTTATTATTCTGCAACTCTGCACAGTACACAGAATAGGCTGCTAAACGGCGGTGAAACACACTGAATGGAATATGTGACTTTAATATTTGAGTTTGAAAACTTAACAGTATTTCTTATTATTCTGCAACTCTGCACAGTACACAGAATAGGCTGCTAAACGGCGGTGAAACACACTGAATGGAATATGTGACTTTAATATTTGAGTTTGAAAACTTAACAGTATTTCTTATTATTCTGCAACTCTGCACAGTACACAGAATAGGCTGCTAAACGGCGGTGAAACACACTGAATGGAATATGTGACTTTAATATTTGAGTTTGAAAACTTAACAGTATTTCTTATTATTCTGCAACTGTACAGAGTACACAGAATAGGCTGCTAAACGGCGGTGAAACACACTGAATGGAATATGTGACTTTAATATTTGAGTTTGAAAACTTAACAGTATTTCTTATTATTCTGCAACTGTACAGAGTACACAGAATAGGCTGCTAAACGGCGGTGAAACACACTGAATGGAATATGTGACTTTAATATTTGAGTTTGAAAACTTAACAGTATTTCTTATTATTCTGCAACTGTACAGAGTACACAGAATAGGCTGCTAAACGGCGGTGAAACACACTGAATGGAATATGTGACTTTAATATTTGAGTTTGAAAACTTAACAGTATTTCTTATTATTCTGCAACTGTACAGAGTACACAGAATAGGCTGCTAAACGGCGGTGAAACACACTGAATGGAATATGTGACTTTAATATTTGAGTTTGAAAACTTAACAGTATTTCTTATTATTCTGCAACTCTGCACAGTACACAGAATAGGCTGCTAAACGGCGGTGAAACACACTGAATGGAATATGTGACTTTAATATTTGAGTTTGAAAACTTAACAGTATTTCTTATTATTCTGCAACTCTGCACAGTACACAGAATAGGCTGCTAAACGGCGGTGAAACACACTGAATGGAATATGTGACTTTAATATTTGAGTTTGAAAACTTAACAGTATTTCTTATTATTCTGCAACTCTGCACAGTACACAGAATAGGCTGCTAAACGGCGGTGAAACACACTGAATGGAATATGATCATTATTATATCTATTTGGTGTGATAGCTTTGATAAAGCGGTGTTACAACCGCGAAACGCGTTAGCTTATCCCAGCTGATATTTTAGCACAATAAATATATATTTTTATCGAAATACCCCGCCTTGTGATCGTCAATATCCAGAACCTGACGTGGAAGAGTTTCGTGAGTAACCTGAACGGAGACGGGTGAAATCTCTCCGTATGTGTGATTGTCAGTGAAGTCCGATATCGGCCCACTGACCACGATTTATGTGAGTGAGTTTCTAAACATTTGGATTTAAGATTGTCCTCTATATACTGTACCATGTGGCGCTCTCTTATTGTTTTTTGAGGTTGAATCGTTTGAATGGAATATGTGACTTTAATATTTGAGTTTGAAAACTTAACAGTATTTCTTCCTATTCTGCAACTCTGCACAGTACACAGAATAGGCTGCTAAACTGCGGCGAAGCACACTGAATGGAATATGTGACTTTGATATTTTAGTTTGAAGACTTAACAGTATTTCTTCCTATTCTGCAACTCTGCACAGTACACAGAATGTGCTGCTAAACTGCGGCGACGCACACTGAATGGAATATGTGACTTTGATATTTTAGTTTGAAGACTTAACAGAATGTGCTCTAATCTGCAACTTTGCACACTAAACAGAATGTGCTCTAATCTGCAACTTTGCACACTAAACAGAATGTGCTCTAATCTGCAACTTTGCACACTAAACAGAATGTGCTCTAATCTGCAACTGTGCACACTAAACAGAATGTGCTCTAATCTGCAACTTTTCACACTAAACAGAATATTTTTTTTTTTTTTTTTTTTGTTTTTTTCCCCCCACACAAAATAACCTGCTGCCCCCACACACAGTAGTCCTAAAAAGGACTTTTGGTTCTTTTTTTTCACAATTTTTTTTTTTCCTCCCTACACTGCCTTTCCCTTCCTATCCTCAGCTCTCCCTGGCTCAGACTGAGCCGAACTCGATGGTCAGGTGCTATACAGCACCCGACCACGGGTTCTGGCCAGCCAATCAGTGTAATGCCAGCAGCCAACATGGCTGCTGGCATTACACCGATGTCAGAGCCTCCCTGCACGTTTATTGGCTGCGCAGCAGCCGCAAAACGTGCGGGGAGGAGACCCGAACATGGCGGGCGAGCACATGCGGTACTCGTACGAGTACCGCCATGTGCCGAGCAGAGCGATGCTCGAGCCGATCCGAGCATCGGCCGAGCATGCTCGCTCAACACTATTGTGAACCATTACGTTTACCCTTTGAGTGCCAGAGATGTATCCAAAAGCACTGCAACGCAATGCGTTGGATGCCTCTCTGGTACTCAGAGGGTTAAATCCAAGTAGGTGGACTTGACAGTTGCTAGCAGCACTCTGCTCACTGCACATGACAATCTTAGCACTTTAAAGTGGACCTTTCACCTTAAGTATGTTTAATTTGTTTTAAAGATCATTAAAACTGTGTATAGGTTGTAATACTGATATGTTTGTAGTGTCAGTCGTTTCTGATAAATTCATATTTGTTTGCTGGTGGCATTGTGTGCCACTTTATGCTAATTTCCTTTTTTTTGTGGGCAAATAATATCAACATTGTGCTATGTCTGAATCTAGTGTTCACACACTGGGGATATTTCTAATAGCACAGGGAACAATACATTTGGTTCCTGTAGGCTGCACTGTGTGTCTGGGAGGAGGCCGGAGGCAGGGCAGTGGCTCCTGCAGGCTGCACTGTGTGTCTGGGAGGAGGCCGGAGGCAGGGCTGTGGCTCCTGCAGGTTGCACTGTGTGTCTGGGAGGAGGCCGGAGGCAGGGCTGTGGCTCCTGCAGGCTGCACTGTGTGTCTGGGAGGAGGCCGGAGGCAGGGCTGTGGCTCCTGCAGGCTGCACTGTGTGTCTGGGAGGAGGCCGGAGGCAGGGCTGTGGCTCCTGCAGGCTGCACTGTGTGTCTGGGAGGAGGCCGGAGGCAGGGCTGAGGCTCCTGCAGGCTGCACTGTGTGTCTGGGAGGAGGCCGGAGGCAGGGCTGTGGCTCCTGTAGGCTGCACTGTGTGTCTGGGAGGAGGCCGGAGGCAGGGCTGAGGCTCCTGCAGGCTGCATAGTGTGTCTGGGAGGAGGCCGGAGGCAGGGCTGAGGCTCCTGCAGGCTGCACTGTGTGTCTGGGAAGAGGCCGGAGGCAGGGCAGTGGCTCCTGCAGGCTGCACTGTGTGTCTGGGAGGAGGCCGGAGGCAGGGCTGTGGCTCCTGTAGGCTGCACTGTGTGTCTGGGAAGAGGCCGGAGGCAGGGCTGTGGCTCCTGCAGGCTGCACTGTGTGTCTGGGAAGAGGCCGGAGGCAGGGCTGTGGCTCCTGCAGGCTGCACTGTGTGTCTGGGAGGAGGCCGGAGGCAGGGCTGAGGCTCCTGCAGGCTGCACTGTGTGTCTGGGAGGAGGCCGGAGGCAGGGCTGTGGCTCCTGTAGGCTGCACTGTGTGTCTGGGAGGAGGCCGGAGGCAGGGCTGTGGCTCCTGCAGGCTGCACTGTGTGTCTGGGAGGAGGCCGGAGGCAGGGCTGTGGCTCCTGTAGGCTGCACTGTGTGTCTGGGAAGAGGCCGGAGGCAGGGCTGTGGCTCCTGCAGGCTGCACTGTGTGTCTGGGAAGAGGCCGGAGGCAGGGCTGTGGCTCCTGCAGGCTGCACTGTGTGTCTGGGAGGAGGCCGGAGGCAGGGCTGAGGCTCCTGCAGGCTGCACTGTGTGTCTGGGAGGAGGCCGGAGGCAGGGCTGTGGCTCCTGTAGGCTGCACTGTGTGTCTGGGAGGAGGCCGGAGGCAGGGCTGTGGCTCCTGCAGGCTGCACTGTGTGTCTGGGAGGAGGCCGGAGGCAGGGCTGAGGCTCCTGCAGGCTGCACTGTGTGTCTGGGAGGAGGCCGGAGGCAGGGCTGTGGCTCCTGCAGGCTGCACTGTGTGTCTGGGAGGAGGCCGGAGGCAGGGCTGAGGCTCCTGCAGGCTGCACTGTGTGTCTGGGAGGAGGCCGGAGGCAGGGCTGAGGCTCCTGCAGGCTGCATAGTGTGTCTGGGAGGAGGCCGGAGGCAGGGCTGAGGCTCCTGCAGGCTGCACTGTGTGTCTGGGAAGAGGCCGGAGGCAGGGCAGTGGCTCCTGCAGGCTGCACTGTGTGTCTGGGAGGAGGCCGGAGGCAGGGCTGTGGCTCCTGTAGGCTGCACTGTGTGTCTGGGAAGAGGCCGGAGGCAGGGCTGTGGCTCCTGCAGGCTGCACTGTGTGTCTGGGAAGAGGCCGGAGGCAGGGCTGTGGCTCCTGCAGGCTGCACTGTGTGTCTGGGAGGAGGCCGGAGGCAGGGCTGTGGCTCCTGTAGGCTGCACTGTGTGTCTGGGAGGAGGCCGGAGGCAGGGCTGTGGCTCCTGCAGGCTGCACTGTGTGTCTGGGAGGAGGCCGGAGGCAGGGCTGTGGCTCCTGTAGGCTGCACTGTGTGTCTGGGAGGAGGCCGGAGGCAGGGCTGTGGCTCCTGCAGGCTGCACTGTGTGTCTGGGAGGAGGCCGGAGGCAGGGCTGTGGCTCCTGCAGGCTGCACTGTGTGTCTGGGAGGAGGCCGGAGGCAGGGCAGTGGCTCCTGCAGGCTGCACTGTGTGTCTGGGAGGAGGCCGGAGGCAGGGCAGTGGCTCCTGCAGGCTGCACTGTGTGTCTGGGAGGAGGCCGGAGGCAGGGCTGTGGCTCCTGCAGGCTGCACTGTGTGTCTGGGAGGAGGCCGGAGGCAGGGCAGTGGCTCCTGCAGGCTGCACTGTGTGTCTGGGAGGAGGCCGGAGGCAGGGCAGTCTGTTCTGTTCCGGTCCGGAACTTCCGGGTGAAATGATTTAAGTGAGCACTGAGGACTCAAGTAAATGTAATGCGCAGCGGAGCCTCCTTGACACTTCCAACTAACGCAGCTCTTATCTCTCAGTCTTACTTGTCATCATGTCACAGGCTCAGTCACATCAGCGCAGCATGCATACACCCCCCCCTTGTAGTCCACGCAGACATGGATCAAGGCTGGAAAGATAATTAAAAAACAAAACAAAACAAAAAAAACAATCACAATGACAGACGCCCCTCTGTGGGGTGCGCCTATAGGCAGATGCCTACTCTGCCTTATTGTAAATTCGGCCCTGCCCTTGAATGCTATAGAGGTCTTCAATGCATTACTTTGCAGTTCTGTCAAGCATTCAAGGGTTTAAAGGAACAGTAAAGCCGAAATCGAACCTGGCTAAAGAAAAGCTATGTTTTTGTATTCCTGGCTACCACTGTTATATTCTGGCAACTCATGGGTTAATACACACCCTTTACAGGCTATTATTTAGAACCTTGGATGCTAGCAACATCTCCAGTGCATTGCTATGCAATGCACTGGAGATCTCTGTAGCAACCAAGGGGTTAAAACATATTTAGTCTTTGCTTGTTATAGGCCAAGGTTTTTTTTGTGTGTCAGGTAACAGTGGCTGAGACTGGGGGCCGGGCCACATGACCATACCTGGGAACTTCCTGCTGAGGGCTACCCGGAGGGTAGTCCTCTGTTCAGCAGGGGGGTAACAAAAATGACGCTAATCGCGTCAAAAAGGGGCGGGGCTTAACGCGAGTGTTGGGGGGGATTTAACCCTTTGAGTGCCAGAGTGGTACGGAATGCATTCCGTACCACTCTGGTACTCAGAGGGTTAAATGGGTCACAGATGGCTGGGGACGGAGGCACAACGGGAGGAAAAGCAGATGTGGCAGAGTTTCAATAGAAACTCTCCACATCCGGAGGAATCTGCCTCTGCCCCAGAGACCCAGTAAAGCTCTGTCAGAACCGGAGTCTCCGGGGCAAATCCGAAGAGTTCCCAGGTATGCACATGACATATAGGGGTGTGACCATGGGTGGAGTTAAGGGCACCTACAGTGAATTGCAAAGGGGCACCTGGGATGTAAATCTGTCCTGTCCATAGCTGTCTAATGTGAACCCTCACATTAGACGGAAAGGCTTTAATTTAAATGGACAGAATAGGGTACATAAATGCTAAGCTGTGCTTCGCAAGCTGTGGTAATGCTGTGCACTGGAACAAACCAATTGAATCATAGGGGAAATTAAAATTCCTTTTAATTTAAATGGGGCTTTTTAACTATTTGAATGCCAGAGAGGTCACCAACTCACTGTGAAGTAATGCATTTGGAGACCTCTCTGGCATTCAAAGCGTTAGAAGCCTTAAAAAAAAAAAAAAAAAAAAAAAAAAAAAAAAAGGGCATTTTAGGAATCCCCCATGGTGCACTTGGTGTGTCCAGAACTGATGAATAATGCCCAAAAGGCAGTATGGAAGAAACGTTTGCAATCACTAATTATAGTGGACTTTTAATGGCAAAATGTTTAACACCAAAATGTTGCTGAATTGCTAATGTTTTTTGGATTGACAAAAGTTTGCACATTTTTGTGTGAATGCATTTCTAAAAGTGGGAGTGGCTAAAATGTCCGCCGTTTTGGGAGAGGATGAGTGATTGCACCTAATTCAGCAAAGCAATTAGCACATATTTTCATACGTCTGGCTAACTTTGCCATTAATTTAGGCACATTCACTAACTTTGCAGTTAATTTAGGCACATTCACTAACTTTGCCATTAATTTAGGCTCATTCACTAACTTTGCAGTTAATTTAGGCGCAATCACTAACTTTGTTGTCAATTTAGGCGCATTCACTAACTTTGCAGTTAATTTAGGCGCATTCACTAAATTAGGGTGACCACATTTCCGTTCTGCCATTCCGGGACATGTGGTCACCCTACCATAAAGCCTCTTCATCTCCACATTGCCCCTTGATGCCCTACCTTGAGTCCCTGGTAGTCTAGCGGTGTGGAAAGTGCTCTGTGCCTCCTCCGGCACAGAGCTGAAGCTCCCGCGCGCTGTGCTCAGTAATGCAGAGCGCTGGGAGATTATGTCATCTCCCAGCGCTCTGTATTACTAGAGCGCTTGCCTCCAGGAGATAGCTGGATTGCCGCCCTGGATGTCAGCCTGCAAGCGGTGTGTCACATCATGGACGCCGCGAGGGAGCGCTGATTTATGCTACCAAGCGCTCCCTCGCGGCGTCCATGATGTGACACACCGCTTGCAGGCTGACATCCAGGGTGGCATATATAAAAAAAACCACAACAAACACTGGGTCCCCTCTGCGCCCCCCCCCCCCCCCGGCGACGCCACAGAGAGTGACTGTGCTGCTGTGTGGGTGGCTTGGCTTCATTCCGGGACACTTCATTGTCCCGGTGGGAGATGACCCGGGACGCGGGACATATGCTTCAAATAAGGGACAGTCCCGGACATTTCGGGACCCGTGGTCACCCTACACTAAATTTGTTGTCGATTTAGGCGCATTCATTAACTTTGCAGTTCATTTAGGCACATTCACTAATTTTGCCGTTAATTTAGGGGCATTCGTTAACTGCCATTCGTTTAGGAGCGCTTGCTTTTCAGCATCAAGGTGTTAGTATGTTTCTTGCATTAAAACGTGAGCAATCACAAATATCCCATACATTTACGGCTTTCAAAAAATAACGAATGCACCACTTTCTTGCATTCTGCCCAGAGAGTCTCATTCATCAGGCTGAAGAGGAGTCATTCTAGAGCACACAAATTTCACCATAGGGTTCAAATGAAAATTCTGCAAAGTACCATTGATTTAACCCCATGAAGACCAAAGGCTTACCTCCCAACATTTCAAATGGCCAAAGAGTATCACTTCTGACTTAGGTGGTGTTTCTGGGGGTGTGGCTGATAGGTGGGGCATTTCCAAGACTTTTTAGGTTACTTCTTGACCTATCTGCACCTCTTTGTGTAACTGATTAATGACTTAGAACAAGGTCAAAGTATTTTAACCCCTTAACGACATGTGACTTACCAGGTACGTCCCGCAAAAACTGTCACTTAGTGACAAAGGACGTACCTGGTAAGTCACGGAAGTCCGCGTCTCCATGCGGCTGCACGCCGCTTGGAGACTCAGGACTTCCTTGAGAAAAAAAAAATGTTAGGCGGGCGTTAACGTGACAGCCGCGTACGAACGCGGCTGTCACTAAGGGGTTAATAACACAGATTCATTTATAAACACATATATTGAAGATTAACAACACATTTATGTTGGTTTTATTGCTGTGGAGCAATATAATACACACCACACAGTCTGATCTCCTAAAAGGAGGGACAAAAGGGTAGAAAAGAGGAACAGAGGGATTTGGGTCTCAGAGAGGGATTGTCCCTCCTAAAGAGGGACACTTGGAAGATATGACCAAAGGCATCTGAATTGTGCTCCAAGAAAGAGTGGCCCTTGACACAAGAAGGCCTGTGAAACCAGTGGGCACTAAGTAGTAGCGATGGGTAAAGTCCACTTTTTTCTTTTTTCCTTGCTGGAATTTACGTGGAAAAAAACATAGTTTGCTACTTTTTTCTGTGGAAATTCCCTGCATAGAAAAAACATACATTTTGCATCTTTTCACTACGACCAATGGATTTTCCACAAGAACTTTGCCATTTTCTGCTTTTACTTTCTATGGCCATAAGAATTCTGGCTGCAATATTACTGCTGCTATGGGCGGACATGGAGAAATCCACAGCTGAAAGTAAAAGTTCTTATCAGGCTGAGTCCCACAGTAACTTACGCCTTAAAACAATTGTTAGCAGTCTGAGTCCCTTTGTCTTTTGCTCAGGACACCAACGACCTGATTGTACAACTCTGGCACAACTGTTCTTGAAAATTAACTGTGGCTCTTGAGATAAGCCAGTGGGGTGCAACACATGACATCAGTTCTTTAAAGGGATAGTAATGTTTCACAAAAGAAGCAGCTCCAATTAATCGTCATAGTATTTGGGCCATGGAGAGTGTTATTTTAATACTTTCAGTTGTAGTTTAAGAGTAATTGAATGATAAAGTATCCACCTCCCGCCCCTTTTACTGATGTAACACTGCTCACCTCAGAGCAGCAAGACTGTCCAGATGGATCTCAGAGAGGGACAATCTTCAGTGAGCATAAGGAAAAACCTGAAAAACCTGTCACAGTAAGAAGATTGTCCTTTGCGGTGAGCTGTCCGGTCCCAAGACCAGATACCACATCTGAGGGGAGGTGGTTTACACTAGGTAATACGGTAGGGGGATACTTTATCATTCAATTACTCTTGAACTACAGGTCATGCAGTAGTGGAATAACACTCTCCATGGCCCAAATTCTATGAAGATTAATCAGACCTGCTGTTTTTGTGAACCATTACTATCCCTTTGAGTGCCTGAGAGGGATGCAATGCGTTGGATACCACTCTGGCACTTAAAGGGTTAAAATCTCTGTTTTCAACAAAAGAATAAGACAGCATGTCAACCCGCCAACATGTCTCTTTAACCTATATTTAAAGGAGAAGTAACACTTCCTAAAAATCCTCCCCTCCCCAACTTACCTCACTATAACCAGCAAATCCTAATGGCTCCTGTATAATTTGCCCTTCTGCTTTTCTTCAAGAGAGAACTTTTTCAGTCAGTCATAGACGTTTACCCTTTGAGTGCCAGAGATGTATCCAAAAGCATTGCAACACAATGCGTTGGATGCCTCTCTGGTACTCAGAGGGTTAAATCCATGTAGGTGGACTTGACAGTTGCTAGCAGCTCTCTGCTCATTGCACATGACAAACTTAGCACTTTAAAGTGGACCTGTCACCTTAAGGTATGTTCAATTTGTTTTAAAGATCATTAAAACTGTGTATAGGTTGTAATACTGATTTGTTTGTAGTGTCAATCGTTTTTGATAAATTCATATTTGTTTGCTGGTGGCATTGTGTGGCACTTTATGTTAATTTTTTTTTTTTCTGGGCAAATAATATCAACACTGTGCTATGCCTGAATCTAGTGTTCACACACTGGGAATATTGCTAATAGCACAGGGAACAATACATTTGGCCTCTAACAGTGAATTAGCACACTATACAGGGATTTGGCATAAAGTACCACATTGCCACCAACACATAGGTTTACAGAAAAATTGGTTAATACTAAAAGTCTTAGGGTGACACATTCCCTTTAAGGACCAGAGGGCCGTGCAATGAACTGTCTACTTCAGCTTGAAATAAATGACAGGAAGTGTCATGTCTGCCTTCATGGACATGACATCCAGCACTAATTTGAAGATGTTATCTCTTTGACAAAGGCATAAGGGCCAAATTCATAAGAACCATTAGGATTTTCTGGCCATAGTAAGGTTAGTGGTGGGATATTTTTAGAGGATATTAGTTAATAGAAAGAAGGTAGCATTCTGAATGTGAGAGGTAGCAGACATGCAATTCTTGGGCCTTACAGGGCTTTCCCTAGGGGAATTCTCTAATGGCCACCACTGCCGAACTAGTCAGATCTTCTTTCTATTTGAGGCTAGAAACTGGTGGATGATACGAAAGTGAACTTTGGGATCAAGGGTTACTTAGGGAACATAAGGATTATTTAAAGATAATTTTAAGTCCAGTAAATTACAAAGTGGGGGGATACCAGCTTCTTATTAGCCATATGAATAATACAGGCCTGATATCATTCTGCAATGTAACATGAAAATCATCTGAATTCCGGAGTAAAAAAAGCAGAAGTTTGCAGGAGGAAGTGAGAGTGAGCAAAGTGTATCTTTATTGGGAAATGAGCCTATGACATGTCAGTGCATGACCCACTCGTAAATCAGGTGTCTCCAGTATGTGCATACAATAGTCCTGTGTATTACTAGATTTATGTTTTTGTCTTATAATACAGTTAGTACATGGGTAGAACCAGGGCCAGCGCCACTTATAGGCAAGGTAGGCACCGGCCTAGGGCGCACATTCTCTGGGGGCGCATCGGGCCCCCCCCCCCCCGCTTACCACTTACTGCCTAAGTCAGTGGCATAGTAGGGGGAGGGGAGCCCAGGAAAATGTTAGCCTACCAGGATTGAAGGAGCGGAGGGGGAGAGAGAAATGGGCATCGTTGTGCTACATTAAAAAAATAGCCAGCCAAGGGCGGGCACCAAAACATACTCACTGGGAGAGAGAGGTGCAGCGGGAAGCACTGGTCAATATTTATTCTCGAGAGAGAGGAGACGTGCACTGGGAAGAGTAAGTGGAATGGGGGTCAAGAGTCAGATGGGGGAGAGAGAGAGAGTCAAAGGGGGGATCAACAGTCAGACTGGGAGAGAGAGCGTCAAAGGGGGGTCAACAGTCAAGAGGGGGAGAGAGTCAAAGGGGGGGGGAGTCACATATAGAGACCATACACTCTGACACACTGATACACATATAAAGAAGCATACACACATACTTACACACAGATATCCTTACAGAGACACTGACACACTTATACAGGGAACACACACTGACACACTTATATACATACTGACACACACATACACATATAGAGAACACACACACAAACTGACACTTATACACATATAGGGAACACACAAACACACTGACACTTAAACACATACAGGGCAGGCATAAGTGGGTAGGGCACAAGGGGTGGAGCCAAGGGGCAGCAAAATTAGGTTTTGCCTAGGGTGGCAAAAATCTTTGCACCAGCCCTGGGTAGAACTTTTGGCTCTCCAGCTGTTTGAGACTGCAACTCCCATCATCCTTAACCAGGCTAAACAGGGGATGATGGGCATTAAAGACTTCAACAACTAGAAAGCAGAGGTTGCCCAAAACTTGGCTAATATAAAGTAAACTAAAATGGATCAGTCACTTTAATACAAATTTAGGCATAGATTACATTGCTGTTGAGAAGTGTTAACAGTGATTTTATGTAACAGATCCCATCTAAATGTGTGGAGAAATATGTAACACCCTTGAAAAAGTTATCTGCTGTAATGTAATCAAATATAAGAGAGATGTTTTCATATGTATCTGTATAACATGCCTGAGGAAGAGACATAAGGTCTGCTTAGTTAGCCAATAAAGGTATCAACAACTATATTTGCCTCCTGTAATGTAATCAAGAAATTGGTTTGTTTTTCAGATAATAAAACCAGCCTTTACATTGTTCTATCAATTTTACTGCAAAAATAAATTATATATGATTATATGATAACTAATAATTTATTTAACACCTTGAGTTAGATAGGTATCCAATGCATTGTGCTGCAATGCTTTGGATGCCTTTCTAGCACTCAAAGGGTTAAGAAATTAACCCTTATGTCTTGGCACAGCGTGGCACTTTCTGATAACTTTCTTTACAGTACATTAAGCTCTCTTCGAGCTCAAACTTACTATTACCTCTTCCTCAGGCTAAAGGATTTATACCTTGTTGCCCCCCACCCTTGACATTCCTTAAGCCCCAAAACCCACATCCAAGACTACTTCATATATTTTATTAACCTTCTTTCACCAATCCTTTCATTACTCTTCTACTATAATACTGCCTAAGAAATAGTGGAACCCAGCTCTTACTCTGCCATAGATCCCATAGCCTCTTCACAAAGACCATCTTCAAAAACTTAGAGCCATACCTCTATCTGTCAACAGTCAGCCTTCACTAAGGGAGCATACCGTCCCTGATCGGATAAGAGAGCTATCCAAGAGGAGACACCTACTATGTTTCAGCTACAAAAGCAGGGATGCTCAGACATGTCTTCCCTCTAACAGCATCTCTTTTGTCAATGCTACAATCATCTCCTTCTGAGCATTAACAAGTGACTCAAATCCACCAGCTCGACTAGCCTCACCTCTGCTGTTTCCTCCAATATACAGTCTTTTTTTAGCTCACTGGAAAACCAAACACCACCAGCCACCTGAACAGTCTCAGCTCCACCATCATCTTTATTCAACCCATCAATATTTTATTATTATTAAATATATTTAATTGGAAATTCCTCTATTTGTAACAATAGTAATGCAAAATGTGCTTGTCACTTTCTTCATATATGCTTCCTCTACAGGAAAGCCCACTCCAAATCCATTTGCCTGAAGAACTACTCTACTTAAAACATTACTATCACCCATCAATCTCCTCAGTCTCTTACTCCATCTGAAATCCCACCCAGACATATCCCCCTAGTTTATCTGTTCAGCTCTGGATTCCCTGAAGGTTCCACATAGTCATCTGTCCTTTATCTACTTTTAACTGTCTCAGTCTACTCTCAGCAATAAACAACTCTCTCTCTGCAGACCAGCTCCTATTTGGAACTCAAAAAAGGTACATTATAGGCCCCTTCTCCTCCAGCCTTTTCCATTTTGGAGAGTTATCACCCTAGTCATTGCTTTCAGGAAATTCTCTCTCAAGAAGAGATTCTTTATAGATTGTTCAGCCTCCCACCCTGCTTCTACCCCCATTATTATTCCCCTCATTCCATTAGAGGAATGTTCAATGCTTTACTCAAGTATTGATGTTGCCATCAAATGCATCATCAATTTATGGTTGATATTCTCGACTTTCTAAGCAGACATCTCTCATGTCTCCCTATTTCTTCCCATTCCCATCTCTCTTGCATTTACATGGCATCAAGTGGAATAATTCCTACTGTTTTGCAGTCCGCCTCATATTTGGTTCAAAGAGTAGCCTGAGGACTTTCAACATCCTTACAGAAACCCGCTCCTGCTTAATCTTCAATGCTGTGAGCTTCCCAATGGCCATTATCTACCTGGACAAGTTAAATCACCCTCACCCCCTCCCTCCACCATCTCCAAACTCAAATCACTTATCAAAGCTATCACTATTCAGTTGGCTTTGTTACAGAAAAGCCTAGCTGTTCTTAAGGGATAGTAATACTTTATTTTGTAGGCATTAAAAAAACATGAAGAACGATATAAGTCTTATCCCTCAAACCTTTATGGTTTAAGAGATATTCACAAACAAAGTTTCCCCCTCCTGCCCCTTTTACCTAGTGTAAGCCATCTCTTCTCAGATAACAGAAGGGGAAAATCTTCTTCCTATGAGAGCAATGAAAACCCTGCCTCCCTTGACAAGTTTTTCAGGTTTTTCCCTTATCTTAATTGAAGATTGTCCCTCTCTGCAGTCTACCTGGTCACCTCCCTTCTGATCTGACTGAACAGTGTTACATCAGTAAAAGGGGCGGGAGGGGGATACTTTGTCATTGTACTACTTTGTCATTGTACTACAACTCTGACAGAATTGAAATAACACACTCCAAAATCCAAATACTATGATGATTAATTAGAGCTGCTTTTATTATGAAACATTACTATCCCTTTAATCCTCTCTATACTTCCTTGTGACTCCATCACAATGCCCATCATTTAGTGATAAGATTAACGATTGCTCCTAATTAAGCAAAGCAGTTAGCATGCATTTTCACACGTCTGGCTAACTGTGCCGTGAATTCAGGAGTATGTGCTCTTCAGAATTAAGGCGTTTGTATGTTTCTTGAATCAAAACATGAGCAAACACAAATATCATATAAGCGCCTTGCTTTCCAAACATAGCTATCGCTCCACTTTCTTGCATTCCAACCTAAGGGCCTTATTTATCAAGCTAAAGACATCCAATTCTGGGGCAAACCAACTACACCATAGGGATCAAGTAAAAAATGCCCCTTGTTTCAAAATGGGGCTTTTTAACCCCATTAAATGCTTCACAGTGCATTGGAGAGTATCTAGCATTGAAGGAGTTGACAACCCCATTGCAAGTAAATGGGAATTTGGTGGAATTTTATTTTGTCTCCCATGATGCAGTTGGTATTTTCCAGGATTACTCTAGTTTTCTGAGTAAGTTCATATGCACAATACAAATCTACAATTCTGTAGCAAACTGGAAGCACCATAGGGGACAGATATATATTCCCACTGGTTTAACTGTGTGGGTGTGTGGGGGGTGGTGGTGATGATAACCCCTTGAATGCCAGTGAGGTCTCCAATGTGATGCTGGATTGCGTGGCCGGCATTTCCATAACAAATGCTGAATTTAGAAGTTCAGGCCATTTGGAGATTTGATATCCGGTCAGTTTCACATGACTTTTAAATTCCTTAACCCTCTGAGCTCCAAAAAGGTATCCAACCCATTGCAATGCAGATGTTAAAGGGTTAATGCTATATTCAGATGTTACTTCAAGAAATGTTCAGTGGAAAAGTTGCCATATTTGGGTTTGAGACTTCCCAAGTGTGTGACACTGTAATGGTTGAAAGCTGTAATTGGGAAAGCACCAACA